>JBBPBO010000001.1:50540389-51053484 GCA_037974295.1 Cicer cuneatum
GTTTTCCCGGCTTTAACATGCAGGTCGTTTTCTCGGCTTTGGGTGCGAGTCCTTTTCCCAGCTTTAAGATGCGGGTCGTTTTCTCGGCGTTAAACTTATGAAATGTAATGAATGAATGAATCAATAACTAAATGAATATGTTTATTTTTATGATTTTTTTTTATTGGACACGATCATTCAAATCATGGATGAGAAGGGCACTTATACATTTTTCTTGAACTTGATATCTTTGATTTCTCTTTTGTCGTCTCTTTTTTTTTTAAGAAGAAGAAGAATTTTTGTTTTGATCTTGAGCTAGATCTCATGTTGTCGTATGTCTTGTATCCTAAAAAAAAACTCTACTATGACTTTATCGCAATTCATTATATCGAGGTATGGTATATGTTTTACTTTCCAGTACATGATAACCATAAGATGCATTTGGGATAGAGGGTTAAATTACAAAGATAATAAAAGTATATATTAATATATTGAGGTTCAATATTCGTCATAAAAAAGAATATACATAAGATAAAACAAAAGAATGGGTGGAAGACCCGACTTGGTTACTAGTAATTCAAAGGTAGACTATACTAACTTCTCATGCCATAGTTCGATCCATATTGTTGATCTTGTATTCTTTGTTTTTGTTGTTGTTGTTGTTTTTCTTCATCTCCTAGATTGCCTTTTCAGATTTTCAAATCATCAGGTGTATATTCTATTTTTGTACCCTAATTTTGCCTAGGTTGTCCTTTCAGATTTTCAACCTAGCGGGTATTTGATTATTATTTTTTTTGTACCCTAATTTTTGCCTAGGTTGCCCTTTCAGGTTTTCAACCTAGCGGGTATTTTATTATTATTATTTTTTGTACCCTAATTTTTGTCTAGGTTGCCCTTTCAGGTTTTCAACCTAACGGGTATTTTATTATTATTTTTTTGTACCCTAATTTTTGTCTAGGTTGCCCTTTCAGGTTTTCAACCTAGCGGGTATTTTATTATTATTTTTTTTATACCCTAATATTTACCTAGGTTGCCCTTTCAGGTTTTCAACCTAGCGGGTATTTTATTATTATTTTTTTGTACCCTAATTTTTGACTAGGTTGCCCTTTCAAGTTTTCAACCTAGCGGATATTTTATTATTATTTTATTGTACCCTAACTTTTGCCTAGGTTTCCCTTTCAGGTTTTCAACCTAGCGGGTATTTTATTCAAGTATAACACTTTTTTATAGCGTCTGAGTTTACAGGGAGGACTAGATCTTTTCCGTCCATATTTGTGAGGATCAAAGCTCCACCTGAGAAAGCTTTCTTTATGACATATGGGCCCTCATAGTTAGGGGTCCATTTCCCACGGTAATCCTTTTGAATGGGTAATATCTTTTTTAGCACCAAGTCTCCTTCCCGGAATTCTCGAGGACGCACTTTTTTCTCGTACGCTCTTTTTAGTCTTTTCTGGTATAATTGACCATGGCATAAGGCCGCCAACCTTTTTTCTTCAATTAAATTCAATTGATCGAAACGGGTTTGCACCCATTTTGACTCCTCTAGTTTGGCTTCCATTAATACTCTTAGCGAAGGGATTTCTACTTCAATAGGTAGAACAACCTCCATCCCATATACTAGGGAAAAAGGGGTTGCCGCAGTTGAAGTGCGTATCGAAATACGATACCCGTGTAATGCAAACGGCAACATCTCATGCCAATCTTTATATGATACCACCATTTTCTAAATAATTTTTTTGATGTGTTTATTTGCTGCTTCAACTGCGCCATTCATTTTCGGTCTGTATGGAGATGAGTTGTGGTGTTGAATTTTAAAGGTTGCACACAATTCATCCATCATTTTGTTATTTAGATTTGTGGCATTGTCAGTAATGATCTTGCTTGCTAGGCCATAACGACATATTAACTCCCTTTTTATGAATTTGACCACCACATTTTTGGTTACGTTGGCATACGAAGCAGCCTCTATCCATTTGGTAAAGTAACCGATTGGCACCAAGATGAAGCAATGTCCATTTGATGCTTTCGGTTCGATCATTCCGATGACGTCCATGCCCCGCATTGAGAACGGACAGGGCGCTGTAAGGGTGTTCAGGGGCATTGGTGGGGCGTGGATATTGTCAACATATATTTGACACTTATGGCATTTCTTTACATAATTAAAACAATCTTTTTCTAGTGTGAGCCAGTAATACCCGGCTTGAAGAATCTTTCTAGACATGGCATGTCCGTTCATATGGATCCCATAAGAGCCATCGTGGACATCTTGTAGAATTTCTTTTGCCTCATCGACATCGACGCATCTGAGGAGTACCATATCATGATTCCTTTTATACAAAATATTTTCGTTCAAGAAAAAGCTCGCGGTTAACCGTCTTAGAGTTCTTTTCTCATTCTCCGATATTCCAGGAGGATATTCTCTATTTATAAGATAATGTTTGATGTCGTGATACCAAGGTTTCCTGTCGGTTTCTTCTTCCATTATGTGGCAGTAGGCAGGATGATCTCGACTCTCCATTTTAATGGATGGGATTTCATCGTTTTGACTTATTTGGAACATCGAGGATAAAGTGGCCAAAGCATCCGCCAATTGATTGTTTTCTCGAGGGATACGGTGAAAGGTTATTTTGTCAAATTGTAAAGACAATTTCTTTATGTATGTAAAGTAAGGTATTAGCTTCTTATCTCGAGTTTCCCATTCTTGGTTAAGCTGATTAATGACTAAAGCTGAATCTCCATATACTTCCAGCACCCTTGCTTTTGATTCCAAAGCAACCAAAATTCCCATGGCACAAGCCTCATATTCTGCAATATTATTGGTACAATCAAAACACAAGCGTGCTGTGATAGGTATGAACCTTTTTTTGGGAGATATTACAACAACCCCAATCCCATGCCCCATTATGTTTGAGGCCCCATTGAACAACAGGGTCCATTTACCATTATCGCACTCTTCAAACAAAACCATGATACATTCGTCAGGGAATTCGCATTGCATTGACTGATAGTCATCGACAGGTTGATTAGCCAGATAATCTGCCAAGGCACTCCCTTTGATGGCTTTCTGAGTAACATACGTAATATCATATTCTCATAACATCACCTGCCAGCGAGCAATTCGCCCTGTGAGGGTAGGCTTTTCAAAAATGTACTTGATTGGATCCATCTTAGATATCAAGCAAGTTGTATGGCAAAGCATATATTGCCTTAAGCGATGGGCCGCCCAGGCTAAGGCACAACAAGTACGTTCTAACATTGTATATCTCATTTCAACATCGGTAAATTTTTTACTCAAATAGTAAATGGCATGCTCTTTTTTTCCTGTTTCATCGTGTTGCCCTAACACACATCCCATGGACCCGTTGAGGACTGTAAGATACATAATCAAGGGTCGGCCCGGAACTGGGGGACTAGAATTGGAGGTTTATGCAAATACTGTTGAATTTTCTCAAATGCGTTTTGGCATTCTTCGTTCCACACAACGATTTGATTTTTCCGTAAAAGTTTAAAGATCGGTTCACAAGTGGCAGTTAGTTGTGATATGAATCTTGAAATGTAATTTAGTCTCCCAAGAAAACCAAGAACTTCCCTTCCTGTACTCGGGGGAGGCATTTCTGAGATGGCCCGAATCTTATCGGGGTCGACCTCTATTCCTTTCTAACTAACCACAAATCCCAATAATTTGCCTGACCTCACGCCGAAAGTACACTTGGCGGGATTAAGCTTTAGTTTAAACTTTCTAAGTCTTTTGAAGAGTTTCTTTAGATCAACAACATGTTTTTCTTCTGTTTGTGACTTAGCAATCATGTCATCTACATATACTTCTTGTTGACACCTAATTTGGTCCGTTTTATTTAGACAATTTTATATAAAAAAAATATAATATTATATATAAAAAAAGGGGAAAATATAATAAAAAAAATTGAAAGGAAATGGATTGATGACAATAAAAATTAGTATAATGGTGACCATTTGAATGAAAAAAAAAACGAAAACAAATTGATGAATAGTAATAAAAATCAGCATAATGGTGACCATTTGAATGAAAAGAAACCGAAAACAAATTGATGATTAGTAATTGGTAATCAATCCACAATTATTTCTTTGTCTTTTGTAACCTTCAACCTGAAAGTCTATAAATAGTCTACACCATGAGTAGAAGAGGAGAGCACGATTGAAAACAAAAACAGAGAGAACATGAGGCATAAATAGGGAGGAGTAGACAATTGGTACTTTGATAAAGTCAGTCTAGCAAAAACCAATTGAGCAGTAAGGTATCAATGTTCTGATCCTCCTCTTATTTTCTTTTTATTATTGCTTCAATTTAATAAAATAAAAACACAATTTAGTTTTTCTAAACTTTCATTTTTTAATCTATTGTACCTGTTCCTAAACTTTCATTTTTTTTAATCTACTGTACCTGTTCATAAAAACACAGATACTAAAAAATATATAAATAATTTATGCTTATAAACCAATCACCAAGTAACACAAACTTCACCCAATTGTAATATAACACAAAATTCACATAATGGTTTATCAAATAAATAAAAAACAATCAGAACAACGAGTAAATAGTTTTTTTTCTTCTTTTTTTAGAATTAACAGTCGCTGTCGCCGGATGAAATTCATCTTCGCTCGCCGCGCCACATCACTTAGTGGCCTTTATGTCGTGATAGATCCGACAACGTGTAAGCAAATCCTTTAATAGGCTGCTTCATTGTCGTGTCCATCTGTTTCGTGCATAAACCACCGCATTACCGTTATTTTTTTTTAAAAAAAATCAATTGTTCTTTATTTAAAAAACCAAAAAAAATACAAAAAAAATTAAAATATACAATTGATGAACAAACATCTCACATTTTTTGTTATTATTATTATTATTATTATCATTATTATAATTATTACATTTTTACTTCTGGATACATATATAATAATAACACATAAATATTTTCTACCCAAGAACTACGTGTTTTTTGATTACCCTATTGCACCTGAGGATACGTAGGAGCAAGGTTTTTTTTCCTTGTCAAACCAAATTATAAAAAAAATATTTTTCTTTCTTTTATTAATGTAAATAATTTATTTTACTTTTTATTATTCTTTTAGGGGGTAAAATAAATAATTAAGTAAATAAATAATTTGTATACAATTAATTATAGGGTAACCGTTTTTAACGGACGATATAGGGTAATATTACTTTCTCTACTCGTAATGGACTCCCGAATCCATTTTTTTGGTTCAAAAACTTTATTTTAGGTTTTATCTAATTTTTCCTTTTTTTTAAAAAAATAAAATAAAATTGGTGGCGACACTTCTACCTCTTTATGTATCATGTCATGGAACAGGGTTACCATAGCTCTTTGGTAGGTCGCCCCAGCATTTTTGAAACCAAAAGGCATTACTTTGTAACAAAATGATCCCCAAGGGGTGATGAAAGTCGTTTTTTCGATATCTTCGACTGCCATCTTAATTTGATTATACCCAGAGAAACCATCCATAAAAGAGAAGAGTGCATGACGAGCTGTATTGTCAACCAGAATATCGATGTGAGGTAACGGGAAATCATCTTTAGGGCTTGCTTTGTTAAGGTCCCTGTAGTCGACACACATTCTTACTTTTTCATCCTTTGTCGGAACTGGTACGATATTGGCTATCCATTGGGGATAATTTGCCACAGCGAGGAATCCTGCATCAAATTGTTTTTTTATTTCTTCCCTGATTTTTAATGACATATCAGTCTTCATTCGCCTTAATTTTTGTTTGACTGGAGGGAAATTAGGTTTTAAAGGCAATTTATGCTAGTATCCAATCCAGGCATATCCTGATATGACCAAGCAAAAACATCTTTGTATTCATGTAGGAGTTGGATTAGTTCGTGATACACTTCCTTTTTTAAGATGGTGCCGACTTTAATTTCTTTCTTCCTTTCTTATGTCCCTAGATTAATCATTTCTATTGGTTCCTCATGGGGCATGATACCCTTGGCTTCCTGTTCTACCGCTCTTAACAATTCTAGAGGAAGTTCATAATCTTTTCCATTATCTTTTTTCTGTTTGACTAACAAGATGGTCAAAATTATGTGGCGAGATCTTAGTACAGTCATCTGTGAATGAACTATTCCCAAATCTGCATGGTTCAAGTCTAGGATAAGAAAAATGAACATTTTTGGGGAATGAATTTAAAAATTTGAGAACAGCAAGAAAGAACAATAAGAAAAAAAAATGAAGATGCATTTATTGAAATTCAAAGTACTTAGAAAACAAAATTGCGTCCATCCTAAATATAATGAAACATTTTAAAGATCATAGTAAGAGTAACAATGTTTTTAGAATTACATGGGAATTGTATTAAATATTATAGGCAACTTGACTATTTTCCAATTCTTGATTTCCTCTCCTGCACTACACGGACGAATCCAATTAGCGTCATCAACGGAAATGTCATCACTGGCTGCTGCAATATGGATCTCCCTTGTTGATCTTGCCCTTTGGAAACTCTGTTGGATGTCATATATGGGAATGCTTTCGGTTCTGGGCTCTCGATTCTCAATTCGAGCTAATCTCCTTTCTTTTTTCTCTTTGACCAATCTTCGTTTGTCAGCTCTAGTAGGTTTGTAGCCTAAACCCCACTTATCCCTATTCTCAGGAAGTTCCACCAATTCTTTGAGTCCTTCTTCATTTTTCCCCAAACCATGCCATGGATGGTGTCCTCTGCTCAACATGAATTTAGCCACCATAATAGCAGTGTTTGACATATGTCGTTCTACATGTGTCGTCTCGACGTAAGCGGTGTCCACAATTTCTAGTGTTTGAAATGCAGTCTCTAAGGCTTCTTCTGTCGTCTCAACATAAGGTGTGGTGGACAACTTACTCACCAACAAGTCTTCTTCTCCTGACACGATTACCAATTGATCATTTCCCATATACTTCAGCTTTTGATGTAAGGTTGATGGCACTACGCCGGCAGAATGGATCCATGGTCTTCCTAACAAGCAGTTATAGGCGGGTACGATATCCATCACGTGAAATGTGATTTCAAATGTGACTGGGCCTATTTGAACTGGGAGTTCAATCTTTCCCATCACTTCTCTGCGGCTCCCATCGAAAGCCCTAACCACCATAGGGCTTGGTCTCATATATGTACCATCACAAGGTAGTTTTTCTAACGTTGATTTTGGTATGACATTCAGCGAGGAGCCATTGTCAATGAGGACCCTAGATATCATATGATCGAGGCACATTACTGATATGTGTAGTGATTTATTATGCCCTTTTCCTTCAATTGGCAGCTCATCATCTGTGAAGGTTAGGTGGTTGTTGGCAGTGATGTTATTTATGATGCCTCCAAATTTGTCCAAGGTGATGTCGTGAGTGACATGGGCCTCATTTAGTATTTTCATTAATAGCTTCCGGTGAGACTCATAATTCATTAGTAGGGACAACAATGAAATCCTTGTGGGAGTACGATTGGGTTGGTCGACTATTTTGTATTCGCTCTGTTGGATGATTTTGAGAAATTCACGAGCTTCTTCATTAGAAACCTCTTTCTTATTTCTACTTTCTCGTTTTCAACTTCTTATGTTACAATTACATTCTTTTGCCCTTTATCATTGTATGCCTTCTCGGACGTCACTATTATTTCTCTTTGTGATGTTTCTGGGGAGTATATCCGACCGCTTCTTGTCATCCCTCCTATCCCTGAAATGTTTGTGACAGGGGTGGTTTTTGAGCTAGAAACATCTTCACTCTTCTGTTCAGCTAAGTGCACCTCTACATTATAGTTCCAAGGTACCGCTTTGGTGTCTTTATATGGAAAAGGGTTTGGTACACGAACTATTAAGGTCCTCATATCACTGGGGGCATTCATATTTTCCTCCTTAGTGAAGTGAATGACCAATGGCTTTGGGATGGTTGTGCCAAGTTTTTCTTCTGATTGGGTTGCGATCACATCGTCATCCTTTTTCCAACGACCTATCTGAACGGTGCCCCCGTTTATCAATTTTTGAAGTTCTTTTTTGAACTCATTGCATTCTTCTATGGAATGATCTTCCTTTAGGTGGAAATTGCATCTTGCTTTCCCATCGGCATTTCCTCGGATTAACCCAACTTTGCATAACTTAAAGAAAATCATTCCCATCAGGGCCTTAATTTCCTCAACCTTATTTATGAATTGGTGATTCTCTTCGATAGCATTCACTATTGGTCCACCATGGCCAGGGAGGGGATTGTTTTTCACACTAGGCTTGTTTTCTTTAAAATTCAACCACCCAGCTTTAAGCAAATCGTGCACCTTAAATTTTAAAGCCAAAAAATTTTCAGTCGAGTGTCCTACAGCTCGAGAGTGGTAATGGCATGCGGCGTTCGAGTCATATCCTTTAGGGTAAGGCGGTTCCATAGGTTTCCCTGGACATAGTGCAACCATAGAATTTTTTACCAGATGCGGTAATAATTCTACATAAGTCATAGGGATTGGATCGAAATGTATAAACATCTTCCTACGGTAGTTTCTTCCCCGACTCTCATAGGAATCTTGATTCCCTTGTATATTTTGACTTAGGATACTTGAGGTTTGTAAGGTTGCAGCGGCATAGGTACGATGCACGAAAGAAGGATTAGCTGGGTTTGACGCCACAAAATGGCTTTCTCCCTCCTTTTTCTTATTCGCACCTATGGGCGGCTTCTTGGCATTATTTACTCCGAGATAGGCAGAAGCAATCTTCCCGTTTTTCAATCCCATCTCTACTCTTTCACCTATGATGACAAGATCAAAAAAGTTTGACGAGACGCTCCCTATGATTTTGTCATAAAACGGAGGCTGAAGAGTATTTATGAACATGGTAACCATTTCTTTTTCAGATAAAGGGGGTTCAACCTAGGAAGCTAGCTCTCTCCATCGTTGGGCATATTCCTTGAATGTTTCATTATCTCGTTTTGTCATGTTTTGGAGTTGCATTCTATCAGGAGCCATGTCGAGATTATACTTGTATTGCTTCAAAAAGGCATCTACCAAATCTTTCCAAGAACCAATATGAGCTCGTTCAAGGTGCATATACCAACTTAGGGAAGCTCATGTTAAACTGTCTTGAAAGAAATGGATTAGCAGTTTTTCGTCATGAGCGCAAAAACCCATCTTTCGACAATACATGATAAGATGGTTCTTTGGGCATGTAGTTCCCTTGTATTTGTCGAATTCAGGTAATTTGAATTTCGGAGGTATTATGACATCCGAAACGAGGCATAGATCTGAAGCATCAAAGCCATAATTGTTTCCCCCTTCGATAACTCTCAAGCGTTCTTCCAAGACTTGCCATTTTTCTTTGGATTGATGGCTCTCGAGCGGTCGAGGTTCATGATGTATGTTTAACATCACCGACGTAGCTTCGGTAGCTTTTCCTTGAGAGGAAGAGCCCGGAAAGCTCAAAGTAAGGGGTGAATGTTGCACTTGAGGAAACTCACCAGTACTATGTTGTGAATTTGTAGCCACGAACAGCTGATTGTTGTTGGGGAGATAAGTGTCTATTGGTGGGGTATAACCTGGCGGCAGACCAAAAGGGGGAATTTGTTGTGGCTTCCCTTCATGATAATTAGTGTGAAGGTGTGGAGTGACGCCCGTTGGGTGCCCAAAAGTGTTTTGGGGCACCCCTTCGTCTACCAAAGGATTCCCATCATTTCTATTTCCAAGCACTTGTAGCATCTCCAAGATCTTGGTCATTTGCCCTTTAAGCTGGTTCACGTCTTCTCTTATTTCTGTTTGCTCTAGCTCATCCATGATTTTTGACTGGGATCGTGTCCGATAACGGTGTCGTAGCACCAGTTTTTTTGTTTGTTGTGTTATTTTTTCTGTGAAAGAATATGGCATGAGTATGCAACATGATGTATGAGCATGTAATTATGCATGAATGTTAAAGACCTATTCATTGCTTGTTTGTGAATATCTTAACCAATAATAAAGAGAGAACCATGGGATCAAAAGTGGGGCCAGTTTTAATTCATTGAGAAAAAAGAAGATAATAATACAAGTTTTACCATACAATTAGAAAACAAACAGAATTAAAAAAAAACGAAATTAGAGACCTAAATAGGAATTTGAAAGTTTAATGAGCAATCAATTTTTTCATTTGCTCGATTAAACTTTTACAATATTCAATGAAAATGAAAATTTCCTGAGGAGTAGAGAGAGGATTAACCATCCCATCAGCAGCTCTTAATAATTGTGGAATATCTTCGATAGCAGAGTTGGTCAAACAAACTAGTTTGGAGAAGCGATCCATCCAAAACATTCCTTCTTGTACAAGTCTCTCGATAGTGTCTTTTTGTGTATGCATCTCGTCTTCTTTTCTTGCAAGTTCGACTCGGTATGCCTCCACGATCTCTTCTTGACACTGCCTTTCTACCATGATCTTGCTTTCACATTCCGCTTTTACCCTTTCTATTTGTTGCCTCATACCTGCTTCTTGTCGACGAATGACTTCATCCACATTTCTTTAGCAACTCTTTAAGCCTGAGACCTTCCATCACTGCGTCATCCCTTTCTTGACGTCTAAGTCTCAACTCTTCGTTCGCACCCCCAAAACATATCCAAGTTCTCTCCTTCCTTTCTTCTTCCTCTCTTGCTCTTTTCTGTACTTTCTCAAGGATAAGGGATTGTTGGGCATTTTTGTACTCCATGTCTCTAGAAGTCTGGTGAGCCCTCTCCAATTCTTGTTGTAATTTTTCAATTTCTTGTCCTTTTAGAGCTAAGTCGGCCTCTAAATCTTCAATACTGAAAAATGATTATGTTGTTACTAATTCAGGGGCAATGGTGTCGCTGTGAAAAGGCAACTTGATTTCTAATGCCCTCTTTTTCACCCAATTATGATATTCCTCTCCTATACCACAACTTCTAGGCCCTAACTCTTGACCTCTTCTAACGACATCTTCCCAAGATTTACGTATTCTTCTTAACAGGCTAGCATCATTAACATCTCGTCCACGAATGACAAAAGATTTTGTTACATCCACCATCGGAGGTTTCATCAAGGGATAACCCAGTTGTCTCAATGCCACATAGGGATTATAATATATACACCCCTTAGTTCCCATGAGGGGGACATCGACAAAGACACCGCATCTACAAATTACTTCATTTATTTCCTGACTCCGGGAGTACCACTGGACTGTTCTGTCATTGAGATTTGCCAAAATGTTGGCCCATTCCTTTTTGCTTTTAGTTCTTAACTGATGTATGTCATGGAAAATATGTTTGACAAACCAAAGATAGAGTATTGGCGAACAACAATGGATGAGGCCGCCCTTTTTCTCATGACGGAAGTCGAGCGTGTAGTAAATATCAGCCAGAATTGCCAGTACTGGGTTTTCCCCTCTATGCTTGTGGGCCAAAAAAACGTCTACTGCCGTAAAATCCACAAAGTCCTTAATGCTTGGAAATAAAACAATCCCATATATAATTAAGGCGAGCACATCCATGAAAGTGTCCCATTTTCCATTTCTTGCTAGGTTTACTGCTTTCTCTTCAAGATACTTTCTTGGGAACCCGACCAAATCATCTTTGTTGGTCCTATTGTCTTCTATTTCCTTTATAGGGATATCGAGTGTTTCAGCAATTGTTTTCAGTGAGGGGTAGTGTTCCATGTATTGGTAAGGTTTGCTTCCTTTCATTGGATATCCTATTATTCGTTCGAACTCCTCCAACGTTGGGGCCAGCTGAAAGTCCTTAAAGGTGAAACACCTGAAAAGAGGGTCATAGAATTGGGCCAACGTTGTAAGGGCATCCACTTGCACATTGACTTCAAGTAAGTCCAGAATTTTTCTGAATCTCCCCATAAAGATTACACGCTGTACTTTTTTTAACTTTCGAGCAAGATTCTTAAGGTTGCTTACATCTGGTTTGAGAACCCTCAATGGCAAGGTCTTTCTTAATGGAGTAATGTTTGAGCCACCAATTGATCCAATGTTTCCTGTGGTTAAAGTTATTCACAACAAGCCTTACTTTTTATGGTTTTGAAAATGATATGATAATGATTTTCTTCAAAAATGACTATGATAAAGGATATGATGCAAAAAAAAAAATAACAATGAGGACAGTGAAAAAAAAATACTTGGGTATGCTAGAGGGTAAAAGTGAACAAGGCATAGGGTAAGTATATACATGTGATTTACACGATTCTTTTCTTTGTATATTTTTTTATGTGAACCATTACTATGTGCGGCTCTATAGTTCTAAATTGGTTCCTAGAGCACACAACTCAATTCTAAAATATTAAACCAATTAATAGGTAAACTATTAAAATGGAAATATTCTAGAAAAGGTCAACTCTAGGTGAGACTTTCATGACAACCAAACAGAATGTACATCCAGAAGATTATCATTACACAGTCTCTAACTTATCTTAGGTTACACTCAGCCCGGGTATAGAGCCCACTCATAAGTGTGTGAATCGTGTTAAAGTAGTGTATAGAGAAATTAAAAAAATCGTTATAATGAAAATAAACTAACATAGACGCATATAATTATATTCACGATAAAACAAAATAAATAAAACAAAAGGGTAATATAAATAAAAATAAAAATAAAAAATTATATACAATTAATTAGATTGGGCTTGACTCTCAAATTCCCCACCAGAGTCGCCAGCTGTCGCGTCCAGTTTGTCCGCGAAAAATGAGTCACCACCAATTTTATTTTATTTTTGTTTTAAAAAAGAAAAAATTAGATAAAACCTAAAATAAAGTTTTTGAACCAAAAAAATGGATTCGGGAGTCCATTACGAGTAGAGAAAGTAATATTACCCTACATCGTCCGTTAAAACGGTTACCCTATAATTAATTGTATACAAATTATTTATTTACTTAATTATTTTTTTACCCCCTAAAAGAATAATAAAAAGGAAAATAAATTATTTACATTAATAAAAGAAAGAAAAATATTTTTTTTATAATTCGGTTTGACAAGAAAAAAAACATTTCTCCTACGTATCCCCAGGTGCAATAGGGAAATCAAAACACACGTAGTTCTTGGGTAGAAAATATTTATGTGTTATCCGATTTTATTATTACTCTACTTTACTATTGTTTTATTATAGTTATTATTATATATGTATCCAGAAGTAAAAATGTAATAATGATAATAATAATAATAACAATAATAATAATAATAACAACAACAACAAAAGAATGTCAGATGTCTGTTCATAAATTGTATATTTTAATTTTTGTATATTTTTAGTTTTTTAAATAAAGAACAATTGATTTTTTTTTTATAGAAAACAACGGTAATGCGGTGGTTTATGCACGAAACAAATGGACACGACAGTGAAGTAGCCTATTAAAGGATTTGCTTATGCGTTGTCGGATTTGTCACGGCATAAAAGCCACTATGTGATGTGGCGCGGGGAGCGAGGATGAATTTAATCCGGCGGCGTCGACTGTTAATTCTAAAAATAAAATAAATAAAAACTATTTATTCGTTGTTATGGTTGTTTTTTTTTATTTTTGATAAACCGTTATGTGAATTTTGTGTTATGTTACAATGGGTTGAAGTTCGTTTTACTTTGTGATTGGTTTATAAACATAAATTATTTATAGTGTTTTTAGTATGTATGAAAAAAAAACAATTTCTTAGAGCAAAACACTTAAGGAAAATAAAACCTTAACGTATGAGTTTATTTTTGACAAAAATGACAACAAAAAAAAACAAAAAAAACAAAATTACATTTTTAAAGAATGCAATACAAATAAACTAAAAGAAAAATTAAGGAATGCAATACAAATAAACGAAAAAAGAAAACATTAGATAAGGATGAGGAAATTTATACCTTACTGCTGAATATGGTTTGTTGGACTGATTTTACCAAATTCAGATTCTCGGCTCCTCTTTTGCCTATGATTCTCTCTTTTTTTCTACTCTCAATCGTCCTCCCCTTCTTCTACTCATGGTGTAGACTATTTATAGACTTTCAGGTTGAAGGTTACAAAAGACAAAGAAATAATTTTGGATTGATTACCAATTACTAATCATCAATTTGTTTTCGGTTTCTTTTCATTCAAATGGTCACCATTATGTTGATTTTTATTACTATTCATCAATTTGTTTTCGGTTTCTTTTCATTCAAATGGTCACCATTATGCTGATTTTTATTACTATTCATCAATTTGTTTTCGTTTTTTATTTATTCAAATGGTCACCATTATACTAATTTTTAATGTCATCAATCCATTTCCTTTCAATTTCTTTTTATTTGATTATGTACCTTTTTTTTGTTTTAGAAAAGACTGAACGCCTGAACAGGAATGAGACAAATAAGAACAAAAAACACTCATGATTGTATATAGTCTATAGTCTAATTATTTATTTTTATTTGTATTTATTATATTTTTCTCTTTTTTTTATATATAATATTATATTTTTTTATATAAAAATGTCTAAATAAAGCAGACAAAATTAGGTGTCAACAATTTTCATATATTTCATAATATTATTTTCATTAGTTTCATAATATTATTTTTATATATTTCATAAAATTATTTTCATATATTTTTATTTACAGATACCCTCCAAGTACAAGTTGAAATGTCATGGTCACGTGAACAAAAACCCAAATGCGGCGATATTACCATATTTGCAACATGCGGGATTTGGTGAAGTGATCAAACTTGGAAACTACAAAATAGATGTCAGCCTAATTACCGCGATGGTTGAAAGATGAAGACTAGAAACTCATACATTTCATCTCCCAATAGGTGAGTGCACGATAACTTTAGAAGACGTGTATTACCTTTTAGGATTAAATGTTTCTGGCATTCCAGTTTCTGGTTCAAATTTTGGGAATGTTAGAAGTGTCTGTGAAGAATATTTAGGAGTTATCCCACTTGAAGGGGCAACCATAGGTAATTTTATTAAATTGAAATGGCTTAAAGATACTTTTGACGACGTTGGTGAAGATGCATCCGAAGTACAAAAACAAGCATCGTGTCGGGCATACATTCTACGTATGATTGGTGGATTGTTGATGCTGGACAAATCCAACAACCGTGTACATTTGAAATATCTTTCTCTAGTAGGAGATTTAAATAAAACATCCCAATATAGTTGGGGTTCGGCAGTTTTAGCTACGCTATATAAAGAATTATGCATTGCTACGAAACCCGACGTAAAGTCTATTCGAGGATGTGCCTTGTTGTTGCAAAATTGGGCATGGTGTCGTTTGTCTTGTGTCGCTCCAGAATCACCCAGTGCATGGATATCTCCACTTGCACAAAGGTAACTATTGAAAATAATTTTTATATATTTTTCCTTTTTAAAAACTAACTACTTACCATATTACTAATATTATTAAATTTTTTATTTTTGATATATTCGACAGATTTAATTCTGGTGGTCAAAATTATAGTAGAGTTCCTCATAACGACATAGAAGGCTACTAGAATACAATCGATCACATGATGGTTCAGGAAGTAATATTAATATTCATTCACATTTAGTTGAACTTTTTTAATTATACATTTTTATATATCTTAATATTTACTTAGCCTATTTTTAACATATCAGTTTGGTGGAGGTTGTAACACCCCGAGTTTAAAACACAACGTGAGTGTATTTTTTTTAAAAAATAAATAAATAAAGAATTTTGAAAATTAATTCAAGGGAATTAAAATAAGATTTTCATCAGTTCATTTCAAAAGAGAACACCCAGCCTGTGGCCACTAAACAGTATCAGAGTGCAGAAAATACAGCGGAAAAGTCATACATTAATTCTCAAAATAAATTACATTGCCCAAAACTCACGACCCTATACAAAAGTCTAGTCTGATCATGCACTAAGCTACAGTAGCACGGTCTCCACCGTATCCTCTATAAGTCTCTTCTTCAGCCAACTGTCCGTCCTTCTGCGTTGTCCACGGATACTCCGTACGTAAAGATCAGGGGAAACTAACGACGTTTCCGTCGTTAGTGTATCCGTCGGTAGGACGGGTTCGGGTAACATCTGAGGGAAAAGCCCAATTTCCACAATATAATAGCAAGGGTCACCGACCGAAATTAACAAATAATCACATATCATATATTTCACAGCAACAAATATATACATGGCATATCATATAACAATGATGAAAATAATGATGCTCATTTAAAATTTCATGACATGTATTTTTCAAAACAACAACCAATTAAGATGGAAAATAAGTTGTAAGTACAACCAACACTTCAGCATTCACAATCATTCATCAGAAATTCAGATTTCATAAAGTACTCACACACATCACTTTCCAATCATCATCACATAACCCAATCGTGACCCATCGGTCAATCACCCTGATGCAATATGTATATGCTCATGTATACAATATCTTGAAATTACCAAGGTGCAGTCGCTCACAGACTAGCACTCGTGCAGTCGCTCAACAGACCAGCACGTTATACACATACTAAGGTACAATCGCTCACAGACCAGTACCAGTGCAGTCGCTCACAGACTAGCACAATTTCACGAATGGAATGGACCGTCTAATACATGCAGAACCATCCCGTAGCCCAGATAGAATAGACCGTCTAATACACGCAGAACTACTCTAAACCCGGATAGAACAGACCATCTAATACACACGGAACTATTCTATAACCATCATGGTCACTAGAATTACATGTATTAGCCTCTCACATGCCAAATAAACAGAAGTTAAATCCTCGCACGGATAGAATGGACCGTCTAATACACGCGGAATCACTCCGTAGTCCGAGTAGAATAGACCGTCTAATACACGCGGAACTATTCTGTAAGCCATGGTTACTACTTAACTTCGCGGCCCATCACGGTCACCGCATCAACTCTGTAGCCCATCGCGGTCACCACCTGACTATGCAATGCATGAATATGCAGTGTTTTCTCTTCACTGAAAACAGTATGCAAAATCATAAAAATTCATGCAATCCCACCATATTTCAAAACATCTCAACATAATCAATATCATCATCAACACATCAATGATTAAACAGTCAATCAATCATTAACAATTCACATTATCTCACAAATTCCATACTTAATCATCTCAAGTCTTTCCATTATTCGCCAAACTCTTAAAATTCATAAAACAGTGTTTAAAACTGAGATTTTTGGAAAATTACGAATCTGTATTCGAATACAGCTTCTCTGTATTCGAATACATAAGCCAAAAACAGTGCAGAATTACACTCTATATTCGAATACAACCCTTTGGTATTCAAATACAGAGGCAGTCTAAGTGCACAAATCAACATTTTTCACTACATCTGTAAAGTCTCAAAAACTTCATCACCACCACTTCAAAATATCACCAAAAGTCCCATTTTAATTTACCATAAACATTCCCAATATTCCCCAACACTTAGGGTTTATAAACACTATTGAAAAACTTGAAATTTTTGAAAACTCGAATGTGTATTCGAATACAGATCCCTTGTATTCGAATACAGAAGCTGAAACTGTAATTTCAACATTCTATATTCGAATACAGCATGCCTGTGGTCGAATACAGAAGCCAAAAACAGAACTAGAATGATCAGCATCAGAACATCAGGAACACAACCAGAATCAGAATCATCAACACCAGAATATTAGAAACACAACCAGAATCGGAATGATTAACACCAGAATCATCAGAAGCAAAACAGAATGATTCACACCAGAATCATCAGAAGCAAAACAGAATGATTCACACCAGAATCATCAGAAACAAAATAGAATGATTAACACCAGAATCATCAGAAGCAAAACAGAATGATTCACACGAGAATCATCAGAAGCAAAACAAAATGATTCACACCAGAATCATCAGAAGCAAAATAGAATGATTCACACTAGAATCATCAGAAGCAAAACAGAATGATTCACACCAGAATCATCAGAAACAAAACATAATGATTCACACCAGAATCATCAGAAGCAAAACAGAATGATTCACACCAGAATCATCAAAAGCAAAACAGAATGACTCACACCAGAATCATCAGAAGCAAAACAGAATGACTACTTTTATTACTTTGATCAAATTTAATCAAATCTCCACCGATTATCATCATGATTAATTCTGGACCATTTGATCTTCTGCGTTAGTCCACATCTAGACCATACTAAGTGATATATTGTGATCCTCTGATTTCGGCCAACTCTGGACCACACTTTCTGATCTTCTGATCTCGGCCAACCTGGACTAGCAAACTGATCTAATGTGATCCTCTGATCTCGACCAATGCTGGACCACACATTCTGACCTTCTGATTTCGGCCAACATTGGGCCATGGTCTGATCTTCTGATCTCGGCCAACACTGGGCCATATACTTAAATCTGAACCATTGATGTGAATATCTTCCCTCTGATTTGGACCAATTCTGGACTTGGTCTGGATCGAACTGAAATTAACTCTGGACAAAGGATATTTAAATCTGAACATTTACCTTTGATTCTAGATCAGGTCTGGATCAATTCTGGAAATCATTTCTTCTGGTCTGGACTTAATTTCATACCCTGAACCATGCTATCTTCTGGTCTGGGTTTAAATCTAGATTGAATCTCTTATTCTGGACCCATTAATTTATCCTCTGATTAAGTCTGGATCAAGTTTGGGCTGTTTATCATTTCACTGCCAAACCATATTCTGGTCAGAATTACTTCTGGACTAAATTTGACATTTGATTCCTTCTTGTTTGGAACAAGTCTCCCTCTGGCAGGCTTCCTTCTGGTCTGGTCCAGGTCTCCTTCTGACTTTGCTTCCTTCTGATCTGGGCCAGGAAAGATATCCTCTGGTGGTGTTTTGACATCCTGGTGTATCCTCTGGTAATTCCAGGATGCATCCTCTGGTACATTTTGGGTGCATTTTCTGGTGTCTTCTAGAGGTGTATCCTCTGGTCTGTTTTTATCCTCTGGTAACTCATCTTCTGCCTCTGATAACTTCATCTTCTGGTGGCATTTAATGTAATAATTCAAGGTACAAAATAAGATTACATGGAGTGCTTTTGTAAACATCAAAATCCTAAGTACTTAGAACCAACTTGGTTCCAACAATCTCCCCCTTTTTGATGATGACAAAACCTTAACTTATTTTGCTAGCTTGTAACCCGAAGTACTTGTATTACCCCCCCTTAGACCAATCTCTCCCCCTAAGTCTGATAATTGAAGGTGCAAACACGAGAAGGGGGGTTGGTCAGAATTTCTCCCCATAAGTCTGATAATTACTCCCCCTAAGTCTGTCCCCCTCAGACCAATCTCTCCCCTTAAGTGTGATCCATTGTCCAGGCACCATTGTTGGTGTCTCCTTCTAGTTGCTCAAAATATCTGCAACATAGACAATTTGATCTTTTGGTACCCAGAACTGATTGGGTCCAGGTTTGTTAGTCTTAACAGCTCTCTGATCTTGTTTAGATTTTACCATTGGACAAGATAGTTTAGAGTGACCTTTCTTAGCACAAACAATGAATAAAACATCAGAATGAACAGCTTTACTTTCAGTAATTGTTTCTGTAAAACCAAGACCTATCTTTCCAGTGTTACTGTTTCCATAAATCATAGATGCATATTTACTTCTTTCCATTCCATTAGAAAAAAAGTTTTGAAAAAATTGCTCATGCATATCAGATTCACAAACAGTTTTGGAAGTGGAACAAATATTACTTTTGAGAGTTTGGTTTTCAGATTTGAGTCTTGCAACTTCAGTTTTAAAATCCTTGTTTTCAGTTGCATACTCTGAATTTTGATTCTTTAAAACTTGGATTTCTTTGGTCAGATTTTTCTTATCTTCCCTAAGAGTTTTCAGTATTAAAGACATCTTATTGTTTCCCTAAGAGTTTTAAAAAGTCTTTTACAGCCTCAATTAATTCAGATTTAGAGAGATCAGAAAATACCTCACTGTCTTCATCTTCTGAATCTGTTCCAGAGCCTGAACTGTATCCAGAACTTGAGTTGGAATGACCCATCAGAGCCAGAATTGCTTCCTCTGATGTGCTTCCAGACTTTCCTGAATGACTGCTTCAATCATTCTTCCTTCTGCGTGTTTTCCTTCTTGAAATCGTGCCTTTATGACGTCCAGAGGCAGACCTGATGTGTGCCATCATTGTTGTTTCTGCCTCTTCTTCCTCAGACAATTCTTCTTCTTATTCTAATACATCCCAGGCTGCCATCAGACCCTTCTTTCTGAATCTGGAACTCTTCTTGTGCTGTTTGCCTTTTTCCAAATTTGGACATTCTGACTTGATATGTCAAGGTTCATTGCATCCATAACAAACGATACTCTTCTTGTTAGATTCTTCCTTTCCTTTGTTGTTATGTTTCTTCTTGAAGCTTCTCCTCTTCCTGTTTTCTTAGATCTTAACCATTTTTTAGGTTAAGTAAGCCATATCATCACAGTCACTGTCGCTATCCTCTGATTCTGATGCTGCCCTTGCAGCTTTCTTCTATTTCGACTTCAGGGCCAGATTCTTCTTCTTCTTTGGTTCATCTGCTTCTAGTTCTATTTCATGAGACCTGAGTGAGCTGATCAGATCTTGAAGTTTTAAGTTATTTAGATCTTTGGCTTGCTGAACTGCAGTAACCATTGGTATCCACTTGGTTAGTAAGCTTCTTAGAACCTTCTTGACATGATCTGCTGTTGTGTAGCTTTTCTTCAAGACCTTCAGTCCAGATATCAGAGTCTTCATCATCTTCCATCTTGAACATCTCACACTGTTTGACCAGTATGTTAACCCTTGCTTCTTGAACCTGTTGGCTTCCTTCATAGGTCAGAACCAGACTGTCAAATATGCTATTTGTTGTTTCTTTATCTGTGCATCTGTCAAATTCCTATAATGTGATGGCACTAATCATGATGGTTCTACCTTTGTGATGCAGTTTGTATGCTTTGCTCTGGTCTGGTTTTATATCTTCCATGTCCAGTTCTTTAGTTGGATCTCCTGGAACAGTAGGTGCAGTGTATCCTTTGACTACCAACTTCCATAATTCAGGATCTTGAGATATGAAGCAACTTCTCATTCTGTCCTTCCAATACTCAAATCTTTCTCCATCAAACAGTGGTGGTTTGTTTATGTTGCCTCCCAAATCATCTTTGGATTCTGCCATGTTATTGACCCCTTGGACCTTTCCTCAAACACTAGTTAAGTGCTCAACCTTGAGACCGATCTCTGATGCCAATTGAAGGTGCAAACACGAGAAGGGGTGGTTGAATAGTGTTTGACTAACTTGAATACTTTTTCTGTTTTTGCAGTTTTAAAACAAAACTTAATGTATGAATAAAACAGAGTTAGCAGTAGATATGAAGTAAAATAAAAACACAGAATTTTATACTGGTTCACCGTTGACGTGGCTACGTCCAGTCCCTTCACCTTGAAGGATTTCACTAATTCAAAACCTTGAATTACAACAATACCACCGACCCTCCAAGTCAGTCTTCTCAAACAGTCTAACAATCCTAAACTTTTGAGGAATACAGCACATTGACTTCTTAAGTCAAGTCTTCTCCTACCAATCGGACAACCCTAGATTGTAGAAGGAATTACAACACCTTGAATCTAATTGCCAAGTAATCTGCTACCCCTTCTGACTCCCTCAGATTATAGACTCTACTTAAACAACTTAGATCTAACACAAGGGAAAGAAAATAACACGAGTGCTTGCTTCTGGATAGCTGGAACTCACAATTAACCTCACTAAAAACTCGAGTGTTTGCTTTTGGAAGTGTATGACTCTTTTGTGATTTTCGATGCTAAGTCTTCAGTCTTGAGCCTCCTTTTATTGATGTGAATTCGGGTCTCTTCCAAGCTGAAATTCGAACTGTATCTTGCTAGATTCTCTTGCAAAAATATCTTGACCAATCGGGTTTCATTTAAATAAAAAACATATCTTTTTCTACTCCATATTGCCTTTCAAAAATAACTTTGACCAATTCTGACTTTAATTAATTCTGGAACAAATCTATCTTGCCGCCAATAGCTTCAGAATTTCCATACGACTTCAACTTATTTTTATATGAAATCCTTTTATTACTTTGATCAAATTTAATCAAATCTCCATCGATTATCATCATGATTAATTCTAGACCGTTTGATCTTCTGCACTAGTCCACATCTGGACCATACTAGGTGATCTGTTGTGATCCTCTAATTTCGGCCAACTTTGGACCACACTTTTTGATCTTCTGATCTTCTGATCTCGGCCAACCTGGACTAGCAAACTGATTTGCTGTGATCCTCTGATCACGGCCAATGCTGGACCACACATTCTGACCTTCTGATTTCGGCCAACACTGGGCCATGGTCTGATCTTCTGATCTCAGCCAACACTGGGCCATATACTTAAATCTGAACCATTGATCTGAATATCTTCCCTCTGATCTGGACCAATTCTGGACTTGGTCTGGATTGAACTGAAATTTTTTTGGACAAAGAATATTTAAATCTAGACTTTTACCTTTGATTATAGATCAGGTCTGGATCAATTTTGGACATCATTTCTTCTGGTCTGGACTTAATTTCATACCGTGAACCATGCTATCTTCTGGTCTGGGTTAAATCTGGATTGAATCTCTTGTTCTAGACCCATTAATTTATCCTCTAATTAAGTCTGGATCAAGTCTGGGCTGTTTATAATTTCATTGCCAAACCATCATCTGGTCAGAATAACTTCTGGACTAAATCTGACATTTGATTCCTTCTGGTTTGGAACAAGTCTCCCTCTGGCAGGCTTCCTTCTGGTATGGTCCAGGTCTCCTTTTGAATTTGCTTCCTTCTGATTTGGGCCAGGAAAGATATCCTCTGGTGGTGTTTTGACATCCTGGTGTATCCTCTGGTACATTCTGGGTGCATTTTCTAGTGTCTTATGGAGATGTATCCTCTGGTCTATTTTTATCCTCTGGTAACTCATCTTCTGCCTCTGATAACTTCATCTTCTTGTGGCATTTAATGTAATAATTCAAGTAACAAAATAAGATTACATGGAGTGCTTTTGTAAACATCAAAATCCTAAGTACTTAGAACCAACTTCGTTCCAACAATCTCCCCCTTTTTGATGATGACAAAACCTTAACTTATTTGGCTAGCTTGTAAGCCAAAGTACTTGAGTTACTCCCCCTCAGACCAATCTCTCCCCCTAAGTCTGATAATGACTTTTTGTTCTCCTTTTCAACTCTTTCTTAAATCACTCTTTCTTTTCTTCTCTTCTCCTCTCCTTTTCTACTCCTTCTCTTTTCATCTCTTTCTGATTTATTTTTGTCTCTCCCTGTTTCTTCTCCTTTTCAACTCCTTCTCTTTTCACTCTTTCTTTTTCTCTCTTTTTTTTTCTCTCTCCCTGTTTCTTCTCCTTTTCAACTCCTTCTCTTTTCATCTCTTTCTTTTTCGCTCCTCCTTTTTTTTATCTCTCCTTCTCTACTTATTTCTCCTTTTTCTCTCTCCCCCCTTTTTGTCATCAGCCAAAAAGAGGTCCTACTATTATTGTATTTTTGTTTTTCTCTTTACAAATTAGAGAAAGTAAAAACAAAGTAAAAGACATAAATTAAAATTACAAGAAAATTAAAAACTCCTAAGAAGACTACTTGAGCTAGTCAAATATGAAGATAATGTTGAGATGCTTCTTGATGAACTCGAACCTATCTTCAGGTAGTGCTTTGCTGAAGAAGTCAGCCCATTGATGATCAGTGTCCACAAACCGGATGCTTAAAGTCCCTTTTTGAACATGGTCCCTAATGAAATGGTGTTTTATTTCAATGTGTTTGGCTCTAGAGTGTAAGATAGAGTTCTTGGTTAGGTTTATGGCTGAAGTGTTATCACATATCAAAGGGATATTGGTTTCAAAGATGTTGTAATCTTCAAGTTGATGTTTTATCCAGATTAACTGTGAGATGCATCCTGCTGCTGATATATACTCAGCTTCAGCTGTTGACATGGCAATTGTGTTTTGTCTTTTGCTTGACCAAGAGGTCATATTATCACCTAAGAATGTGATGTTGCCACTTGTACTTTTCTTTTCCAACTTGTCTCCAGCATAGTCGGAATCACAAAAACCTCTTAGTTTGCAGGTGGGGGTTTTCTTGTATAACAAGGTAAGATTGGTGGTTCCTTTAAGGTATCTCAAGATTCTTTTGACAGCAGTTAAATGGGATTCCCTAGGGCCAACTTGAAAACTGGCACAGACACAAACACTAAATAAAATGTCCGGTCTAGAAGTAGTTAGGTAAAGAAGGGATCCAATCATACCTCTGTATGTTTTCTGATCTACCTTTTGGCTGGTTTCATCTTTCTCAAGTGAGCAGGTTGGGTGCATGGGGGTGGCCTTAGCCTTACAGTCACTCATCTTGAAATTTTTGAGATGTTCTTTAGTGTATTTAGATTGGTGAATAAGTATACCTGATTTCCCTGGGTGAATCTGAATTCCCAGGAAGAACTTAAGTTCTTCCATGATGCTCATTTGGAACTCTTTCTGCATTAGGTCAGAAAACTCCTTGCACAAAGTGCCATTAGTGGATCCAAAGATGATATCATCAACATACACTTGAATAATCAAAATATCATTTTTAATGGATTTCCTAAATAGAGTATTATCAATCTGGCCTCTATCAAATTCATTCTTAAGCAGAAAGTTACTAAGTCTGTCATACCATGCCCTTGGTGCTTGTTTTAAACCATATAAATATTTTTTAAGTTTAAAAACATGGTTTGGAAAATCAGAATTTTCAAATCCAGTAGGCTGTTTGACATAGACTTCCTCACTTATATAGCCATTTAAGAATTCACTTTTAACATCCATTTGATACAGAATTATATCATGATTAGCAGCAAATGATAAAAGAATTCTAATTGTTTCTAACCTGGCCACTGGAGCAAAAGTCTCAGTGTAATCAATACCTTCCTATTGACTATATCCTTGAGCTACAAGTCTGGCTTTGTTCCTTACCACTTCACCTTTTTCATTGAGTTTATTCCTGAACACCCACTTAGTTCCAATAATGTTTTTGTTTGGTCTGGATACCAGATCCCAAACATCATTCCTTTGAAATTCATTCAGCTCTTCTTGCATTGCAAGTATCCAACCTTCCTCTGCCAAAGCTTCATCAACATTGCTTGGTTCAATTGTTGAGAGTAAACCAAACAGACTGGTTTCTCTACTTGATTATCTGGTCTTTAATGGTTCTGCTGCACTGCAAATAATGAGAGTTTCTGGATGTGAAGACTTATACTTCCATCCATTCTTTCCCTCTGACTTGTCTTCAAAGTCAGCATGTTCTTCTTCCTTGCTTTCATCTTTGTCTTTCTCAGGTTCTGCTGCTAGTCCAGCTTCTAGTTCCTGTGCCTCTGGTTCACCTGCAATTTTCTCATCTTGCTTTGAATTTTCAAAGTCAAGCTGTTTATCATCAAACTTAATGTGGATTGATTCTTCCACATTGTTAGATTCCTTGTTAAACACTCTATAAGCTTTTGATCTCTCAGAGTAACCGATAAAGGTACACTTTTGAAATCTAGAGTCAAACTCAGCTAAATTATCTTTAGTGTTCAACATAAAACAAGTACAGCCAAATTGCTTGAAATAGGAAATGTTAGGTTTCTTACCTTTCCACAGTTCATGTGGAGTTTTATTTAAGATTGACCTGATGTACACTCTATTCTGATGGTTATGATCTTGACACCCTGTTCATTCATTACTTACTTACAGAAAGAAATACACACTTTGTGAGATTCATCTTTGTTCTTTAAAAATTTTACCCAAGTCCACCTTGAGTAATCATCAACAATCACAAATCCATATTTCTTACCACTGAGTGAAGCTGTTTGAACAGGACCAAACAGATCAAGTGAAGCAGTTCAAGTGGTTGAGATGTAGAAACACATTTTTTAGTTTTAAAAGAGCTTTTAGTTTATTTACCTCTTTGACATGCTTCACACAGAATCTCAGTTTTGGAACTTACCTTGGGAAGCCATCTTACCAACTGAGTTTGCTCAACTCAGATATAAGTCTAGGGTTTGCATGCCCTAGCCTCTTGTGCCAAATCAGATTCTGCTCACTTACAGATAATAAGCATTTAACCTGTTGCTTAGCTAGACTAAACAAATCAATTTTGTAAACATTATCCTTCCTAATGCCAGTAAATAAAACAGACCCATCAAGTTGACTAACAGCTTTGCAAGTTTTTTGATTAAAGATAACATCATATTTGCAATCACTTAGTTGACTTATACTCAAAAGATTATGTTTTAGCCCTTTAACTAACATAAAATTTTTAATAGAAAGGGAAGAAGAAGTGTTACCAATTGATCCTGTACCAATAATCTGACCTTTCTAGTTTCCTCCAAAGGAAACTTTGCCTTCATTTTTCATGGTCAGATCTAGATACATGGATTTGTCTCCTGTCATGTGTTTGGAGCATCCACTGTCAAGATACCAAGCTTTGTGTTGCTGCTCAGGCCTTTCTTTTTCTATGTCAGAATTGGAGTTAGAGTCAGACTCAGACTCGGCTTCTGTTCGAGCCAACAAAGCCAGTTCTGCTTTTGGCCTGTTTGAGCAGTTTCCTTGATTCTGCTTTGGTTGATAAACCATGTTCCTCTGATGATTTTGGAACATGTTTTGGTTCTGGTAACTATGGTGAATCTTGTGATTCTGGTGATTTTGATGAATCTGCTGATTCTGGTTATTTTGATGAATCTGGTGATTCTGATGATTCTGATAATTCTTATGGTTATACTGATTCTCATAATTAGAGTAATTCTGATGATCATACCTGACATTTGATACTGATACCTGTTCTGGTTTTGGTTCTAGTTCTGGTTCCAGTACTGATTCTGGTTCCAGTGTTGGTTCTAGTTCCAGTTCCTGTGCCTTTGATACTGGTTCCAGTTCTGGTTCTGATTCTCATTCTGGTTCTGGTTAAGTTGATCATACCTTCTGACCATACCTTCTGTAGCAGGAACATAAACCTTCTTCTGCTTGTGGATTGCCAACATCCATTGTTCAGGCACCATTGTTGGTGTCTCCTTCTGGTTGCTCAGAATATCTACAACATAGACAATTTGATCTTTTGAAACCCAGAACTGATTGGGTCCAGGTTTGTTAGTCTTAACAGCTCTCTGATCTTGTTCAGATTTTACCATTCGACAAGATAGTTCAAAGTGACCTTTCTTAGCACATACAATGCATAAAACATCATAACAAACAGTTTTAGTTTCAGCAATAGTTTCTGTAAAACCAAGACCTTTCTTTCCAATGAAACAGTTTCCATAAACCATAGATGCATATTTACTTCTTTCCATTCCATTAGAAATAAAGTTTTGAAAAAATGGTTCATGCATATCAGACTCACAAACAGTTTTGGAAGTGGAACAAATACTACTTCTGAGATTTTGGTTTTCAGATTTAAGTCTTGCATTTTCAGTTTTAAAATCCTTGTTTCCAGTTGCATACTTAGAATTTTGATTCTTTAAACTATGGACTTCTTTGGTCATATTTTTCTTATCTTCCCTAAGAGTTTTCGGTTTTAAAGCCATCTTATTGTTTGCATTTAAAAAATCTTTTAAAGCATCATTTAATTCAGATTTAGTGAGATCAGAAAATACCTCATTGTCTTCATATTCTGAATCTGTTCCAGAGGTTAAGTTGTATCCATAACTTGAGTTGTTATGAGCCATTAGAGCCAGAATTGCTTCCTCTGATGTGCTTCCACACTTGCATGAATGACTGCTTTGATCATTCTTCCTTCTGCCTGTTTTCCTTCCTAAAATCGTGCCTTTATGAAGTCCAGAGGCAAACCTGATGTGTGCCATCATTGCTGTTTCTGCCTCTTCTTCATCAGACGATTCTTCTTCTAATTATGATGCATCCCAGATTTGGACATGGAACTCTTCTTTTTGAATCTGGAACTGTTCTTGTGCTGTTTTCCTTTTTCCAAATTTGGACATTCTGACTTGATATGTCCAGGTTCGTTGCATCCATAAGAGATGATGCTCTTCATGTCAGATTCTTCCTTTCCTTTGCTGTTATGTTTCCTTTGCTGTTATGTTTCTTAACCATCTGTTTGGTTAAGTAAGCCATATCATCACAGTCACTATCACTGTCCTCTGATTCTGGTATTACCTTTGCAGCTTTCTTCTGTTTTCACTTCAGGGCCATATATCTCTTACTGTTTGGTTCATCTGCTTCCAGTTCTATTTCATGAGACTTGAGTGAGCTGATCAGATCTTCAAGTCTTAAGTTATTTAGATCTCTGGCTTGCTGAACTGCAGTAACCATTGGTCACCACATGGTTGGTAAGCTTCGTAGAATCTTCTTGACATGATCTGCGATTGTGTAGCTTTTCTTCAAGACCTTCAGTCCAGATATCAGAGTCTGGAATCTACAGAACATTTCCTCAATGTCTTCATCATCTTCCATCTTGAACATCTCATACTGTTTGACCAGTATGTTAACCCTTGCTTCTTGAACCTGCTGACTTCCTTCATAGGTCAGAACCAGATTGTCAAATATGCTCTTTGCTGTTTCTTTATCTGTGCATCTGTCAAATTCCTTGAATGTGATAGCACTGATAATGATGGTTCTGGACTTGTGATGCAGTTTGTATAATTTGCTCTTGTCTGGTTTCATATCTTCCATGTGCAGTTCTTTAGTTGGATCTCCTGGAACAGTAGGTGCATTGTATCCTTTGACTATCAGCTTCCATAATTAAGGATCCTGAGATATGAAGAAACTTCTCATTCTGTCCTTCCAATACTCAAACCTGTCTCCATCAAACAATGGTGATCTGTTCATGTTGCCTCCAAAATCATCTTTGGATTCTGCCAAGTTTTTGACCCCTTGGACCTTTCCTCAAACACTGTTAAGTGCTCAGCCTTGAGACCGAGCTCTGATGCCAATTGAAGTTGCAAACACGAGAAGGGGGGTAGAATTGTGTTTGACTAACTTGATTACTTTTTATGTTTTTGGAGTTTTATAACAAAACCTAATGTACGACAACCCCAGATTATAACACCTTGACTTCTCAAGTCAAGTCTTCTCCTACCAATCTGACAACTCCAGATTATAGAAGGAATTACAATGCCTTGAATCTAATTGACAAGTAATCTGCTACCCTTTCTAACTCCCTCAGATTGTAGACTCTACTTCAACAACTTAGATCTAACACAAGGGAACGAACACTTAGAGTACTTGCTTCTAGAAAGCTGATACTCACAATTGACCTCACTGAAAATTCAAGTATTTTGCTTTTGGAAGTGTATGACTCTCAAGTATTTCCGATGCTGAGTCTTTAGTCTTGAGCCTTCTTTTATAGATGTGAATTAGGGTCTCTTCCAAGCTTGAATTCGAGTTGTATCTTGCTGGATTCTCTTGCCAAAGTAATTTGGCCAATCGGGTTTCTCTTAAATAAAAAACATATCTTTTTAGCTCCAGATATGCATTCAAAAATAACTTTGGCCAATCCTGTTCTTAATTAATTCTGGATCAAACCTTTCTTCCCGCCAATAGCTTCTGAATTCCACAACACTTCAATTTATTTTTGTATCAAATCCATTTAATAATTTGATCAAATTTAATCAAGTCTCCACTGATTATCATTATGATTAAATCTTGACCGTTTGATCTTCTGCTCTCATCCACATCTGGACCATACAAACTGATCTGCTGTGATCCTCTGATTTCGGCCAATACTGGACCACACGTTCTAATCTGCTGATCTCGGCCAACACTGGGCCATATAATCTAAGCTGCTGTGATCTTCTGATTTCGGCCAACACTAGACCACATGTTCTGATCTTTTGATCTCGACCATGATGCTTAAATCTGGACCATTGATCTGAATATCTTCCCTCTGATCTAGACCAATTCTGGACTTGGTCTGGATTGAACTGAAATTAAATTGGACTTATGATATTTTAGTCTGGATAATTACCTTATGATTTGGATCATGTCTGGATTATATATGGACATCATTTCTTCTAATCTGGATTGAGTTTCATACTCTGAACCATGCTATCTTCTGGTCTGGGCCAAATCTGGATTAAATCTCTTGTTCTAGACCAATTAATTTATGCTCTGATTAAGTCTAGATCAAGTCTGGACTGATTATCATTTCACGACCAGGATATCTTCTGGTCAGAATTAATTCTGGACCAAGTCTGACTTATGATACCTTCTGGTATGGAACAAGTCTCCCTCTGAAAGGCTTCCTTCTGGTCTGGTCCAGGTCTCCTTCTGGACTCTGCTTCCTTCTGATCTGGGCCAAGAAAGATATCCTCTCATGGTGTTTTGACATCCTGGTGTATCCTCTGGTGCCTTCAAGATGCATCCTCTAGTACCTTCTGGATGCATTATCTGGTATCTTCTGGAGGTGTATCCTCTGGTCTGATTTTATCCTCTGGTAATTCATCTTCTGCCTCTGGTGACTTCATCTTCTGCCTCTGGTAACTTCATCTTCTGGTGGCATTTAATATTATAATTCTAAGTACAAAATAAGATTACATGGAGTGCTTTTGTAAACATCAAAATCCTAAGTACTTAGAACCAACTTGGTCCCAACAGATAACTGGTCCAGAACAAATGACTTGGTCAGACCAGAAGATAGCATGGTCCAAAACATAAAACTCAGTCCAGATCAGAAGAAATGATTGTCTAGATTTAATCCAGACTTGATCTAAATCAGAAGGTAAATGTGTAGATTAAAATATCACCAATCCAGATTTTATTTAGATTCAATCCAGACTCAGTCCATACTTGGTCCATATAAGAGGAAATATGTTCAGATCAATGGTCCAGATTTTAGTATCATGAACTAGTGTTGGCCGAGATCAGAAGATCAGATTATATGGCCTAGTGTTGGCCGAGATTAGAAGATCAGATCATATAGTCCAGTGTTGGCCGAGATCAGAGGATCACAGAATTGGGACAGATCAGATTACATAAGTCCAGAGTTGGTCGAGATCAGAAGATCATACGGTCCATATTTTAATCATGATGAAAATCAATGATGACTTGATTAAAATTCGAAGAAGACTTGATTAGATTTTGATAGAAATTTGATCAAAGTATTAAGGGGATTTTATTCAAAAATTACTGAAGACTTGAAGAAATTCGAATGCAATCTGAAGCTAAAAAAGATACGCTTTGAAATTAAAAGAAACAGGATTGGTCAACAGAATTTTCAAATGCAATCTGAAGCTAAAAAGATACGATTTTTATTTAAGTGAAACAGGATTGGCCAAGTTATTTTTGCAAGAGAATCTGGACAAATACAGCTCAAATTTGATCATGGAAGAAACCCTAATTTTCATCTATAAAAGGAGGCTCAACGCAGAAGACTTAGCATCGAAAATCAGTAAAAGAGTCATAAACTTCCAGAAGCAAACACTCAAGTTTTCAGTGAGGTTAATTGTGAGTATCAGCTTTCCAGAAGCAAGTACTCTTGTTTTTCGTTCCATTGTGTCAGATCTATATTGTTGAAGTAGAGTCTACAATCTGAAGAGTCAGAAGAAGTAACAGGTGACTTAGCAATTAGATTCAAGGTGTTGAAATCCCTTCTGCAATATGGGGTTGTCAGATTGGTAGGAGAAGACTTGACTTGTGAAGTCAAGGTGTTGTGTTCCTCAAAAGTCTAGGATTGTTAAACTGTTTGGGAAGACTGACTTGGAGGGTCAGTAGTGCTGTTGTAATTCAAAGGTTTTGAATTAATGGAAAAATCCTTCAAGGTGAAGGGATTGGATTTAGCCAAGTTAATGGTGAACCAGGATAAATCTTTGTACTGATTATTTTACTTTATCCGCTGCTAATTCTACTTGCTTATATATCAAATTTGAAATAATCATCAAAAACAGAAGAAGAATTCAAGTATTACAAACACAATTCAACCCCCCTTCTCGTGTTTGCACCTTCAATTGGCATCATAGCTCGGTCTCAAGGCTGAGCACTTAACAGTGTTTGAGGAAAGGTCCAAGGGGGTTCAACATGTCAGAATGCAAAGAAGAATTTGAAGGCAACATCAACAGGCCACCACTGTTTGATGGAGATCACTTTCAATACTAGAAGGACATAATGAGAAGCTTCTTCATCTCCCAAGATCCTAATCTCTGGACCTTGGTAGTCAAAGGCTACATTGCACCCACTACACCAGAAGGCAAAACTGGCCAAGAACTGGATGTAGCAGATATGAATCCCAACCAGAAGAAGTTATACAAGTTGCATCACAAGTCCAAAACCATCATGATCAATGCTATCACATTTAAAGAATTTGATAGATGCACCAACAAGGAAACAACAAAAAGCATCTATGACAGTTTGGTTCTAACCTATGAAGGAAGTCAACAGGTTCAAAAGGCAAACATACTGGTCAAACAGTATGAGATGTTCAAGATGGAAGAGGATGAAGACATTGAAGCAATGTTCTGCCGATTCCAGACTCTGGTATCAGGTTTAAAAGTATTAAAGAAAAGCTACACCATTGCAGATCATGTAAAAAAGATCCTCATAAGCTTACCAGCCAAATGGAGACCAAAGGTTACTGTAATACAGGAAGCCTGAGATCTAAATACCTTGAGGCTTGAAGATCTGATCAGCTCCCTCAGGTCTTATGAAATAGAGCTGAATGCAGATGAACCAAAGAAGAAGAAGACCTTAGCCCTAAAGTCAAAGCAGAAGATAGCTGCAAAGGTTGTATCAGAATCAGAGGATAGTGATTGTGAAGATGATGATCTTGCTTACATAACCAAGCAGATTGCAAAGATGTGGGAAAACAAAAAGAAGAAAGCTCCAAGGAAAAATGGCAAATACTCCAACAGAGGAAAAGAAGAAGCTGACAAGAAAAGCATCATCTGCTATGGATGCAATGAACCTGGACATATCAAGTCAGAATGTCCAAACATGGAGAAAGGAAAACATCACAAGAAAGGCTCCAGATTCAAGAAGAAGAGTCTGATGGTAGCATGGGATGCTTCTAAGTCAGAAGAGGAATGATCTGATGATGAAGAGGCAGAAACAGCTATGATGGCTCACATCAAGTTTAACTCTACATTTCATAAAGGTACTAGCTCTGGAAGAAAAGTAGAAGGTAAGAAGAATGGTCAAATCATTCATTCCGGCAAGTCTGGAAGCACCTCAGAGGAAGCAGTATTGGCTCTGATGGCACATACCAACTCAAGTCCTGGATCCAGCACAAACTCTGGAACTGATTCATAAGATGAAGACAAAGAAGTATTCTCTGATCTTACTAAATCTGAATTAATTAGTGCTCTTAAAGACTTTCTAAATGCCAACAACAAGATGTCTTTAAAACTGAAAACTCTTAGGGAAGAAAATAAAATTCTAACCAAAGAAATACAAATTTTAAAGAATCAGAATGCTGAGTTTGCAACTGAAAACACTAATTTTAAAACTGAAGTTGCCAGACTCAATTCTGAAAATCTAACTCTCAAAAGTAATATTTTCTTTACTTCCAATATTGTTTGTGAATCAGATATGCATGAACAAGCGTTTCAAAACTTTATTGCAAATGGTATGGAAAGAAGTAAGTATGCTTCCATGATTTATGGAATCAGTAACAATGGTAAGAGAGGAATAGGTTTTACTGAATCTATTGCTGAAATTAAATCTGCTCATTCTAATGTTCTGTGTATTATTTGTGCTAAAAAGGGTCATTCTAAATTGTCTTGTCCTATGATAAAATCTGGGAAAGACAAGAGACCTGTTAAGTCTAACAAACCTGGACCCAACCAGTTTTGGGTACCAAAGAACAAAATTGTTTATGTTGCAGATATTCTGAGCAACCACAAGGAAACACCAATCATGGTGCCTGGTCAATGGATCCTGGCAATGCACAAACAGAAAAAGGTGTATGTTCCAGTTTCCACCAGACATAAGAAAAATGAGTCTGATGAAAGAAGGTATGGTCAGTACAATTCACACCAGAATCAGAACCAGAACTCGAACCAGAACCAATATCAGTATCAGAATCAGAGGTTCAACCACAAACAGCACAATCACACATATCAGCTTCAGTATTACCAGAAGAAGCAGAATTACTAGAATCACCATAAGTTCCAGAATAACCAGAGGAACATGATATATCAGCAGAAAGAGAAGAATCAGGAGAGTTCATTTAACACTCCAGTAAAATTCATCAAGACTACAAACCTGGAAGAGAATTCAAATCCCTTCATCCAAACCATCTAATCACAGAACATACAGATTTGGAATCTGAAAATCAGAAAAGAGGATTTTTCAGAGTAAAACTAAAACTGTTGACATAGAGGTTACATCTTGCTGTAAATACTATTATTGTTTGATATTTATGATTACTGTGATAACAAGAAGCTTGATCTTAAAAATCAAAGCTAGATAAGTATTTTGCAGTTTCTCAAAGGATTTAGGTAATTCACACGAATTGAACACTTCAGCAGAAACAGCATTCCAGTGGTTTCAAAAACAAGCAGAAACCACCAGAAGCAGAATTAATGGTTTGGCTGTATTGAGTTCATTTTTAAATTATTTGATTTGTATTATATTATATGAAAAATAGCTTGACATGAAAAGTCAAAGCAAGATGAAGCTAAAGCTGGTTTACCAAAACCAGAGGAAGCTGATACAGGTTTACTAGAACCAGAAGCTGATTTACCAGAACCAGAAGCTGATTTACTAGAACCTGAAGCTGATGCAGGCAAAAGAAATTGAAAAAGCAGAAGCTACATGCAAGAATACGACAAATCTTCAGAGGATAAATCTGAAGATGAGTTAGAAGAATGACATAGATGGAGTCTACCAATGCAAGAAGAGTTGAATGAGTTTGAAAGGAATGATGTTTGGGATCTGGTGTCTAGACCACACAAAAATATCATTGGAACCAAGTGGGTGTTCAGGAACAAACTCAATGAAAAAGGTGAAGTAGTCAGGAATAAAGCTAGGCTTGTGGCACAAGGATACAGTCAGCAAGAAGGCATTGATTACACTGAGACTTTTGCTCCAGTGGCTAGGTTAGAAGCAATTCATATCCTACTCTCTTTTGCTGCAAATCATGATATCACCTTGTATCAAATGGATGTCAAAAGTGCCTTCTTAAATGGTTATATAAGTGAGGAAGTCTATGTCAAACAGCCCCCAAGTATTGAAAATTCTGATTTTCCAAACCATGTTTTTAAACTTAAAAAATCTTTATATGGTTTAAAACAAGCACCTAGGGCATGGTATGAAAGACTTAGCAATTTCTTAATTAAAAATCAGTTTGATAGAGGCCAAATAGATAACACTTTGTTTCGAAAATCCATTAAAGATGATATTCTGATCATTCAAGTTTATGTTGATGATATTATCTTTGGATCCACTAATGGCACTCTCTGCCAAGAGTTTTCTGATTTGATGCAGTAAGAGTTTCAGATCAGCATGATGGGAGAACTTAAGTTCTTCCTATGAATTCAAATTCAGCAAGGCAAAGCAGGTATACTCATTCACCAATCTAAGTACACTAAAGAACTTCTCAAAAAGTTCAAGATGAATGATTGTAAGCCTATGGCCACCCCCATGCACCCCTCCTGCTCACTTGAAAAAGATGAATCCAGCCAAAAGGTAGACCAGAAAACATACAGAGAGAGAAAAAACACAAGTGGCAACTGTAAGTTTCTAGGTGATAATCTGATTTCTTGGTCAAGCAAGAGACAAAGCACCATTTCCATGTCAACAACAGAAGCTGAATACATATCAGCAGTAGGATGCAGTTCACACTAATAAAAGGCATGACAAACTAAAGTTTTTTATACGGTCGTCATTAGTGATGCCTTAGATTAGTGAGAGTCTCTACTCATGTTCTAAACTTTGGTTTTGAATTGATACACACTTTATAGGCAAAATACCTTCAGTAGTCCCTTAACTTAATTTCATATAACAGTTCCCCTTTTATGTCTTTTTCTTTCCGATTTAATCTTTTATTTAATCTTAAGTAACGATTTGATCTTTTATGTCTTAAAATGTCAATAATATTATATTTTTACATAAATCTAGAAAATTGATCATCATCTTAAAAAAAACTCAAAAAATTAGTGATCATCTTCAACAAAATCCATATTTTTTATCAAACTCATAACTCAAATGTTCAAATAAACTCATATTTTCATCTCAAATAACTCAAATGTCTTCAATAGCTTGATGCGAATCAATATCTCAAAATACATGATTGTATATTCTCAAAGTAGAATTTAGAAGTTCTGAACTCATAAGTATAGATCATACGATTAACTTTAAATGTCTAAAGAATGGATCTTCAAGTCCTTTTTTTTTGTATGGACATATGCTAAAAGATGTTCAATATCAATTTCAATTGACATATGTGAAGTGAAAATGTCAATTACAAGAAATAGGGGTTTGAATTGTAATTGCCCCTTTTTCAAAATTTCCAATTTAATCTCAAAGTATCTAACTTAAGATTAATTTTGGTTATGAAAACACAATAAGTGCAGAACGTTCTTGGTTAGTGAAATCATATAATTAACTTATCTATAAAATATATGGTTAGCTGATTATAAAAATATTGAGATAAGGTAAAGAATTTCATGCAGAGATGTATCCTGGTTCACCCAAAGTGGGTTACGTCCAGCCCTCACAATTGTGAGATTTTTCACAAACTGTTCAAAACAATATCGTTCTTGGTTTCTACACAGCCTTTCCAGATCAATCTTGATCTGTTACGATAAGTTACCTTTCAACCTAGAAAGGATTTCCACATATTACCTTTCAATATTTAGAGAGGATTTTTACATATTACCTTATAATCATAAAAGGATTTTACAATTTACTCAAACTATATTCAACACAATAGTCTAGAGTTACAAAGTGATGATTTAAGGATTTTGTAGAATCTGAGTGTACTCAACCCTTGTTTGAGTTTCGATTCTTGGCTTAAGAACTCAGTAGAATGATTTTGATATCTAGATGGAAAACAGAACTGAACCTTTGCTTTTGCTTGAAGAGCTTATGAACTTTCGATTATGATAGTATAAGTGATAGATTGCTTTACACTTGAAGATCTACCTTATTCTTGATCTTGAGGTTACTTTTATAGGCTTCAAGAAGGCTTATGATAGCTCATCTATCCATTGAAGAAGATCCAACTGTCTTGTGTCAGTTTAAGTGGAGAAATGTTGTCTTAAAGCAGGAATGTTCTTGCAAAACCAAAACGATCTTCGTTGTATTTTGAGGGGTGTTGAGGTTAAGTTTGTTTGATAGTTGTCTTGAAGTATTGCCTTGCTTTCTGTCAAGTTACTAAGAGATGCAACTGCAGTGTCCAATCAAGTGTGTCATAATCGTACTTGCTACTTGCTCAAATTTGGAGAATGATCTTGCTTGTTTGATTATGATGCATAGCTTTTGCCTTTGTTCTTTAGAATAATTCATTTACTGATGTGATCCTTGTATACTTCTTGTATCATTCTAGAGAATAATTGAATACATCATAAACGGCCTTTTCCTTAAAAGCATGAATATTCTTGGTTTTGAAGGTAACTAAGAACTGTGATGAACGATCTTTGTTTTTCCAGAATTCTGTCAGAATGTTCTTCTTTTATTTGAATGAACTTGCTTCTTCTAATATGATCTTGTGTTGATATACTTAATACCTATCTTTGATTAATACACTCAAAAACACATGTTAAACAACAAAACACTCAGAATCATAATTAGAAGTCTTAATTAACTTTTAATTGATTATCATCAAAACATTTAATTATGGATTTTGTCTCAACAATATGATACTTATTTAATCCTTTATGTAAAAAACATGCATGTACCCATTTCGTTGATGCATCAATTTAAGTTATAAAGTATCTAACTGGTCCCCATTATCATGATTGATGTATTCATTCACAAATATGACCATATAGTCTAAAATTGTGATAAACTCATTTTCTCAAATTGTCAACTTCCTTTGAAAACTAGTCATGCATAAAGTTATTAGATTGAAGAAACTTATGGCTCTTCAATACATACCCATAGAAATTTTTAACTATTTTTTGTATTGTAATAGATGATGGTCCAATTGGTCTTGCCAACAACAAAGTTTAATATGATTCGTAAACATCAGGTTTACAAGGATATGTGTTTCAATTATTCTAATCATTTTGAATAATAATAAACAATCATATCTTTATAAAACTTTTGTTGGAACCAAGTTGGTTCTAAGTACTTAGGATTTTGATGTTTACAAAAGCACTCCATGTAATCTTATTTTGAACCTTGAATTATTAAATCAAATGCCACCAGAAGCTGAAGTAATCAGAAGCAGAAGATCAAAGGGTTCTAGAGATTGAATCCTGAAGGTACCAGAAGATACTCCAGGATGTCAAAACATCACCAGAAGATATCTTTGCTTGCCCAGATCAGAAGGAAGAAAAGTCAGAAGGAGACCTGGACCAGACCAGAAGGAAGCCTGCTAGAGGGAGACTTGATCCAGACATGAAGGAATCATTTGTCACATTTATTCCATAAGTTATTCTGACCAGAAGATGGCCTGGCAGTGAAATAATAAATAGCCCAGACATGATCCAGACTTAATCAGAGGATAAGTTAATGGGTCCAGAACAACAGAATCAATCCAGATTTGACCCAGACCAGAATATAGCATGATTCAGGGTATGAAACTAAGTCCAAACCAGAAGAAATGATCTCCAGAATTGATCCAGAACTGATTCAAAACATAAGGTAAAATGTCCAGACTGAAATATTATTTGTCCAGATTTAATTTCAGTTTAATCCAGACCAAGTCCAGAATTGGTCCAGATTAGAGGGTAGATATTCAGATCAATGGTCCAGATTTGAGTATATGGCCCAGTGTTGGCCGACATCAGAAGATCAAACCATGGCCCAGTGTTGGCCGAAATCAGAAGGTCAGAATGTGTGGTCCAGCAGTGGCCGAGATCAGAGGATCATAGCAGATCAGTTTGCTAGACTAGGATGGCCGAGATCAGAAGATTAGAAGATTAGAAAGTGTGGTCCAGGGTTGGCGGAAATCAGAGGATCACAGCAGATCACTTAGTATGGTCCAGATGTGGACTAGCGCAGAAGATCAAATGGTCCAGATTTAATCATGAGGATTAACGGTGGAGATTTTAATTTATTTTGATCAAAGTATTAAAAGGATTTGTTAGAAAAATAAAGTGAAGTCGTATGGGAGTTCAGAAGCTGTTGGCGGGAAGAAACAAAAGACATGATTGGCTAGTTATTTTTGAAAGCAAATCTGAAGCTTAAAAAATATATGTTTTTTATTAAAGTGAAGCCCGATTGGTCAAGATATTTTTGCAAGAGAATCCAGCAAGATACAACTCGAAATTAAGCTTGGAGAGGCCCTAATCTGCATCTATAAAAGGAGGCTCAAGGCAGAATACTTAGTATCGAAAATCACAAAAGAGTCATACAATTCAGTGAGGTTAATTGTGAATTCCAGCTTTCTAGAAGCAAGCACTCGTGTTATTTTCTTTCCCTTGTGTTAGATCTAAGTTGTTGAAGTAGAGTCTACAATCTGAGGGAGTCAGAAGGGGTAGCAGATTACTTGGCAATTAGATTCAAGGTGTTGTAATTCCTTCTACAATCTGGGGTTGTCAGATTGGTAGGAGAAAACTCGACTTAAGAAGTCAAGGTGTTGCATTCCTCAAAAGTCTAGGATTGTTAGACTGTTTGAGAAGACTGACTTGGAGGGTCAGTAGTATTGTTGTAATTCAAGGTTTGAATTAGTGAAATCCTTCAAGGTGAAGGGACTGTACGTAGCCTCATTAACGGTGAACCAGTTTAAAATTCTGTGTTTTTATTTTACTTTATATCCGCTGCTAACTCTGTTTTATTCATACATCAAGTTTTGTTATAAAACTGCAAAAACAAAAAAAGTATTCAAGTTAGTCAAACACAATTCAACCCCCACTTCTCGTGTTTGCACCTTCAATTGGCATCAGAGTTCGGTCTCAAGGCTGAGCAATTAACAGTGTTTGAGGAATGGTCCAAGGGGTTCAACATGGCAGAATCTAGAGATGAACTGGGAGGCAACATCGACAGACCACCACTGTTTGAGGGAGAAAGGTTTGATTATTGGAAGGACATAATGAGAAGTTTCTTCATATCTCAAGATCCTGAACTATGGAAGATGGTAGTCAAAGGATACACTGCACCTACTGTTCCAGAAGATCCAACTAAAGAATTGGACATAGATGATATGAAACCAGACAAGAGAAAATTATACAAACTTCATCACAAGTCCAGAAACATCATGATCAGTGCTATCACATTCAAGGAATTTGACAGATGCACAGATAAAGAAACAGCAAAGAGCATATTCGACAGTTTGGTTTTGACCTATGAAGGAAGCTAGCAGGTTCAAGAAGCAAGGGCTAACATACTGGTCAAATAGTATGAGATGTTCAAGATGGAAAATGATGAAAACATTGATGGAATGTTCTGCAGATTCCAGATTCTGATATCTGGACTGAAGGTCTTGAAGAAAAGCTACACAACAGCAGATCATGTCAAGAAGATTCTAAGAAGCTTACCAACCAAGTGGAGACCAATGGTTACTGCAGTTCAGCAAGCCAAAGATCTGAACAACTTAAAACTTGAAGATCTAATAAGCTCACTCAGGTCTCATGAAATAGAACTAGAAGCAGATGAACCAAAAAAGAAGAAGAATCTGGCCCTGAAGTCGAAATAGAAGAAAGCTGCAAGGGCAGCATCAGAATCAGAGGACAATGACAGTGACTGTGATGATATGGCCTACTTAACCAAAAAGATGGTTAAGATCTGGGAAAACAGGAAAAGAAGAAGCTTCAAGAAGAAACATAACAACAAAGGAAAGGAAGAACCTGACAAGAAGAGTATCGTTTGTTATGGATGCAATGAACCTGGACATATCAAGTCAGAATTTCCAAATCTGGAAAAAGGCAAACAGCACAAGAAAAATTCCAGATTTAGAAAAAAGGGTCTGATGGCAGCCTGGGATGCATCAGAATTAGAGGAACAATTGTCTGATGAAGAAGAGGCAGAAACAGCAAAGATGGCACACATCAAGTCTGCCTCTGGACTTCATAAAGGCAAGAATTCAGGAAGGAAAGCAGGCAGAAGGAAGAATGATTGAAGTAGTCATTCAAGGAAGTCTGGAAGCACATCAAAGGGAGCAATTATGGCTCTGATGGCTCATAAAAATTCAAGTTTTGAATACAACTCAGGCTCTGGAACAAATTCAGAAGATGAAGACGATGAGGTATTTTCTGATCTCACTATATCTGAATTAATTGAGACTTTAAAAGACTTTTTAAATGCAAACAATAAGATGTCTTTAAAACTTAAAACTCTTAGGGAAGATAAGAAAAATCTAACCAAAGAAGTCCAAGTTTTAAACAATCGAAATTCTGAGTATGCAACTGAAAACAAGGATTTTAAAACTGAAGTTGCAAGACTCAAATCTGAAAACCAAACTCTCAAAAGTGATATTTGTTCCACTTCCAAAACTGTTTGTGAATTTGATATGCTTGAGCAATTTTTTCAAAACTTTATTTCTAATGGAATGGAAAGAAGTAAATATGCATTTATGATTTATGGAAATAGTAACATTGAAAATAGAGGTCTTGGTTCTACAGAAACTATTCCTGAAACTAAAACTATTCATTCTGATGCTTTATGTATTGTTTGTGCTAAGAAAGGTCGCTCTGAACTATCTTGTCCAATGGTAAAATCTGAACAAGATGAGAGAGCTGTTAAGACTAACAAACATGGACCCAATCCGTTCTGGGTACCAAAAGATCAAATTGTCTATGTTGCAGATATTCTGAGCAACCAGAAGGAGACACCAACAATGGTGCCTGGACAATGGATGTTGGCAATCCACAAGCAGAAGAAGGTTTATGTTCCTGCTACAACAAGACAAAGGCAATCTGAGTCTGATAGAAGAAGGTCTGGTCAACTAAACCAGAACCAGAATCGGAATCAGAACCAAAACTGGAACCAAAATCAAAACTGGAACCAGAATCAGAACAGGAACTGGAACCAGTATCAGAACAGAAACTAGAACCAGAACTAGAACTGGAATCAGTATTAGAAGCACATGAACTGGAACCAGAATCAGAATCAGTACTGGAACCAGAATCAAAATCAACACTGGAACCAGAACCAGAATCAGATCAGGAATTACCAAAATTACCAAATTCATCAGAATCACCAAAATCATCAAGGTTATCAGAATCACAGGATTCACCAAAATTACCAGAATCAAAACATGTTCCAGAATCATCAGAGGAACATGGTTTATCAACCAAAGCAGAATCAAGGAAACTGCTCAAACAGGCCAGAAGAAGAACTGGCTCTAATGGCTCGAACAGAAGCTAAGTCTGAATCTTAGTCTGACTCTGATTCTGACAGAGAAAAGGCAAGGTCTGATCAGCAATACAAAGCTTGGTATCTTGACAGTGGATGCTCCAAACTATATAAATATTAATGGAGAAATTTCTATTAATGCTCGAACAGAAGCTAAGTCTGAATCTTAGTCTGACTCTGATCTTGACAGAGAAAATTATTTAATCAATGGAGAAATTTTATATAAATATATATATATGTGTGTGTGTGTGTGTGTGTTTTTGGTACAAAAAGAATTTGAGCTAAGGGTTTGTGGCTAGGTGTGACCCAACCCATAATAGAAATTTGGACTTGGAGTTGGTGGCTTAGTTTTTGTATGATCAAGGTAAAGAAAAAATAATAATAATAAATAAATAAAATAATATTTTCTCCATTCTTTTCTTTATTTGGACCCAACACTATCTACCCAATAATCTCTACTTTAAATTTTCCCTAAAGTCCACAATATTTCAATACTAAGTAATAGTAAGTAGAAAAAAAATACTGAAACCCTAGCCATCATCTCCTTCGTGCAGCAAACTTTTCGTGTGAACAACTTCGTGGGGGCTTAGAGATTCGTACTAGGAAGAAAAGCGGCCAAGGTAAGGGCTTTTCCCCACACAAATTTGAGTTAGACCGTTAGTTGGATGACATGGAACTAATAATTGTAATTGATTGCTTTTGAAAGAAATAAATGTAGACTAATAAAATAAAATAATGGAATCTGAAATCCTTTACGTTGAGTTCGATATGTAATGTATGTTTTTTTAAGAAGTAAAATATGACTTTTTATATTATACATGATAGAGTTTTAATTTTTATAATGGATATGAAGCAAAATATGCTTTTTCTTATGTTATATATATGATAAAGTTTTGATTTTGATGATGTATTATGAGTTGGAGTTTGAAGTTTCTTGTTATATATAAAGTTTTAATCTTTATGGTGTAAATGAAGTCAAGTCCCGATTTTGTACGTGGTGAAAATTATTATTTAATGATTATTTGTCTATGAATATATGATTCTCATGATAAGGATGTGTGATATGTGATCTTTGTGATGTAAGTAAGATGATGGTTTTCAAAAGGTGATTTTTTTTGAATGCATATGACATGATTCTTAGTGGCCTGTGTGCGAGTATAATTGTGATAATATATGGTCATGTCATGGCATATGCATCTTCGTGGGAGTTGCCTTAGTAGCAGGTTTATTTTTCCCATTGGTATAGGTGATCTTTCTGTGTGGAAGTTGCCTTAGTGGCAGGTTTATATTCGGATTATATAGTTTTAGGAGCATGCATTATACATATTATTTTTATATACGATTTACCTTTTGCGTATTTTTTCTTTTAAATTAGAAGTTTTTACTTTTATATGTTTTGTGTTATTCTTCTATATGTTTATCTTTGGTTTGATGTGGATGATGGAAAAAAACTGACCCTTAAAACAACATTTTAGGTACTAATGAGTTCGAGGAGATTCAAGAATAGTTGATGAGTACTAATGTGCGGCGAACGTGGGGTAAAAAGGGGGTTTTCAAGACAATTTTTGTAATAATAAATATTGCCGCAACATTTCTATGTCTATTTTTTATTTTTAAATCTTTGTCACTAAACTTTAGTAAGCTTTTTTTGTTTTAGTTTTTCAATAAACATTTTTTAATAATATTAAATAAACGTGATTGTTACTAATTATTTAAATGGATAAAGGTTAGATGTTCCTACCAAAAAAAAATTATCGTAAATTTTTCTAAAAGTATTTTTCTTAGTAACGTTTTGGACCAAAAAATCCGGGGCGTTACATCATGCAAACCCTAGGCTTATATCCAAATTGAGAAAACTCCAGTTAGTAAGAGGGCTTCCCAAGGTAAGTCCCAAAACTTAGATTCTGTGTGAAGCATGTCAAAGAGGTAAACAAACTAAAAGCTCTTTTAAAACTAAAAAATGTGTTTCTACCTCTCAACCACTTGAACTGCTTCACTTAGATCTGTTTGGTCCTGTTCAAACAGCTTCTCTCGGTGGTAAGAAATATGGTTTTGTAATTGTTGATGATTACTCAAGGTGGACTTGGGTAAAAAATTTAAAGAACAAAGATGAATCTCACAGAGTATTTATTTCTTTTTGTAAGCAAGTTATGAATGAACAGGGTATTAAGATCATAACCATCAAAAGTGATCATGGAGGTGAATTCGAGAACAAATATTTTGAAGAATTCTGTGATGAGAATGGCATCTCTCAAAACTTCTCATCCCCCAGAACACCTCAACAGAATAGAGTGGTAGAAAGGAAGAACAGATCACTGTAGGAGATGGCCAGAACCATGCTGAATGATATGAAGGTTGCCACCTACCTTTGGGCAGAAGCTGTCAACACAGCCTGCTACATTCATAATAGAGTCTACATCAGGTCCATCTTAAATAAATATCCCTATGAACTGTGGAAAGGTAAGAAACCCAATATTTCCTACTTTAAGCAATTTGGCTGCATCTGTTTTATGTTAAACACTAAAGATAACCTAGCTAAGTTTGATTCTAGATCTCAAAAGTGTATCTTTATTGGCTACTCTGAGAGATCAAAAGCTTATAGAGTGTTTAACAAAGAAACTAACACTATGGAAGAATCAATCCACATTAAGTTTGATGATAAACAACTTGACTCTGAAAAGTCAAAGCAAGATGAGGAAATTGCAGGTGAACTAGGGGCACAAGAGTCAGAAGCTGGACCAGCAGCAGAATCTGAGAAAGATCAAGATGAAGAAGAACATGTTGACTCTGAAGACAAGTCAGAGGGAAAGAATGGATGGAAGTACAAGTCTTCACATCCAGAATCTCTCATTATTGGCAGTGCAGTAGAACCTTTAAAGACCAGATCATCAAGTAGAGAAACCAGTCTGTTTGGTTTACTCTCAACAATTGAACCAAGCAATGTTGATGAGGCTTTGGCAGAGGAAGGTTGGATACTTGCAATGCCAGAAGAGCTTAATGAATTCCAAAGGAATGATGTTTGGGATCTGGTACCCAGACCAAACAAAAACATTATTGAAACCAAGTGGGTGTTCAGGAATAAACTTAATAAAAAAGGTGAAGTGGTAAGGAACAAAGCCAGACTTGTAGCTCAAGGATACAGTCAACAGGAAGGTATAGACTACACTGAGACTTTTGCTCCAGTGGCCAGGTTAGAAGCAATTAGAATTCTTTTATCATTTGCTGCTAATCATGATATAATGTTGTATCAAATGGATGTTAAAAGTGCATTCATAAATGGCTATATAAGCGAGGAAGTCTATGTCAAACAGCCCCCTGGATTTGAAAATTCTGATTTTCCAGACCATGTTTTTAAACTTAAAAAATCATTATATGGTTTAAAACAAGCACCAAGGGCATGGTATGACAGACTTAGTAACTTTCTACTTAAGAATGAATTTAATAGAGGCCAGATTGATAATACTCTATTTAGGAAATCCATTAAAAATGATATTTTGATTATTCAAGTTTATGTTGATGATATCATATTTGGATCGACTAATGGCACTTTGTGCAAAGAGTTTTCTGACCTAATGCAGAAAGAGTTCCAAATGAGCATGATGGTTGAACTCAAGTTCTTCCTGGGAATTCAGATTCACCAAGGTAAATCAGGTATACTCATTCACCAATCTAAATATACTAAAGAACTTCTTAAAAAGTTCAAAATGAGTTAATGTAAGCCTATGGCCACCCCCATGCACCCAACCTGCTCACTTGAGAAAGATGAAACCAGCCAAAAGGTAGACCAGAAAACATATAGAGGTATGATTGGATCCCTTCTTTATTTAACTACTTCTAGACCTGACATCTTGTTTAGTGTTTGTGTCTGTGCCCGTTTTCAAGCTGACCCTAGGGAATCCCATTTAACTGCTGTCAAACAAATTTTGAGATACCTTAAAGGAACCACCAACCTTACTTTGTTATACAAGAAAACCCCCACCTACAAACTCAGAGGTTTTTGTGATTCCGACTATGCTGGAGACAAGCTGGAAAGGAAAAGTACAAGTGGCAACTGCACTTTCTTAGGTGATAATTTGATCTCTTGGTCAAGCAAAAGACAAAGCACCATTGCCATGTCAACAGCTGAAGCTGAGTATATATCAGCAGCATGATGTAGTTCACAGTTACTCTGGATGAAACATCAACTTGAAGATTACAACATCTTTGAAACCAATATCCCTCTGTTCTGTGATAACACTTCAGCCATAAACCTAACCAAGAACCCTATCTCACACTCTAGAGCCAAACACATTGAAATAAAACACCATTTCATTAGGGACCATGTTCAAAAAGGGACTTTAAGCATCCAGTTTGTGGACATTGATCATCAATGGGCTGATATCTTCACCAAAGCATTACCAGAAGATAGGTTCGAGTTCATCAAGAAGCATCTCAACATTGTCTCCATATCTGACTAGCTCAAGTAGTCTTCTTAGGAGTTTTTTTTAATTTTCTTGTAATTTTATTTTATGCTTTTTAATTTTCTGTTTTTATTTTCTATAATTTGTAAAGAGAAAAATAAAAAATTACAAAAATAGTAGGACCTCTTTTTGGCTGATGACAAAAAGGGGGAGAGAGAAAGAGAAAAAGGAGAAATAAGTAGAAAAGAATAGATAAAAAGAAAGGAGGAGCGAAAAAGAAAGAGATGAAAAGAGAAGGAGTTGAAAAGGAGAAGAATCAGGGAGAGAGAAAAAGAAAGAGTGAAAAAGAGAAGAAGTTGAAAAGGAGAGGAAACAGGGAGAGAGAAAAATAAAGAGAGAAAAAGAAAGAGTGAAAATAGAAGGAGTTGAAAAGGAGAGGCTATGTGAAGGGAGAAAAGAAAGAGAGAATAAAGAAGAAGTTGAAAAGGAGAGGAGAAGAGAAGAAAAGAAAGAGTGAAAAGAGGAGTTGAAAAGGAGAAGAAAAAGTCAGTATCAGACTTAGGGGGAGAGATTGGTCTGAGGGAGAGTAATTCAAGTCTTCGAGTTATAAACTAGCAAAATAAGATAAGGTTTTGTCATCATCAAAAAAGGGGAGATTGTTGGAACCAAGTTGGTTCTAAGTACTTAGGATTTTGATGTTTACAAAAGCACTCCATGTAATCTTATTTTGAACCTTGAATTATTAAATCAAATGCCACCAGAAGCTGAAGTAATCAGAAGCAGAAGATCAAAGGGTTCCAGAGATTGAATCCTGAAGGTACCAGAAGATACTCCCGGATGTCAAAACATCACCAGAAGATATCTTTGCTGGCCCAGATCAGAAGCAAGCAAAGTCAGAAGGAGACCTGGACCAGACCAGAAGGAAGCCTACCAGAGGGAGACTTGATCTAGACCAAAAGGAATCATTTGGCAGACTTATTCCAAAAGTTATTCTGACCAGAAGATGGCCTGGTAGTGAAATAATAAACAGCCCAGACTTGATCCAGACTTAATCAGAGGATAAGTTAATGGGTCCAGAACAAGAGAATCAATCCAGATTTGACCTAGACCGGAAGATAGCATGATTCAGGGTATGAAACTAAGTCCAAACCAGAAGAAATGATCTCCAGAATTGATCCAGAACTGATTCAAAACAGAAGGTAAAATGTCCAGACTGAAATATTATTTGTCCAGATTTAATTTCAGTTTAATCAAGACCAAGTCCAGAATTGGTCCAGATCAGAGGGAAGATATTCAGATCAATGGTCCAGATTTGAGTATATGGCCTAGTGTTGGCCGAGATCAGAAGATCAGACCATGGCCCAGTGTTGGCCGAAATCAGAAGGTCAGAATGTGTGGTCCAGCAGTGGCCGAGATCAGAGGATCACAGCAAATCAGTTTGCTAGACCAGGATGGCCAAGATCAGAAGATTAGAAAGTGTGCTCCAGGGTTGGCCGAAATCAGAGGATCACAGCAGATCACTTAGTATGGTCCAGATTGTGGACTAGCGCAGAAGATCAAATGGTCCAGATTTAATCATGAGGATTAACGGTGGAGATTTTAATTTATTTTGATAAAAGTATTAAAAGGATTTGTTACAAAAATAAAGTGAAGTCGTATGGGAGTTCAAAAGCTGTTGGCGGGAAGAAACTAAAGACATGATTGGCTAGTTATTTTTGAAAGCAAATCTGAAGCTTAAAAAAGATATCACAAAATAGTCATACACTTCCAAAAGCAAACACAATCAAGTTTTCAGTGAGGTTAATTGTGAGTTCCAGCTTTCCAGAAGCAAGCACTCATGTTATTTTTTTTCCCTTGTGTTAGATCTAAGTTGTTGAAGTAGAGTCTACAATCTGAGGGAGTCAGAAGGGGTAGCAGATTACTTGGCAATTAGATTCAAGGTGTTGTAATTCCTTCTACAATCTGGGGTTGTCAGATTGGTAGGAGAAGACTCGACTTAAGAAGTCAAGGTGTTGCATTCCTCAAAAGTCTAGGATTGTTAGACTGTTTGAGAAGACTGACTTGGAGGGTCAGTAGTATTGTTGTAATTCAAGGTTTGAATTAGTGAAATCCTTCAAGGTGAAGGGACTGGACGTAGTCTCGTTAACGGTGAACCAGTATAATATTCTGTGTTTTTATTTTACTTTATATCCGCTGCTAACTCTGTTTTATTCATACATCAAGTTTTGTTATAAAACTGCAAAAACAGAAAAAGTATTCAAGTTAGTCAAACACAATTCAACCCCCTTTCTCGTGTTTGCACCTTCAACTTTGATTTGCAAATAAAGATATATAATTAAAAAAATTTTAAAGATTTGATTTACCTTATGCATTACTCTAATGTATATGGAAGATCAATATTACATAAATACATATATCAAATAGGACTCCAATACATATTGAAGATCGACATTCCTTAAAAAATTTATAATAAAAATTTGAAATTAACTCAATTGTTAATGTTAAAATATTAACACTAACAAGACTTCAACAATAGCTCACATATTACTACTCATAGCTCACATGTATGATTTATGAGACAAATAATTACTACAAGGATAATACAATTTAAATTGACTTAAAAATTTCTCAAAATAATTTATAATATTTTCCAAGTGAGCATTATAATAACAACCAAAGTCAATAATCCAAATCAACAATATTTGGCATTAGAATCTAGAAAATTAAGCACAAATAATTCTACAATTGTAACACTTTAATAGAAAAAATATTTTTCGTGTATTACTACTATAAACTAGAATTTTACATAGAATATTTTAGGCTATAATATTAAGAGTACTTGATTTAAAATAATAAACGATTCCTATTAAATACAACCAAATATTTATAGATTTGATAAAATAATTTTAAATCCAACAAGTCCAAAATATATTTTCATAAAATATATTTTAAAGTGTTACTACAACAAATTCACAAAATATTTTTGAATCAAATATTGACAATATACCATTTAAAAATATGTACGATTTTCAAATTTAATTAGTACCGAATATTTATAGATTACATACAAAAAAGTTCATGCACACATAACAAGAATATAACATTAGAATTTACATCTCTCAACCAAAAATTATCTGAAAATTCCAAGCACATATAAAAAGATATTATACTTAGAAGAGTTAAACTTCTCTGTTGTTCGTATGAGTCACTACATCATTGTATTTCTAAAAAATAACTACACCACTATTAGGATTAATAAAGATCATAATCATAGATCATACTCAATTGTTTCTATCACTTTCACATGTAACTCATCAATACCACATAAATAATAATCTTTACTATATCAATTACCATAATCACAACATCTATCGTACAAAAATAGCATGAATCATTCACTTCAAGGAATATAATGTGATCTTTCAAATTTTTAATCAATAATTTCTCTTTTGTTCAATGATAAGTTGTGATAAATCTTTCAAAATATTATTGAAATTTTTTTTTTTAACTTTGTTACTTCAGTAGCATATTTGAGAGATACAAAAATATATGTATTTTATCTTATTTTTCTTTCTTTTAAATCAATATTAAGATCAAATAAATCTTATAGATTTCAATCATGATATAAATGTGTAGTTCATTAGAAACTCAACCACAAATCTTTTGCATTTGATAAACATTTTCCTACTTCAAGAGCATATTCAAGGATATAAATAGTTTTCTCTTCATTTTCTTTGTTCCAAATCATACTAACATCAAATATGTAAGTACAGAGGCGCACCTAAAAGGGGGGGGTGAATTAGTTGTTTAAAAACTTTTCTGGTTTTTAGAGTTTTGTGAGTTATTTTACTGGTTGTGTTAAATGTATGAAAGCTTTGTAAATGACTGAAAGTAAAGCACACAGAAATTTATCCTGGTGTTCCTTACAACCAAGGGTACATCCAGTCCTCTTGCACACCACAAGAGATTTTCCACTATTTGTTAGAATAAGTTACAAGTCTAACACTAAGACTTTAGTTACAAATTCTTAACACTTTGCCTAAGATAACACACCACTATCTTAGTTTACAACACTTGAAAAACCTACACTAAGTTCTTCAAATAATACAATAACTTCAAATGATTTTGTGACTATGTTCTTAACTAAGAACAATAATATAACACTAAGTATAATGATACTAATCAAGCACACTTTCAAGTACAACTGAGAACCTTTCTTAATGATATGAAATTGAAAAGCATGTACTTGAAAATATGAAAATGAAGCTTTGAAATTTTTTGATATTTCAGAAAATACTTCTAAGATTGGTAGGTAGGATTGGTCAGTAAGAACTGAAGCTATGAGGTATTTATACTCCATAGACAACACTTCAGATCAGTGGCAATTGTTCCCATAAGTTTTGATGAACTTATGCAATGATCCAAAACTGAAAAATTGCATTGTTTCGAAGTTTTATTCAAATACAGCCTCAGTGTATTCGAATACACTTCTGTAACATTCACTTTTTATTCAAAATTTGAACTTCGTATTCGAATACGATACCTCGTAGTCGAATACAAGTATGTGATTTTTGCCACTGACTTGAGTTGTATTCAAATACGTGAAGCTGTAGTCGAATACAAAAGTTCAGTTTTAGTTACTGATTTGATATCTGTATTCGGTTACGATACTTCGTATTTGAATACAAATCTTCAGTTTTAGCTACTGACTTGCTATCTGTATTCGGCTACGACACTCCGTATTCGAATACAGATCTTCAGTTTTAGCTACTGACTTGCTATCTATATTCGGCTACGACACTTCGTATTCGAATACAAATCTTCAGTTTTAACTACTAAATTAGCGTTTGTATTCGGCTACGAGAAGCTGTAGTCAAATACAACATTGATTTTTATCAAAAACTTTATTTTTAAATATTTGTTTATGCATTTAAATACTTAGAAAATACTTTTGATGCATATGCAAAATATAGAAGGTTCTCATAATATTGTATTTGAAATGTAATTTGAATTATTATCAAGTACCTTAAAGCCTAAGTTACCTAATATGACTTGAAAGATGATTTTTCCATTGAGTTTGCATTTTGATCATTACTCATAGTTTTTTGTCTTCGTCGAAAATATAGATCTTATTCTATTTCAAAATAGATTTTATATATGCCAATCATGGGTATAAAAGTCTATTTCTTAAGGAACTCAACCATTAAATGATGACCAATAAAATCATACTTTGAGCAATCCGATATAGATGTTTCAATATTAAATTTTTAGTTCTTCAGGAATTATGTTAAAATCTCCATAAATGGCGATTCAAAAAAATCACACCAATGCAATCCCTCCCTGTTAAATTCTTCCGGAATTTATCCTATATTTCATAATTATACAAATCAAATAAAAGTTTTCAATAAATATGCAAGATTAACATATTAAAATAAACGTTATAAGATGAATGAAAGAAATATCAAATATTGATGTGAAATATAAAATATTGACATAAAAGAAAAGAAACAAAATTATGAGAAAAAATGTAATAATAATAATATAGAAACTAAATTTAATTAATTGTAATATAAATGTTCTATATTTAAATTATAATTATAACATTCCGTACTATAATGTAACCGAAATAGAAATTAAATTTAATTAATTGTAAATCATCCTTAAAAAAAATAATTGTAAGTCAATTAATGGAAAATCAATTTAAACAAAAATCTTGCATTTCTTTTTTAATTTAATTAGAAATTTTATTTGGTGTCAATCATACCATTATTATCAAATCAAAACCAAAGTAATAATCACTAACAAAAAACAAATAGAAATTTATTCAATTGATTTTAAATTATAGTTTTGTTTTATGAAATAATTTTAAAATTGGTTCGAGCAAATTCATTGTTAATTTATAAAACATGAATGTTGCAAAATGTGAAACCCTCAAAACAAGATAGATAAAGCAATTCTTCAAGGAATCATGAATATTGAATTCTTTGGAATTCAAAGAGAATAAATATTGATTTTTTAGAGTTATTCAAGAACTATATAATAGATTTAGATAATATATAAAACAATTCTTTGTGCAATCCTTTAAGAATGCATGAATATAGAATTCTTCTGAAATTCATAGAGATATTATTTTTTTTTAAGTTCTTCAAAAATTATATAATAGATTTAAACAATATCTTTGTGCAATCCTTTGAGGACGCATGAAAATTAAATTCTTCCTGAATTCATATAGAATAAATATTGATTTTTTTAAGTTTTTCAAGAACTATATAATAGATCTAAACAATATCTTTGTGCAATCTTTCAAGATGCATGAATGTTGAATTCTATTGAAATTCATAGGAATAAATATTTTATTTTTAAGTTTTTTAAGAACTATATAACGAATCTAAATAATATATAATATGATCAATAGTGTTCTCATCCTTCAAGGATCCATGAATATTGAATTCTTTCATAATTCATAAGGAGTAAATAAACATTATATATTAAAAAAATAAACATGATACTTACAAGGTTATGAAAGATATATATTCATTGGACTTACCTCTTAGAGCTTACTATCTTTAGAGTTTCGTATTGATAATGTGTTGTAAACTAATCGAAACAAGGACATGATATAAGACAGTAGACATGAATGAGAAAAATAGAGTGAATATATTTTCTTATTTGGTAATTTCTATTATATTGTTAATCTTATTTATAGAAAATAAGATTAATGTAAAAAGTTAATGTAAAAAAATATTTAATGTCAAATTAAATGTTTGACATTCAAATGAACAATTTAGTTAATTAAAATGATATTTACCATGAAACTTAAAAAGTTAATTATACTTAACTAATTTTCTTAATAATGGTAAAAATAGTTATTTTTTATTATAATAGTGATGAGGGTTATGAGACAAAAATTCTCCGAATATTCTTTTATAATTAGGTGAGAGAGTAATAAAAAAAGAAAAGGAAATGAAGGCGCCATTTTCTATATTTCGTAGTGTATGCTGCTGTGGGAGGAGAATACATCTGAAAAAACCGGGAATGCTAGATGCATTCAAATGGAAACATATATGTGATCCATTGTTATCATTGGATGAAAAATTTCTGGTCCAACTTTGCCAAAATCTTTATCAGGCTTAGTCAAGCATACATGTATTTAAGCGAGAACTGAAAAGGAAATTGATTCTTCTCTTTTCCTTTTCCTATTCGATCCTACATCTTCACAAAACAACACTATTGCATGTAATCAAGGCCTGTCACTTGTAGACTTTGACCTGAAAACACATGCACTTCTTTTTTTTTTTTTTTTTTCTTTCTTTTTTTTGGGGGGTACATTCCATCTGGATCTTTTCAATCAACTATATACACACATAATGACAGCTTATACCTACTACTCAGATAAGCCCTTTCTTTGCGTAGGTCACATTTATAGTACCCTCTCTAGTCTGTCTCTGGCCGAATGATACAGTTCAGGGCTTGTTTATGCATGTAGTAATAATAATACAAGTGCTACAAACAGTAAAGATGTCCGTTTAACAGTCTCAAGACAGCCTGCGGAAGCTGCAAAAACAGGATAATACTATTAGTCTCAATAACAATATTTCATGGTCATATTATCTATATATACGATGAGTTATCAGATGCTCTCAGAACTTAAACAATCATTCTGTTCATTAAGCAGGGTTGTATGTATAGTTAATTAATATTCAAATACAATGTTATCCACTAGTTCAAACTTCCAAAAGCTCTGGTAATCAAGAATGGTATAACTAAACATGCGAAGAACATATGAGCAAAAAGATTATAACGTAATAGTTGGAATGGAAACTTTTAGTTAATACTGAAGTATTGGCAGCCTCCAAGAACATGTTGACTGGAGGAAAGCAAAATCGTGAGAAAAAAACACAAAGATGAAGTAGCAGAGTCTGTAACAGTTACTAACCCATAGTAATTAGTTAATTCGTGGGTTGTGCATTGCCTAAAAAAGAGAGGGTCATGCTAACAAGTGTCCTAAAGGCACTTATTAAGGAAATCAAAATTAGAAATTTTGCATTGAAAAAGACAAAGTTTAAGCTTTTGAAAATTTGAAAACACAACTTCCAATACATTTTCATTATAAAATTAGCATTTCCCAAAAGAAAAAAGGGAATTGAGAGAGAGGATCATCTGGTCATTTTGTGAGAATTGGAGCCTTCTGTATTGGGAGGTCCAGTATTGTAACCAAGGGTATTTTTCCTTTTCAATTCTAGTAAGATATCAGCTCCTATCATAGTGCTCATGAAGATGTGAAATAATCCCTTATTGGACGCATGTGAAGGGGGTAAGAATTTGGACCAATACAAATTTGAAGTTTCCTCCTTTCCAACTTCACTTTAAAGATGAATCTCATCATGCTAACCATTTCTAATTACTTAATAAACTACAAGTAAACTCAACAAAACTCAATATCAGGATATATGAAGAATGGTAACGCATTGTCTCTAATTTAGGATTAACTTGTTGGTTCATGAAGAATTGCAAATAATTATTACCAATCATTAAGCATACTCACATGAAGCTGGTGATGGCCCATGTAAGAGTGTGTTAGAATGCCCGGCTGATGGTTCAGTCTTAGTAGGGGGTTCATTATGTGCAAAAGATACATTTGGTAAAGGACTCAAAGCAGGGACTGAATAAGAGACGTGTGTTGGGGCTCCAACAGGGGACTTTGGTGAGGCAACAGGATTGTGTGGAGTAATAGTAGGGGAAACTGCAGGTGTTAGATGAACCTGTTTCTGAGCTTTCCGGGTAGACCTCTTTCTATAATACCCAAATTGACAATTAGGAGGCTGAGCGTGATAACTTCGCCTTGTAGCAGGCACACTTCTTGCAGTTTTAGGAGAACCAACATTAGGTGGAGTTGCACCTTGCTCAGTTTCAGGTGCAGGTGCAGGAAATATATGAGCATTCTGGTGATGATTATGGGGCCGATGGTGGCGGCGGCGGTGTGGATGAGGCAAAGGGGCAGGGGAAGGTGACGGAACAGAGTCACTTCCATGAAGGGAGTGTTGCAAGATGGATGAAAGACGGACCTTCTTAACCCTACCAAATTCAGTGTTATTCAACCCGAGGTTCCATGAATGATGTTCAATGATGGTTTGTGCCAATTGCTTTAGCCTCTCCGTTGATGGTGTAATCCCAACTGCAAGTAGGACAGATGATTGAACAATAGTAGGAGCAGCAACAGTAGAGCCTTCAGAATTTGATAAGATGACATACAAGTTCTGAATACCAACAAGGAAACCCAATCAGAAGTAGCTTGGTGAGACTAACATGTCATCAGAAACCTTTTAAATGCCAAGAACAAGTAAATGTAGTGAATCCCCCAATTTAGTACCTTTTTCTCAGCTTACTTTTCATGCCATATATTATTCTTTCTGCTTATAGAGTTATAGTCCAAGGTCAAACATGATTCATTTGTAACTGACAGATTCCATGACCATAACAGACTCCATATATAGGTGATAATTATCTAGTTATACAAGAATTAATTATACATTTGACATAACCGATAACACCAGGGCTAAAGTTGACAGACAATTCATAAAATGATTATGAGCAAGAACATACAACAATAAAATAAGAAGAGAAATAATAATAACAAACCTCGTAAGGTGCCAAATGTAGTCCAGACTTAAGCTGACTTGTCAGCTCACAAAAATTTGATTGTAGTTGATAAATGGAGAAATTCAAAGTAAAATTGAATAGTGTTTGCATTGTCTGCAGAGGAAACGCATTCTGTTGTGGAATTATAGTGATGCCTCCCTTAAATTTCAGCACTTGAAAAAAGGAGGGTGTACCGAACAAGGATGGAGTGAGCTGGAGATTTAATAGACCCATAACCAAGTATTTAAATGTTTCTCTTATTAAACTAATGGAAGCTGAAGACATTTCTGAATATTTTCCATCAGGATCAACTGCAAACACAACTTTTGTTATAATTGATGCAGGTAATGGATCTAGAGACAAGATTTTCACCTGGTTTTGAAAAATAAGAATGAAATTAATATATAATCATGTTAATGAAGTTCATTCATTAAATGAAACTAGTGAGAGAGGTACTTTGGTAGAGGGAAGCCCTATCTCTTCAAAAATGTCATCAGAAAGCTGCAAAATATTATCTTCTAGTAAAGAAACTGGCTTTTTAACATATAAGCTTGCAACAATATCATGACCTGAAAAATAAAACTATGTTATTAGGTGGAAATATTTGGTAATCATACTCATTCAATAATTACATTACCTCCTGTGCTATAAAATTCATAAAATATAATGTAAAGTAGAATAAGCTGAGTGCTCAGAAGCTTACAAATATATAATTACAAGGTTACTTTCTAATTTCACAAAATTGAACGACAATATCCAATGCTTCAACATATAGTGTTCCGGCAATGAATATATATTGAATGTGCCTATCTTAGGATCCTTTCTTTATGCAAGAAAGAATTGCTAGAATAATGGTTTAAAAAACAGATTCAAAGGAACAAATATAAAGATCGTAAACAAGATAATTTCCTAATTAACCTATATTCTGTATCCTAACAGCCTACGACAGTCAAATGTAGTTTCTGTAATAGGAAGTTATTTCTTACATGTTACACTAGAGTATCAGACTGAGTGCCACAGTCAGCAGCATGAATAAAGACACCTGAAAGATTGCACCATAGACCAAGACCACTGGAAGAGCGGAGACAGAAGAGAATTCTTTCCAGTTGTCCATTTTCTAAGTGAAGATATATTTGGATTTTGCAAGTAGAAAAATAAAACTGAATACCAATATGGCTTGCTCAGTCCTGAAGTCTGAACTAACGTTAACTTACAATTTGTAATAATTATATTAATTCGTAACTATTATCAATAATAGTTGAGATAGTCAAGAACTAATGCAACCAGCTACTGAAACTATAGATAAGTACGAAACTAGCATAAAAAAAGGTTAGGAGTCATAAGAAGATAACTAAAGACAATGGAAGGAGAGATCTTATAGGCTGGGTACCACTACCAAGTACCACCATATGTTGCCATTTAACCTAAAAGACTTTTATATCCAATGCTTTAAACTCCATACATAAAATTTACAGCTCTTGATTTGAATCACTTGTAACAATCATAAAAGAGACATAACAATACAATATCAGAACAAAACAAAATATTTAATTTCTCAACTCAAACAATGCCGGTGCCAACATTTTCCTGCAACTGATTTTCAACTTTACCCTTTTATTGGAAACAGAATTTGCAGGAAAAAAAAGTTCAGTAGAGTCAAAAACTCAAAATACTTGCATCATTCTGTTAGAACTGGTTAGTACATAATTGAAATGTGAAACTGAATTCTTTATTGAATTTAAACAGAATGTGTGTTTACAATTCTATTTAGCCAGAATTGATAAACTTGTTACAGAATTATCCCCTCCAAGAATTTGAGAGCTTGGTCTCTCCCTTCCCGATAACCACTCAGAATTTTCCTCCCTTCCTTTTTCTCATTTTCCTACTTTTATTTGCATCATAACTGCTCTAGAGCAGCAGTTACTGCCTGATTTACAACTTAAACTGACACAATAACTGTCTACATAACAAATAACTGCCATACAAATTCAGTTCCCACTTAAAATTCTAACTCTTGACCCTCCTCTTATAATATTTAGTTATAAGAGGCCTAACACATTCCTTGCATCTTATCGTATTGGGTAGGAGTTACAACTCAAAATACACATACCTTTCAGTTAACATTAATGACATGCAGTATTTTAAAATTGGAGCACTAGTTCACAGTTTAGCCGTGGTTGAATTATGGTCAAACCCATAATAATTAAATATATATTTTAATATAAAATACATTAAAGAAACAAAATGTAACATCTAAGAAAAGTTAAATTTTTAATTAATATGAAATGATCATTTTATATGATTTGTAAGGTAAAAATAAAAATAGTAGGATAAATAACAAAAATTCAGGTATAAAGGTCTTTAACTTATCATTGGACCTTTACATGTCTAAAATTTTTATCTATATTTTTCTAAATAAAAAAATTACACAAAAACTGGCTTAAATCACCATTTTTTTTAATTGAATTTGACTGGTTTGATAATTTTTTATTTTCTCCTCCGCCAACCAGTTCTTGGAAATATGGTCTTTATTTAAAACAATGCTGACATGCACAAGTTACACGTCATCAAGATATAACTTATAGCAACTCATTTATTTAAATAAAGCTCTACTATTTCATCAATCATCACTCAACATCTAATTTGCTATAAATTCCTCTATATTTAGAAGACCTAAACACAAAGATGATTCATTTCATCAATTTTAGCAGGGTAAATATTTTCCTTAAATATTCCAACATTAAATTAATTGATGCGCAATAATTTATTTAAGGTAGGTTAAAACATTCATTACACTAGTAAACCATTTAATACATTGTTGTGCATATACATTCAATCAGACACACCAAAGTTGAAACACTATGGTTGTATGTTACTCCCTCCAGTAGGGAAGTACATGGGTGTGGGTCGACCCGCCAACCCGATCACCCAACCCATTCTTGATCGAGTCAGTTCGGTTCCAGTTAAATGAAAAAAATATGGGTTTAGAACTTAACCCAACTCAAAGATAAATCGATCGGGTCGGGTATTAGATTTTGTCAAAACCCGCTCAGCCCGCGTACACCCCTTTAAGTGCTTGAATTTGAAATTGACATTGCTTAGAATTGATGCATTTTCATATTTTATTGATTTACAGTTGTTGAATTTATTTATGTATTTGAAGATTGTTAAATTTTTTTTTTGTGAGAGGTTGTTGGCTTTTTTAAAGAATTGAATGATGTGACTGAAACTTAATAGTTTTTGAGACATTAAAGTATTAAATATATTTTCATTCAATATATTTTTCTGTAAAATAAAAAACAGGTTATTATTTATGTAAAACCCGCCAACCCAACTCAACCCGTTCTTGATCGGGTCGGTTCGGTTCGGGTTAAATGAAAAAAATACGGGTTTAGAACTTAACCCAACCCAAAGATAATCGATCGGGTTGGGTATCGGATTTTGTCAAAACCGACCCAACCCAACCCGCGTATACCCCTACCCTCCGGTCTCAAATATTTTAGTTATGTGCATTATTCGATTCCTTTAGCCATTTTATGTGTTTAGCAATGAACTTGTATTGTTTCCCTAGACTTCGACGCAGCGGCCATACTGCTTCGCGCTAGACCTTGCAACTAGAATACATAGTCACAATTAACCTGCAGTACTGTAGAATCTTGACCTCCTTCCTTGTAATGAAATTTCCCCTCAACAAGGAAATAGAAGCAAAAAAATAAAATTTTCTCTGCAAAACTCCCAGCTTAATTAATCACACAGATGATTGTGTCACAATCTTAGTTTTATATTAGACTGTGTCACAACCTTTAAATTGGGAAAATACCACTGAAATAATTCCTAAATGGCTGTTTTTAAAATTTTGACTAGTTCTTAATGTTGAATAAAATATCAAACGTCATTCGCAAGTTTGTGAGCATACATTACCAAAATACAATCACCATATAATGCAAGAGATCACAGGCTATCCCACAAGATGAAAAGCTTTAAACCTTGCATAAAATACACAAGAAACTAATTTCCTAAATAAAGAAAACTTGTCCTTTTCTCCCCAACAAATAAAAATAGCAAATAAAAAACTGCAAGCAACACAATATTTCACAAGAGAAGTTAACAACATTAGGAAATATTAATTCCACGCCATCATTCTCTCCATAACCAATGCCTCCCCGCGCATTTTATTTTACAAACATCAAATTAACAATTAAATGCAAGCAAATCCTTAAATTAAATTATTATTTTTTATATGATAAATGGAAATCCTTAAATTAAATTGAATTCTCTCAAATATAACTCAAACAGCAGAACATATTAGTACCTAAATGAAAGAAGAAGAAACTCTTAATTCAATCTATGTTCAACCAAACGGACGTTTCAAAACTATAAGAAGCAAGATGAAATAGAACAAAAATAGTGATAACAAAAATCATAAAATAGATCCATTGCAATGTGGAAAAGAAAAATGAAGCAGAACCGTTTCTACCTTTATACTCGGAATTGAAGTGAAGATTCTTCTGATCTGCGTAATGAACAAAAGGAGGTAACCAGAAAACGGCAGACAGGAACACGGCAGCGGAGAACAGCAAGACTAGAATGCATCTGAGTCTCTTCCATTTCTTCACCGGCGGCTGATCCTCGTCGCCGGCGACGGCAGAAGGTAGACCGTTGATGTGGTGCTGTTTTTCATCTCCGTGCTTTCCCATTGGGAGTAGCAATGCCGGCGAAGCAGGTCACGATTCATAGTCGGTTGAGTTGGTTGCAACCATTTTAGAGAGAGAGAGAGCTTCAGTTTTGTGAGTGAAATTGTGTTGTTCTATTTCAAAAATGAATAGTTTTATTAGGTTTTGAAGTTTGAAGGAAGAGAGAGATACTAAAGTGTGCTGCACAAGTGACAGCTACAACACTCCTTCTAACTATGACAGAGTGGATGGTGGTTTATCTGTTTTTTCATTATTATTAAATTATTAAATGTTGATAATTAGTATAATACTAATTGTTTTCCAAATTTGTAAGAGATGAACGAAGGTTGATGTGATGGGTGAGAACGTACTGCGGACTGCGGAGCAAGAAATACGAGGATGGTCAATTTAATTTTCTGTTGACTCCTGTCACCAAGTTAAGGATTTATTTTTTTTAATATTCTGTTTTTTTTTTATATAAAATACCCTACTTTAAAAATAATTTTTCGAATTGTCTTACCTTTTTAGTGTAATAGATAATCTTAGGCTTAGGGAGCAACAACATAAAAAAAAAAATTATCGACCCTAGTTGATCACCGCACCCTGGAGGTGGGTGCGATGATGTATTGGCTTTTAATTTGTTTTTTCATTTATTTAATACTTAAAATATTTAATATATAATTATAATAAATTATAAATATTTAAAATAATTAATAAATCAAATAAAATAATTATCAAGTGAAATAAAATAAAATAAAAAACTTTAATAAATAATAATTATTATTATATTATAATAATATTAATAATTATAGATTAAATAATAATTATTATATTAATAATTTAATAATAATAATTTTAATAATAATTAAATTATAAATATTTAAAATAATTAATAAATCAAATAAAATGATTATTAAATGAAATAAAATAAAATAAAATACTTTAATAAATAATAATAATTACATTATAATAATAATAATTTTATAATAATAATAATAAACATAATAACAATAAAAATAAAAATAAAAAAAGAAAATTATATTAATAAAATTAAAAAATACATTAATTTGAAAGAAAAAAAATACATCAAATTGAAAGAAAAAAATATATCAATTTAAAATTAATTATTTTCATCTAAATGTTCTCCAATTCCACATTTACGCGGTCGTCGAACTCGCCTAGCCCTTTGTACAGGTTCAGATTGTTGTGTAGAAATAGCAATGGGTAGGGTAGTATAATAGTCATCCCCGTATGCAGTTTTAAAAAAATATTCGGTGCATACCCTCGTGGGTATCAACTTTAATACTCGTACCCTTGCCCTTTGGGTACTTAAGTGCCCGTACCCATACCCATTACCCGCACTTTAACAAAAATATATCGATAAATAATCGCCATTGTTGTGATTAAATTTAAAAATTTGGTATGGGTAGAGCATATGTAAATTGGTATGGACAAAGCATCATGTAGCTTGATATGTGTATAGGGACTAAAATTTAGTTATTTTTTCAATTTTTTTAATTATTGTCATGAAAGTATGGGGATCAACCAATAGTCATAGAGTCGATAGTTGCTCCGATCAAAATTAGCATCATGAAAGTATGGTTGCTTCAATCAAAACTATCGACTCTATGACAATGTTGTGGTTGATCCTCATTTTGATCATTATCCTCGTTATAATTTGTATGTGGATTAGAACCACTACCACCTGCCTCAGTATAATTTTGAGTATCGATGTTATACATCGAATCAAAAACAGCATAAGCTGAATCAGAAATTGTGCAATGAGTACCAAACAAATTATAGAAAATTCTGCTATATGTCGGATGAACGAGTGTTGGCATTGTTGGCACTGAAGGAACGTAGTCTTGAGTCAGTATATATGTAGATTCATGTAGATGTGGTGGTGACGATAAAGATGGTGTTTGGTGCATGGTATGTTGTTGTGGAATTGATTGAGGGGTTGAGTGAACATCAGGATACATTGAAGGTTGCAAACGTGGATCACGCAAATATCTTTCCACAGATATATATATATATATAATTTTGTGTGATGTCTGAACCAATTCATATATTCGTTACTGTGGCATAAAAAATCTTCTATGAATTGACCGTGTAGTACGTAATTCTGACGTTCAATCCAATGTTGAATCTCATCTTTCCAAACCACCCTCCACTTATCATCAATGTCACACCTCATGTCGACCTCGTTGTAGACGTCATATTCTCTGGTGGTTGCGGAATTAGTTGATGGAAGCCGAACTGAAGTGCGACTCTATCTACATGATGTTTTTCGACAATATGATAATAATGTAGATAGGTACATGCAGTCTAAGTGTTGATCTCTTGTTCGGGTACCTCGTGTTGGAACTCGAGATACGGCCTCCACCGAAACTGATATGTTAAAAATAGGCTAAGTAAATATTAAGATATATAAAAATATATAATTAAAAAAGTTCAACTAAATGTGAATGAATATTAATATTACTTCCTGAACCATCATGTGATCGATTGCATTTCGGTAGCCTTCTATGTCGTTATGAGGAACTCTACTAAAATTTAGACCACCGAAATTAAATATGTCGAATATATCAAAAATAAAAAATATAATAATATTAGTAATATGGTAACTAGTTAGTTTTCAAAAAAAGAAAAATATATAAAAATTATTTTCAATAGTTACCTTTGTGCAAGTGGAAATATCCATGCATTGGGTGATTCTGGAGCGACACAAGACAAACGATACCATGCCCAATTTTGCAACAACAGGGCACATCCTTCAATAGACTTTACATTGGGTTTCGTAGCAAGGTGTAACACCCCGAGTTTAAAATACAGCGCGAGTGTATTTTTTTTTTTTTCAATAAATAATTAAAATGAGTTTTCCAAAATTAATGTCAAGGGAATTAAAATAAAATTTTCATCAATTCATTTCAAAAGAGAACACCCGGCCTGTGGCCACTAAACAGTATCAGAGTGCGGAAAATACAGCGGAAAAGTCATACATTAATTCCCAAAATAAATTACATTTCCCAAAACTCAAGACCCTATACAAAAGTCTAGTCTGATCATGCACTAAGTTACAGTAGCACGGTCTCCACCGTATCCTCTATAAGTCTCGTCTTCAGTCAACCGTCCATCCTTCTGCGTTGTCTACGGATACTCCGTACGTAAAGATCAGGGAAAACTAACGACGTTTCCGTCGTTAGTGTATCCGTCGGTAGGACGGTTTCGGGTAACATCTGAGGGCAAAGCCCAATTTCCACAATATAATGGCAAGGGTCACCGACCGAAATTAACAAATAATCACATAGCATATATTTCACAGCAACAATGATGGAAATAATGATGCTCATTTGAAATTCAATGACATATATGCCTTTTCAAAAACAGTAGCCAATGAATATGAAAAATATGTGGTAAGTACAACCAACACTTCAGCAATCACAATCATTAATCAGAAATTCAGATTCTATAAAGTACTCACACATATTCAATTTCCACTCATCATCATAATCCAATCGTGACCCACCTGTCAACCCCTCGATGCAATATGTATATGCTCATGTATACAATTTCTTGGAATCACCAAGGTGCAGTCGCTCAACAGACCAGCACAATATGTTTGACTTTAACGGCCCTCAAGACCAAGGTGCAATCGCTCAACAGATCAGCACCTAGTGCAGTCGCTCAACAGACCAGCACTTGTGCAGTCGCTCAACAGAACAGCACGTTTAACATATTTGAATGGACCACCACGAACACGCGGCCACTCTACAACCCACCACGGTTACTACATTCACGTGTATTAGCCTCTCACAGGCCAAATACACAGAAGTTAAATCCTCGCACGGATAGAATGGACCACCACGAACACGCGGCCATTCCGTAGCCCACTATTGTGGTTACTACTTAACTTCACGGCCCATCACGGTCACCGCATTACTCAGGGGCCCATCGCGGTCACCACCTGACTATGAAATGCATGGACATGCAATGTTTTCTCTTCACTGAAAACAGTATGCAAAAAAAATCAGAAACACTCAGCCTTTCCAGCATTTCCCCCAGAACATCTCAACACAATTAACTTCATCATCAACACATCAATGATTAAACATTTAAGCAATCATTATCACTTTACATTATCTCAAAATTCCATTCTGAATTATCATAAGTCTTTCCTCAACTCTTTAAAATTTATAAAACAGTGTTTAAAACTGAGATTTCTGGAAAATACGAATATGTATTCGAATACAGCCTCTTTGTATTCGAATACAGGAGCCAAAACAGTGCAGAATTAACATTCTGTATTCGACTACAGCCCCCCTGGTAGTCGAATACAGAGGCAGTCTCAGTGCACAAATCAACATTTTTCACTACATCAGTAAAGTCTCAAAAACTTCATCACCACCACTTCAAAATATCACCAAAAGTTCCATTTTAATTCACCACAACATCCCAGTATTTCCCAAACACTCAGGGTTTACAAAACAATGTTGAAAACTTGGAATTTTTGAAAACTCGAATCTGTATTCGAATACAGACCCCTTGTATTCGAATACAGAAGCATGAAACTGCAATTTTAACATTCTGTATTCAAATACAGCATGCCTGTAGTCGAATACAGAAGGCAAAACCTTGAAAAAATCAACATTTTCTCCCAGATCATTAAAGGTTTTCCAAACATCATCCTCTCCTCTTCAAAACTATTTCAAAGACTCCATTTTAAATCATTTTTACCCTTCTCAAAGTTTCCCAACACTTAAAAATTTACAAGCCAGAGTTTAAAACTCGATTTACTGGAAAACAGGAATCTGTATTCGAATATAGCTTCCTTGTATTCGAATACAGAAGCTAAAAACTGAGTTTCTGGAAAAACACGAATATGTATTCGAATACAGATCCATTGTATTAGAATAATGAAGCTGAAACTAGTGAAAATCTGCATTCTGTATTCGAATACAGCATGCTTGTAGTCGAATACAGATGTGAATACAGTGTTAAAATCCCACTTCTGTATTCGAATATGACATGGTCGTAGTCGAATACAGATGCTACGTCAGAAGCAAAAATGCTTCCTCTGTATTCAAAAACAGGGGCTCGTATTCGAATACAAGTTTGAAAACTTAAGTAAAACAGAAGCTTGACAGGTTGTATTCGAATACACACATGTTGTATTCGAATACACCTTCGAAAACCAGTGAAATTTTTCCTGAGACTTCAACACATTTCTAACTATTTCTTTTAAAAAAAAACAACCAAACATCACAACAGATTCAGCACTTTTCCAGACAACACTTTCCTCATTCAAAATCCCTTTTCTTTTTAAATCATCAGCATCACCAGAATCACTCAAAACAGAAACAGAATCAGAATCATCAACACCAAATCATCCAGAAACAGAAACAGAATGATCAATCATCAAAATCATCAAGATTTCCAAACCATCAGAACATCATGCAAGCATTTCAGCTTTCTCAATATCAGAATAACATGCAAGCATTTCAGCTTTCTCAAACATCAGAATAACATGCAAGCATTTTAGCTTTCTCAAAACATCAGAATAACATGCAGGCATCACAGAGCAGCAAAACACCAACAGAATGCATTTTTGCATTTTAAAACCATTTTCAATACAATTTTATGACATGCATTTTAATCATATTTAAAATAACATGCAAAACATTTTTCCACTTTTCCACATAACAACACAACTTTAGTGCATTCAGCCCAAACAGTAATCATCACAGAGCTTTTAAAACATCAAAAAAAATGCATTTTTCATTTCTTTCAAGCAACAGGCAAACCAGTTTCTTTTTGTTCAAGACAGTAATGAAAACACCAGTAATGCCATGATAGTTATGCACTTACAACCCTAATGCAACTAGAGAGTGGAAGGTGCCCTTACCCTTGTTGCGTGTTTTGCTACTTCTCTTGTTTCTGCTGTCGTTCCCGTTTTCGCGCCAAAAATCGGTGAAACTGTAGCCTGCGTTTGCTGCTACGAAACTGGGTTCCTTAGCTCCGTAATGGTGTGGGGAATAACTTTTGTACTGGGGTTTTGGTGTTTCGGTGCTTGGATGTCCAAGTAATGGCACTTTGAGGAATTCCCTCTTTTTTTTTTCTTTTGAAATCATGACTGGAAATGGAGGAAAACAGAATGGGAGGAAAGGGTGCTGTTACATGCGGCACTGTTACATGCAGTATGGGCAGTGAGGAAGGAAGGATGGTGTTCTGATTTCACCATCCTTCTCACTCCTATCCCGTCGCAATTAGCCGCTAATCCCTTAATTAATTGTCCGTTAATTTTTTTACTCGTAATTAAATTAATTAATTCTTAATCCAATAATTTTAATTCATCCTCCAAAATAAATATTTATATATATATATATATATTTACTCAAAACATACATATATTAAATATTTTACAAATATCTCCAATACACTTAAAATTAATTCCATAATTTTAATTAAAAATTAAGGGTCTTACACAAGGCATAATTCTCTATACAGCGTAGTTAAAACTGCCGAACCCCAACTATATTCGGATGCTTTATTTAAATCTCCTACTAGCGATAGATATTTCAAATGTACACGGTTGTTACAATCCACCAATCATACGTAGAATGTATGGGCAGTGAGGAAAGAGGGATGGTATTCTGATTTCACCATCCTTCTCACTCCTATTTATAGGCTTTTGTGGTGCCACCTCACCCGACACTTGTCTGATTTTTAGCAATTAACCAATCCGGTCGCAATTAGCCGCTAATCGCTTAATTAATTGTCCGTTAATTTAATTACTCGTAATTAAATTAATTAATTCTTAATCCAATAATTTTAATTCATCCTCCAAAATAAATATATATATATATATATATATTTACTCAAAACATACATATATTAAATATTTTACAAATATCTCCAATACACTTAAAATTAATTCCATAATTTTAATTAAAAATTAAGGGTCTTACACAAGGCATAATTCTCTATACAGCGTAGTTAAAACTGTCGAACCCCAACTATATTCAGATGCTTTATTCAAATCTCCTACTAGCGATAGATATTTCAAATGTACACGGTTGTTGGATTTGTCCAGCATCAACAATCCACCAATCATACGTAGAATGTATGCTCAACACGATGCTTGTTTTTGTACTTCAGATGTGTAACGCCCCGGATTTTTAGATCCAAAACATTACTTAAAAAAAATACTTTTAGAAAAATTTACGACAATTTTTTTTCTTAGTAAGAATATCTAACATTTGTGCTTTCAAATAATTAGTAACAATCACGTTTATTTAATATTATAAAAATTATTTATTCAAAAAAACTAAAACAAAAAAAAAGCTTATTAAAGTTTGGTGACAAGGATTTAAAATAGACATAGAAAATATGCGGAAATCTTACTATTACAAAATTGTCTTGAAAACCCTATTTTGACTCCACGTTCGCCGCATGTTAATATTCATCAACTACTCTTGAATCTCCTCGAACTCATTAGTACCTAATATGTTGTTGTAAGGGTCAGTTTTTTTTCCATCATCCACATCAAACCAAAGCTAAACATATAGAAGAATAACACAAAGCATATAAAAGTAAAAACTTCTAATTTAAAAGAAAAAATGCGTAAACAGTAAATCGTATATTAAAAAAAAATGTATAATGCATGCTCCTAAAAACTATAAGATCCGGATATAAACCTGCCACTAAGGCAACTTCCACACAGAAAAATCACCCATACCAATGGGGAAAATAAACTTGCCACTAAGGCAACTCCCACGAAGATGCATATGTCATGACATGACCATATATTATCAAAACTATACTCGCACATAGCCCACTAAGAATCATGTCATATGCATTCAACAAAAAAATCACATTTTTAAAACAATCATCGTATTCACACATCACAAGGACCACATATCACACATCCTTATCATGAGAATCATATATTCATAGACAAATAATCATTAAATAACTTAGAAACATATGTGAACTCAATTCACGAGTTCACGTAGGGTGTTTGTGAAATGAGTTCACGTCGGCTCTTTAGTTCATGACGTTGAGTTCACGTAGGGTCTACTCACCTCACGTACGTGATCTTAATTCACGTATGTTATATGAATTCACATAGGCTCTTGCTGAGTTCATATACGTGAACTGTTTCTGAAAATGCTTTTGGAATTTCTGGAATTTCACGTAGGAAGCGCACTATGTTTACTGACATAAAGGGTCGTGTTATACTTAATGAGGCTACTTCTAATGAGGAGGGTCGTCGTGTTAGACCAACCGCTTCCGCACATGCTCAACGCGCTCAGAGGTCTAGACGAGAACAACAGGAAGAGGCCCAACAGGCCCAACAGGAAAAGGCACAATAGGACAGGAAGAAGCACAAGATGATTTCCACAGGATGATGGATATCTTGGTGGTCTGATTGACATGTCTGTCCTTACGCCATTTGGTGATTATGTGGCGACTAAACTTTGGGATGGCATGGTAATATTCTAAATCAAATTAATTTTTTCATAACTGTTTTCTTAATGTGTTTTAACTTATATTTTTTTGCTTAATTTATTTCAGGATCGCGGCGAATTAAGGATGTTAAGCAACAGTAAAAAAATTAAAAGAAGTTGTGATTGAATATCAAAAGGTTGAGCAACTGGTTAAAAGCTCTGGATTATATTTGTTGCTAAAATGTAGCTACGAAATGATCGATAAAGGGTTCATTTCTACCTTCGTAGAAAGGTGGCATTGCGACACCAATAGCTTCCATCTTCCAATTTGGGAGATGACGATTACTCTAGCAGATATCTCCTTTCTGCTGTTAATGTATTTAACAAGGATAACGGTGCAAATATATTGTCTGAGCTTCTCAGAGTCATTGAGGCTGTTGCTTATGCTGAATTTAATGTCACACGGACAACCACTGTTTGATTTAGTTGGTTACTTGAAGTATACCAGCAGCACTGTCGTGACCAGCATCAGTAGATGTTGCGATGGCATTTCTTTTATTTTTGGTCGATTGCACCCTTTTCAGCAACAAGAGTGCCTTCGCAGTTAGTGTTGCCTATCTAGATTGCTTCTGAGACCTCAATTCATGTGGGGGATATGCATGGGGTGTTGCTGCTCTTGCTTATGATAGATTCACAAGAAAACAGGAATCGATAAACAGTAAAATGATAGGCGAAATGGGGACTTATTGATTTATAAAATAAGGGAATGTTCTGATACAACATATAAACCAGAGCGTAGCTCATCCAGAGAAAATATTATTCTCCTATTACAATGATAACAATAATTATTCCTAGTAATGCTCCACTACCCTTCTCAATTTATTCCCCCATGTGTAACTGAAATTCCTAGCATTCAGAGAGTTTTTCTGCCCTGTTATTAATAGAATGAGTTTTCTCTTTTTTATCCTTGTGGACATACGTTCTCCACACAGCAGGTTTGGGCCTTTTACTAGTCTTAGGCCCAATGATTCTATCATTACCGCCTTTAGAAGATGCAGCCTTGTCCTCAAGGCTGAAGGATGAAAATTGACTTTTTAGTAATAAGTCATCCTCCCAAGTTGTGTCTTCTACAACTCTTCCTTTCCAACGCACCAGCCATTGTCGCACCAGCTGTCCTTCTTTCATCACTGATCTTACAACCAGTAATTCTTTAGGTTCTTCCCATTCTTTTGATTCCATTTCGAACCCGTCTGGTAGTTGAGGTTCAGCAGAATAGTCTCCAATAGCTTTCTTAAGTTGTGAGATGTGAAACACTGCATGCTGTAAGACCCTTAAATTTAAAATTTAATTATGGAATTAATATTAAGTGTATTTTGGGGATATTTGTAAAATATTTAATATATGTATGTTTTGAGTGAATATATATATATATATATATAAATATTTATTTTGGAAGATGAATTAAGATTATTGGTTGAAGAGTAAATTAATTTAATTACGAGTAATTAAATTATCGGGAAGTTAATTAAGGGATTATCAGCTAATTGCGACGAAACCGGTTAAGTGCTGGAGGGTCCAGCAATATTTTAGTATTATTTTTGATGAGGTGGTACCCACATATGCCTATATATAGGAGTGAGAAGGAAGGGCAAAGTCAGAAAACCTTTCCTACTCCATACTGCATGTAACAGTAACTGTCACCTTCTTCATCCCATTCTGATTTCTATTTCACGTTAAGAAAAAAAAAAGTTCCTCAAAAGTGAGATTACTTGAAAATCCAAGCACCAAACCAGAAATGTCCAGTACAAAAGTTGTTCTCCTCATCATTACGGAGCTAGAGAACCCACTTTCGTAGCGGCGAACGCAAGTGGGAGTTTCGCCGACTTTTGTCACGAAAAACTGAACGAGAGCGGAAACGAAACAGAGGTAAGGGCACCTTCCACTTTCTAGATTGCATTAGGGATGTAAATGCATATTGTTATGGCATTAATGATGTTTCATTATTGTTTTTGAAGAAAAACTGTTTTGCATGTCGTTTTGAAGGATGTAAAATGAATTTTGTCAATGTTTCAAATGATCTGTGATGTTTGCTGTTTGGCTGAATGCATTAATGTTGTTCTGTTTGTGTGGGAAAGCTGGAAAATGCTTTGCATGTTGTTTTGATTGTGTAAGAATACTGGAAAATACTTTGCATGTTGTTTTTAGAAATGATCAAAATGTAAACGTTTAGAAATGTCTGTTTTGTGGTGGTTGACATTCTGTTTTTGGTGTTGATGATCCTGTTTTCTATCATGATTGATGATAATCTAGTGTTGATGATGGTTCCAAAGGAAAAGGATTTAAAATGGTGGAAGTGTTTTTCTGGAAAATCTGTTATTGATGAAAAATGTCTGAGTTCTGTGGTTCAAAGGAATATTGAATCTGTTTTGGTGTTGTGTTGGTTTTTCAAAGGAAAAAGTTTGAAAATGTGTTGAAGTTTCAGGAAAATTTCACTGAATTCGAAGGTGTATTTGAAAAAGCCATGAGTGTATTCAAATACAACCTGCAAAACTTCAGTTTTATTCAAATTTTTGCACTTTTATTCGAATACGAGCCTCTGTATTCGAATACAGATAAGGGATTGTTGCTTTTGACTTAGCCTCTGTATTCGGCTACGACCCTGTCGTATTCGAATACAGGACTGCAATTTTTGCCACTGTATTCGCATCTGTATTCGACTACGACAACCTCGTATTTGAATACAGAATGCTGATTATTCACTGTTTTTGCCTATATATTCGAATACAGCTTGCTTTTTTTCCAAAAATTTCAGTTTTAAACAATGTTTTATGAACTTAAAGAGTTGGGAAATCATTGGGAAGGTTTGTAATGAATTAAAATGGAGTTTTTGAAATAGTTTTGAAGAGGAGATGATGAGGTTCTGGAAACCTTTAATGATGTTGGGGAAAAGCTGAGTTTACACTGTTTTGTCTTCTGTATTCGAATACAAGGATGCTGTATTCGAATACAGAGTGTTGAATTTGCACTATTTTAGCTTCTGTATTCGAATACAAGGGAGCTGTATTCGAATACAGATTCGTGTTTTTCAGAAATCCAAAGTTTTAAACATTGTTTTATAAACCTTAAGTGTTGGGGAACATTGGGATGGTTTATGATGAATTAAAATGGAGTTTTTGTGATGGTTTGAAGTGGTAATGATGAGATGCTTGAATGTTTAATTATTGATGTGATGATAATGAAATTATTTGTGTTGAGATGTTTTGGGGAAATGATGGAAAGGCTGAATTTTACTGATATTGCATACTGTTTTCAGTGAAGAGAAAACACTGCATTTTCATGCATTGCATAGTCAGGTGGTGACCGCGATGGGCCACAGAGTTGATGCGGTGACCGTGATAGGCCGCGAAGTTAAGTAGTAACCATGGGTTATAGAATGGTTGCGCGTGTATTAGACGGTCTGTTCTATCCGGGGTCAAATAGTTCCGCGTGTATTAGACGGTCCATTCAATCCGTGCGAGGATTTAACTTCTGTACGTTCTGGCCAGTGAGAGGCTAACATACGTGAGACGTGCTGGTCTGTTGAGCGACTGCACTGGTACTGGTCTGTTGAGCGACTGTACCTTGGTATATGTAAAACGTGCTTGTCTGTTGAGTGACTACACGATTGCTGGTCTGTTGAGCGACTGCACTGGTGCTGATCTATTTAGCCATTGCACCCTGGTCTTGAGGGCCGTTAAAGTCAAACATATTTAAATTGTGCTGGTCTGAGAGCGACTGCACCTTGGTAATTCCAAGAAGTTGAGTACATGAGCATATACATATTGCATCGGGGTGATTGACCGGTGGGTCACGATTTGGATATATGTTGATGATTGGAAATTGATGTGTGTAAGTACTTTATAAAATCTGAATTTCTGATGAATGATTGTGATTGCTGAAGTGTTAGTTGTACTTACAACATGTTTTCCATATTAATTGGTTGCTGTTTGAAAAGGCATACATGTCATGAAATTTCAAAATGAGCATCCTTATTTATCATCATTGTTATATGATATGCCATGGATATGTTCATTACTGTGATATAAATGCTATGTGTTAATTGTTAATTTCAGTCGGTGACCCTTTACTATTATTGTGGAAAATTGGGCTTTGCCCTCAGATAATTCCCGAACCCTTCCTACCGACGGTCACACTAACGACGGAGACGTCGTTAGTTTTCCTTGATCTTCACGCGCGGCGTATTGTAGAGAATGCAGAGGGGCAGACAGCTGGGTGAAGACGAGACTGGCAGAGGATGCGGTGTAAACCGTGCTACTGTAGCTTAGTGCATTATCAGACTAGACTTTTGTATAGGGTCTTGAGTTTGGTGAATGTAATTGGTTATTTTGGGAATTTTTGTATAACTTTTCCGCTAATATTTTTTCGCACTCTGATAATATTTTGGTGGGTCCATGATACAACTGTTGGATGTATCTTTATTTTGATATATTTTGAAGAATTAAATTCCCAAAAATAATTTACTTAATTAATCGTGATGTAATTATTTAATTACTTCTCTATTTTGGATTACGATGTCGAACGATATTTAATTTGAATTGATTTTAATCATTTTGAAGTAAATTGAAAAATATTCTTTTATTTATTTTGGTTTTAAAAAAAATAAAAAAAAAACACTCGCGCTGTGTTTTAAACTCGGGGTGTTACAATTGGGATATAAGAGCATTTGGTTAAAGTTTTGGGTTAAAGCTCTGATTAAATTATTGGTTTTGAGTCGTTATCTAATCATGCATAGGAGCAAGTAGTTAGAGTGTCAAGTCTTGTATAAGTTGTGGCGTGCTGAAGTGATGTTGTTGTTAAGTTATATTTTGGAAATATACTAAGTGGTGTGAGATTTTTACTTGATGATGGGATCGGCTCAAGAGGAGGTGAACTTGGAGTTGTTCGTTATTTGGCTGCTAACAAGCTCGAAGTATCACTGAGAGAAGGAACTCAGGAATTTTTATCATTGGCTAACGTGGAGACCAAGATGGATGTGAACATAGAAGATGTGGTGTTAGTCAAAGAATATCCAGACGTAGTGAGAGAGGTGGAGTACTTCATTGATTTGCAACCAGGAACTGGACCTATTTCAATTGCGGCGTATCGGATGTCGCCATTGGAATTAAGCGAGCTAAAGGGTCAAATTGAAGGTTTGTTGGAGAAAGAATTTATCAGACCAAGTGTGTCGCCATGGGGAGCTCCGGTGTTGTTGGTTAAGAAGAAGGATGGAAGTTCGCGTTTATGTGTGGATTATAGGCAACTTAACAAGGTAACTATTAAGAATCGTTATCCTTTACCACGCATCGATGATTTGATGGACCAATTGAGGGGAGTCGCGGTGTTTTGAAAGATTGATTTGAAGTCAGGATACCATCAGATTCGAGTAAGAGAAGGAGATATTCAAAAGACTACTTTCAGAACCCGTTACGGACATTACAAATATCTCGTTACGCCATTTGGAGTTACGGATGCACCAGCGATTTTTATGGACTATATGAATAGGATCTTTAGCCTATTCCTGGATAAATTCGTGGTGGTGTTCATCGTTGATATATTGATTTATTCAAAGGATGAAGAAGAACATGAAGAGCACCTACGCCAAGTTCTTAAAGTCTTACGCGAGAAGCAATTGTACGTCAACTTGTCGAAGTGCAGTTTTGGCTAAAGAAAGTGAACTTCTTGGGACATGTGATAACAAAAGAAGGAATCGCTGTGGATCCGGCAAAGATTGAGACAATTCTTGTCTGGAAACAGCCCGAGACTATCACAGACATACGAAGTTTTGTCGGACTAGCAGGATACTACAGGAGATTTATTGAAGGATTTGCTAAGATTGTAGCTCCTTTGACACAACTCACCAGAAAGAATCAGCCGTTTGCATGGATGGAGAAGTGTGAGGAAAGTTTTCAGTTGCTTAAGGAAAAGTTGACAACCTCACCAGTATTGGTCTTGCCACAACCAGAGGAATCCTACAAGGTTTACTGTGATGCATCTCACTAAGGTTTGGGATGTATTTTGATGCAACACAAGAAAGCTGTAGCTTACGCCTCAAGGCAGTTGAAAAGTCACGAGCGAAACTATCCTACTCATGATTTAGAGCTTACTGCAGTAGTGTTTGCATTAAAGGTCTGGAGGCACTACTTATATGGATGCACGTTCACGGTGTTCAGTGACCATAAAAGCTTGAAGTATCTGTTCGATAAGAAAGAATTGAACATGCGCCAGAGGAGATGGATGGAGACTCTCAAGGATTTTGACTTTTCATTGCAGTACCACCCTGGAAAAGCCAATGTGGTGGCTGATGCATTGAGTCGGAAAAGTGTGTCAGTATCTTCAATGATAATGGTCAGACAACAAGAGTTGTGGGAAGCATTTAGAGATCTACACTTGGACGTAGAGTTTGCACCAGGAATTTTAAAGTGTGGAATGATAAAGATTTCGAGTGAACTACTTGAGGAGATTGCGAATTTGCAAGATGACGTGTTAATCCAAGAGAAGAGGAACTTGATAGTACAAGGAGGGACGACTGAGTTCAGGAACGGACCAGATAATGTCCTGAGATGTAATGGAAGAGTTTGTGTACCGGAAGTTGCATATATGAGAAGAATGATTTTGGAAGAGGCTCATAAGAGCAAATTGAGTATTCATCCTGGAGCGACCAAGATGTACCAGGACTTAAGACAGAATTACTGGTGGCCAGGAATGAAGAGAGACGTAGCGGAGTATGTATCGGCTTGTTTAACTTGTCAGAAAGCGAAAGTGGAACATTAGCGACCAGCTGGAATGTTGCAACCTTTGGATATACCAGAATGGAAGTGGGATAGCATTTCCATGGATTTTATAACTGGATTGCCTAAGACAAGGAAAAAGAATGATTCGATTTGGGTAATAGTGGATCGATTGACAAAATCCGCACATTTCTTACCAGTAAGGATCACTTATAAAGTAGATAAGCTGACAGAAATCTACATTGCGGAGATCGTGAGATTACACGGAGTTCCATCGAGTATAGTATCGGACCGTGACCCAAAGTTAACATCTCATTTTTGGGGAGTGCTGCATGAAGCTTTGGGAACGAAACTGAAATTGAGTTCTATTTACCATCCACAAACAAACGGACAGACTGAGAGAACAAACCAGTCCTTTGAAGATCTATTGAGAGCATGTGTGTTGGATGATAGAGGAAACTGGGATGAGGTGTTGCCATTGATTGAGTTTACTTACAACAATAGCTTTCACGCAAGTATTGGAATGGCACCCTATGAGGCTTTATATGGACGCAAGTGTCAGACGCCTTTATGCTGGTATAAGGACGGAGAAAGTATGATTGTTGGACCTGAGATGGTGGAACAGACTACAAAGAAAATCAAGAGGATACAAGAGAAAATGAAGATTTCACAGGATCGTCAGAAGAGTTATGCGGACAAGCGTCGCAGACCTTCGGAATTCGAGCAGGGTGATCATGTATTTCTAAGGGTCACGCCTACAACTGGTGTTGGCAGAGCTATTAAGTCAAGAAAGTTGACTCCGAAATTTATTGGACCATACCAGATTACTGCACGAATTGGACCATTGGCTTATCGGATTGCTTTACCTCCCATACTGTCCAATATTCATGACGTATTTCATGTGTCGCAGTTAAGAAAATACATTTCGGATCCGTCACATGTAATTGAACCAGACGCAATTCAACTGAAGGATAACCAGTCATTTGAAGTATTCCCTGCAAGGATTGAAGACAGGAAGATTAAACAGTTGAGGAACAAGGAAGTCCCACTAGTCAAAGTGATTTGGAATCCGACTACGGGAGACGCAACTTGGGAACTGGAGAGTAAGATGAGGGAACAATATTCTCAGTTGTTTATCGACATATAGTTTCGAGGACGAAACTAATTTAAGGGGGGTGGTAATGTAAGACCCTTAAATTTAAAATTAAATTATGGAATTAATATTAAGTGTATTTTGGGGATATTTGTAAAATATTTAATATATGTATGTTTTGAGTGAATATATATATAAATATTTATTTTGAAGGATGAATTAAGATTATTGGATGAAGAGTAAATTAATTTAATTACGAGTAATTAAATTATCGGGCAGTTAATTAAGGGATTATTGGCTAATTGCGACGAAACCGGTTAAGTGCTGGAGGGTCCAGCAATATTTTAGTATTATTTTTGATGAGGTGGCACCCACATATACCTATATATAGGAGTGAGAAGGAAAGGCAAAGTTAGAAAACCTTTTCTCCTCCATACTGCATGTAACAGTAACCATCACCTTCTTCATCCCATTTTGATTTCTGTTTCACGTTTTAAAAAAAAAAAACAGTTCCTCAAAAGTGAGATTACTTGAAAATCCAAGCACCAAACCAGAAAACGTCTAGTACAAAAGTTGTTCTACTCATCATTACAGAGCTAGAGAACCCACTTTCGTAGCGGCGAACGCGAGCGGGAGTTTCGCCGACTTTTGTCGCAAAAAACTGAACGAGAGCGGAAACGAAACAGAGGTAAGGGCACCTTCCACTTTCTAGATTGCATTAGGGCTGTAAATGCATACTGTTATGGCATTATTGATGTTTCATTATTGTTTTTGAAGAAAAACTGGTTTGCATGTCATTTTGAAGATTGAAAAATGCATTCTGTCGATGTTTTAAATGATCTGTGATTTTTGCTGTTTGGCTGAATGCATTAATGTTGTTCTGTTTGTGTGGGAAAGCTGGAAAATGCTTTGCATGTTGTTTTGATTGTGTAAGAATACTGGAAAATACTTTGCATGTTGTTTTAAAAATGATCAAAATGTAAACGTTTAGAAATGTCTGTTTTGTGGTGGTTGACATTCTGTTTTTGGTGTTGATGATCCTGTTTTCTGTCATCATTGATGATAATCTGGTGTTGATGATGGTTTCAAAGGAAAAGGATTAAAAATGGTGGAAGTGTTTTTCTGGAAAATCTGTTATTGATGAAAAATGTTTGAGTTCTGTGGTTCAAAGGAATGTTGAATCTGTTTTGGTGTTGTGTTGGTTTTTCAAAGGAAAAAGTTTGATAATGTGTTGAAGTTTCAGGAAATTTTCACTGAATTCGAAGGTGTATTCGAATACGACATGAGTGTATTCGAATACAACCTGCAAAACTTCAGTTTTATTCAAATTTTTGAACTTGTATTCGAATACGAGCCTCTATATTCGAATACAAATAAGGGATTGTTGCTTCTGACATAGCCTCTGTATTCGGCTACGACCCTGTCATATTCGAATACAGGACTGCATTTTTTTCCACTGTATTCGCATCTGTATTCGACTACGACAACCTCGTATTCGAATACAGAATGCTGATTATTCACTGTTTTTGCCTCTATATTCGAATACAGATTGCTTTTTTTCCAAAAATTTCATTTTTAAACAATGTTTTATGAACTTAAAGAGTTGGGAAATCATTGGGAAGGTTTGTAATGAATTAAAATGGAGTTTTTGAAATAGTTTTGAAGAAGAGATGATGAGGTTCTGGAAACCTTTAATGATGTTGGGGAAAAGCTGAGTTTACACTGTTTTGTCTTCTGTATTTGAATACAAGGATACTGTATTCGAATACAGAGTGTTGAATTTGCACTATCTTAGCTTCTGTATTAGAATACAAGGGAGCTGTATTCGAATATAGATTCGTGTTTTTCAGAAATCCAAGGTTTTAAACATTGTTTTATAAACCTTAAGTGTTGGGGAACATTGGGATGGTTTGTGATGAATTAAAATGGAGTTTTTGTGATGGTTTGAAGTGGTAATGATGAGATGCTTGAATGTTTAATTATTGATGTGATGATAATGAAATTATTTGTGTTGAGATGTTTTGTGGAAATGATGGAAAGGCTGAATTTTACTGATGTTGCACACTGTTTTCAGTGAAGAGAAAACATTGCATTTTCATGCATTGCATAGTTAGGTGGTGACCGCGATGGGCCACATAGTTGATGCGGTGACCGTGATAGGCCGCGAAGTTAAGTAGTAACCATGGGTTATAGAATGGTTGCGTGTGTATTAGACGGTCTGTTCTATCCGGGGTCAGATAGTTCCGCGTGTATTAGACGGTCTATTCTACTCGGGCTACGAAGTGGTTCCGCGTGTATTAGACGGTCCATTCAATCCGTGCGAGGATTTAACTTTTGTATGTTCTGGCCCGTGAGAGGCTAACATACGTGAGACGTGCTGGTCTGTTGAGCGACTGCACTGGTACTGGTCTGTTGAGCGACTGTACCTTGGTATATGTAAAACGTGTTTGTCTGTTGAGTGACTACACGATTGCTGGTCTGTTGAGCGACTGCACTGGTGCTGATCTGTTTAGCCATTGCACCCTGGTCTTGAGGGCCGTTAAAGTCAAACATATTTAAATTGTGCTAGTCTGAGAGCGACTGCACCTTGGTAATTCCAAGAAGTTGAGTACATGAGCATATACATATTGCATCAGGGTGATTGACCGGTGGGTCACGATTTGGATATATGTTGAGGATTGGAAATTGATGTGTGTAAGTACTTTATAAAATCTGAATTTCTGATGAATGATTGTGATTGCTGAAGTGTTAGTTGTACTTACGACATGTTTTCCATATTAATTGGTTGCTGTTTGAAAATGCATACATGTCATGAAATTTCAAAATGAGCATCCTTATTTATCATCATTGTTATATGATATGCCATGGATATGTTCGTTACTGTGATATAAATGCTATGTGTTAATTGTTAATTTCGGTCGGTGACCCTATACTATAATTGTGGAAAATTGGGCTTTGCCCTCAGATGATTCCCGAACCCTTCCTACCGACGGTTACACTAACGATGGAGACGTCGTTAGTTTTCCTTGATCTTCACGCGCGGCGTATTGTAGACAATGCAAAGGGGTAGACAGCTGGGTGAATATGAGACTGGCAGAGGATGCGATGTAAACCGTGCTACTGTAGCTTAGTGCATGATCAGACTAGACTTTTGTATAGGGTCTTGAGTTTGGGGAATGTAATTGGTTATTTTGGGAATTTTTGTATAACTTTTCCGCTAATATTTTTCCGTACTCCGATAATATTTTGGTGGGTCCAGGATACAGCTGTTGGATGTATCTTTATTTTGATATATTTTGAAGAATTAAATTCCCAAAAATAATTTACTTAATTAATCGTGATGTAATTATTTAATTACTTCTCTATTTTGGATTACGACGTCGAACGATATTTAATTTGAATTGATTTTAATCATTCTGAAGTAAATTGAAAAATATTCTGTTATTTATTTTGGTTTTAAAAAAAAAGAAACACTCGCGCTGTGTTTTAAACTCGGGGTGTTACACATGCACTCTTCTCCCTTCAGGTAGCTTCAACTTATAGGATACTGCCCCTATTTTCTTTAGGATAGGAAATGGTCCAAAGTACCGTGGAGCCAGTTTATGATTTATCCTTCTAGTCACCGTATGCTGTCTATGGGGCCGAAGCTTCAAAAATACCCACTTCAAATGAATATGCTTTTCTTTTCTTGTCTGCATATCTCTTCATCTGTTCTTGGGCTCTGTTTAAATGGTACTTAAGTTGACGCAAGGCCTCATCACGATCAACCAATTCAGCTGCTACTGCTTCTACTTTCGTTTCTCCTTGTAAATATTTAACCACGGTGGGTGGTTTTCTTCCATACACTGCCTCAAACGGTGTAGTCCATGTAGTCACATGGAATGTGGTATTGTACCACAATTCAGCCCAATGAATCCATTGTGACCACTCCTTCAGTTGCTCCGATGCAAAACAACGAAGATATGCTTCTAAGCACCGACTTACCACATCTGTTTGCCCATCCGTCTTCGGATGATATGACGAACTCATACTCAACAACGTTCCTTGTAAGCGAAACAACTCTTTCCAAAATAGACTCACAAACAATGGATCACGATCACTAACAATGGATCGTGGTACCCCATGAAGACGCACCACCTCTTTAATAAAAATTTCGGCCACCTTCTTCGCAGTATATGGATGTTTTAAGGGAATAAAATGTCTATACTTAGATAATCTATCCACCACTACAAAAATAGCTTCAAATCCCTTTGACTTTGGGAGACCAGTGATAAAATCCATTCTTTTGACGTAACAAACCCATAGGAAATGACGCAACGTACTTTTGACGTTGACATACGTCGCAACTCTGCACAAATTCTAGAACTGACTTACTGATTCCTACCCAATAAAGATTTCCTGCCATCCTTCGATACGTGCGCAGAAAACCTGAATGGCCACCGGTTGGAGATGAGTGAAATTCCTTCAACAATAAAGGTATACAACCTGAGGATAACACTAGTCTGTTGTGGTAGAAAAGTCTCCCTTTGATTAATTGAAAGTCTGGCTGGGATGCAGGGTCCTGTTGTAGCTCTGTTATCACATTTTGCAATTGGGGATCATTCATAACTTCCTGCTGAATTTGTTGCTTTTGCATACATATGGGAAAAGAAGTCATCCCTTTCAACTCCACTTCCTAGTGCATTCTTGAAAGAGCGTCAACAACTTTATTATCTGGACCTGGTTTGTACACCACTTCAGAGTGATAACCCAATAATTTTGCTATCCATTCTGCTGATCAGCTGTAGTGATGCGTTGTTCGAGCAAGTGTCGTAAGCTCTTTTGGTCTGAGAACACCACAAATCTTCTTCCCAACAAATACGGACGCCAATGTTGAACTGCCAATACCAATGCCATTAATTCTTTCTCATACGCAGACTTGCTTAAATTATTCTTGGATAAAGCTTTGCTGAAATAGGCTATAGGCTTCTTTTTCTGCATTAAAATTGCACCTATTCCTCGTCCGGATGCATCGCATTCGATCTCAAAAGGTTGTGAAAAATCTGGTAGTGTTAAAACTGGGGCTTGCACCATAACCCTTTTCAAATTCTCAAAAGCATTCAACTGTTCTAATTCCCAATGAAATCCTTCCTTCTTTGTTAATTCTGTCAACGGCTTAGCTATCTTTCCATAGCCAACAATGAATTTCCGGTAATAACCGGTCAGCCCCAAAAATCCCCTCACTCCTTTGACATTATGAGGGATTGGCTACTCCAAAATGCTATTAATCTTAGCTGGATCCACAGCCACTCCCTGTTCCAATATTACATGACCCAAATATTCCACTTTTCTACTAGCAAAATTGCATTTTTTTTCTATCAACGACAAAACAGTGGTGTTGTAAAATCTCCATCACTTGATATAAATGTGCTTTCCATCCCTTACTATATACTAGGATATCATCAAAAAATACCAAGACAAACTTACGGAGGTGCGGCTTGAAAATCTGGTTCATTGTGGATTGGAAAATGGCTGGTGCGGTCGTTAATCCAAACGACATCACTAGAAACTTATAGTGTCCTTCATGAGTTCGAAATGTCGGCTTATGCACATCAACTTTTTTCACCCTTATTTGATGATAACCGGATTTCAAATCAAGTTTTGAGAAATACTTCGTTCCTTGTAGTTCATCTAGTAATTCGTCAACTACAGGAATTGGATATTTATCCGGCATTGTAACCTTATTTAATTCTCTATAATCAACACACATCCTCCATGACCCATCTTTCTTTTTAACTAAAATGACAGGACTGGAAAAGGCGCCAGAACTGTTTCAAATTATACCTTGGGTCAGCATGCTCTGAACTTGTTTTTCAATCTCTTCCTTATGATGGTGAGGATAACGATATGGCCTAACACTCACAGGACCTGCATCATTCTTCAATTCAATCGCATGAGTTATATGTCGTTCCGGAGGCAGCCCTGTATTATCTTCAAAAACTCCCTTAAAATTCTCCAACAAGTCTTGAAGCTCTTGTTGTTGGTCTTGAGTTAGCTCATGTAATTCTTCATTTGATGTTTGAACCAATTCTTCTTCCAATAAGCTATGCAGTGTTTCAGTTTGTGTTTGAAGTGCTTTAGAATTGGCCGATTCTTTGTGGTAAATAATTGACCCTGTAGTTCTAGCATTTTTCCTTCCCATTGAAAATTGATGGTCATTTTCTCCCAATCAAAAGTCACATTCCCATATCTTTGCAACCAAGCCACCCCAAAAATCATATCTAAATCACCCAATTCCAAAACAAAGGCATCAACATTAGTGGTGAAATCATCTAATTGTACTTGCAATTTTCTACATTTCCCCCTAGTGGACACACGGTAGCCGTCTCCCAACCTTACTCCCACCGATCTTCCTTGTTCCACTGTTATTCCCATAGCAGTAGCAACACGAGGTGAAATGAAATTGTGACTGGCGCCGCTATCGATTAAAACCACGATGAAAACCCCTTTTAGACTTCCCTTGAGACGCAAAGTGGTTGGAGGAGTATTATCTTCTCTTTTTTTTTTGCTCCAATAATATCAAACAATCTCATGGAATTGCAATCAAGAACTTCATCCTCATCCTCCATGGCTTCTATGGCAATCACTTCACCTTCTTCGTTAACTGTCTCGTCGTCTCCCAAAATCACCAATCGGAGCTGCTTTTCAGCACATTGGTGAAGAAGATGGTATTTTTCCCCACAACGAAAACACGGCAGATGCTTGAGGCCACGGTTGCGGTCGCCGCTGACTCTTCTCCCTTCATCGTGTCCAGACCTCACTGTATTTTGAGAAACGCTCGAGTACGCATTTGAGGTAGATTGAGTCGAACCGGTTTTGCTGTTCACTGACCCGGTTAAGTTATTATTAAATCCACTTCCAAGTCTCGTTGAACCTGGGTTATAATGAAATCCAGACCATTTCTTCCAATTAGACCCTGATCCACTTGGTCCGCTTCCCTTCCAATTGCGAAGCCCACCTACACTACCTCCTATTGAAATCAGGGACCCACGTAATTCTGTTTCGACATCACGAGCAATCTTCATCGCTTGCATTCTGGTTTGTGGATTCAGCGTACGCACCTTCAGGCGAATGTCATTCTTGAGTCCTCCCATGAAGTACCCAAGGTACTGCTCCTCCGGTAGCCTTGCTATTTGTGACGACACATATTCAAAGGTGGTAATGTATTCATCAACCGTTCTCGTTTGTTGCAAATCCTTCATCTCTTCAAAGGGGTTATCACTTCGTCTTCCACCATACCTTTCAATTAAAGCTCGTTTCAACTTCAACCAATTCAAATCGTCCTCTGTCTCACGCAACAAATTAAACCAGTGAATTGTTGCTCCCTCCATGCTTAGCTTCGCCAATCTAACCTTCACCTCCTTCGACGTCCCTTGGACTTCAAAATTCGTTTTAGCTCGTGTGATCCAGGCCACAGGATCGTCACCATCAAATAATGGTAACTCAACTTTCTTAACTGCTATCTTATACTCTGTCACTAATTCCTCAGACTGCGCATATTGTTCCACTGTTCCAATTGGTCGTTGCTGTAGCAACCTCGTGAACTCGCTCATCATACTTTTGTGAAATTCCCTTAACTCCTAGCGAACAGAGTCTTCCACCGGTGAGAGTCTTGCTTCAACTGCTTCCATTCGATCTGACAACTTAGGTGGCATGTACAATGTACAAAATCACTGGTACTTCTCGAGTATCCGGCAGGTCGGACCAATGATAGATTCACAAGAAAACAGGAATCGTGAACAGTAAAATGATAGGCGAAATAGGGATTTATTGATTTATGAAATAAGGGAATGTTCTGATACAACGTATAAACCAAAGCGTAGCTCCTCCAGAGAAAATATTATTCTCCTATTACAATGATAACAGTAATTATTCCTAGTAATGCTCCACTACCCTTCTCAATTTATTCCCCCATATGTAACTGAAATTCCTAGCATTCAGAGTGTTTTTCTGCCCTGTTATTAATATAATGAGTTTTCTCTTTTTTACCCTTGTGGACATACGTTCTCCACACAACATGTTTGGGCCTTTCACTAGTCTTAGGCCCAATGATTCTATCAGCTTACCTCTACGATAATCTTCACGAAGTGAGTATGCATAAAATCAGAACAGTTTCAAGGTATCTGACACTATTGCAGGTAATAGTTGTTTATTGTGTTAGTAATTTCTATTATTAATGTTGTGAGAATTTCCCAACATTATGTATAGATTGATGTAGACTCTCTCCTAGTAAGTTGAGGACTACCTTAGAGCACTTAGATGGAAGCCAAAAAGGATTAACGGTTTGGTTCTTCCATTTAGGAAAGCTCTTGACGAGATTGACGTTCATCAGGTATGCTGGACACCAAAATTAGCAACATCAATTGAAAGCGACCGTTTGAAGAGGTTTCTTTATTTAGAGGGTGGATACGTTGGGGCCCGAAGATGTACGTTCATCTGCCAGACAAGGTACTGCGTCAATATGGTCATGTCCAAACCATTCATGGCTCACTGTTGGAGATAGTGGGTCAGACAACCACACCAGATGAAATGGACATAATGTTTACGTAGTCCGTTGTGCATGTAGTGGATGCTGGCACAAATGTACATGGACCTGCAGATTGCTCGAACGATTACATAGAGTGGTTTCGCAAAATTTCTCATCCATACATAATTCAAAGAGAACCAGTTCATGAAGATCAATTGGTTGCAGAACCTGCCGCTAATGAAGCAATTGACATAAAAATATATTAATTCCAATTTATTACATAACAAAATTAAATTCATCTATTATTTTAACTAAATTATTTAATGTATTTTTTTAATGCAGCGTCGAGCAATACAAATTGTAGAAGAGCTTCTCGATCGGCATTTGGTATTACCTGATGGCGTCGCACTCGTCAATAAATTAATTTTGATGTTGCAAACTAAGATGGGTGGTGATAGAGATTGGTCGAACGTAGTACCATATCGTAAGAGGCTTAAACTTGTAAGACCCTTAATTTTAAATTATTTTATGAATGAAGTATCAAATATATTTTTGAGATATTTGTAATATGATTAATATTTATAAATATATATATATATATATATTTTTTGAGAACGACTAAAATTATTTGTCGAAAAATAATTTAATTATATTACGAGGAATTTAATATCGGACAGTTATCAAATTTTATCTGTCAATAGAGTTGCGACGAGAGTATTTAGTTAATTGTGGGTTGGTTTTAATTATAATTTATATATATATATATATTTATACAGTTCACGGAAGTATAATATATATATATATATGTTACACTTATCAAGTAAGTAATATATATATGTATGTGGGTGAGAAGGAAGGAAGGCAGAAAAAGAAGCAACAGAAACAAAAGAGAAAACATTTCCTCCTACCTGCCCGTGAGTACTCCTTCGAAATCTAAGCTTCCATTCCAAAAGTGTCAAGAAGGAAAATTACTCCTTTTCTCACTACGGTGCTAGTGAGCTAACTTTGGTAGCGTCGACGCGAGTGGGAGTTTCGTCGCATTTGATCGCGGTAATGAAAACGGTTAAGAAAACGCTAACGAAGGTAAGGGGCTCTGTAAGATCCTTAAATTTAAAATTAAATTATGGATTTAATATTAAGTGTATTTGGGATTAATTATAAAATATTTAATATGTGTATATTTTGTGTAAATATATATATATATATATATATATATATATTTTTGGAGGTTGATTTAAATTTTTGGATGAAGAACGAATTAACTTAATTACGAGTAATTAAATTATCGGGCAGTTAATTAAGATGTTATCTGCTATTTGCGACGAGATTGGTTAAATGCTGGAGGGTCAAACAATATTATAATATTGATGTGTTGGGTGAGGTGGCACCTATGTGTCTATATATAGATGGGAGAGGCCATAACAGAAAGGAAACAAACACATTTCCCTCTTTCCTTACTGCATGTAACAATACCCTTCTTCTTCCTCTTCCCATTCTATTTTCTGTTAGTAAAAAAAAAAAGCATCATCAAAAGTGAGATTACTTGGAAATCCAAGCACCGAACCAGCAAGTGCCCAGAACAAAAGTTGTTCCTCTCCTCATTACGGAGCTAGAGAACCCACTTTCGTAGCGGCTAACACGAATGGGAGTTTCGCCGACATTGTCGTTGTAGCATAAACGAGCGCAGGAAACGTAACAAAGGTAAAGGGCACCTTCCACTTTCTAGTTTTCATTTTAGGGCTGTAAATGCATGTTTGATGTGTGATCATATTTTAGTTTCTGGTTTGAAAAACGAAACTATTGTGCATGTTGTTATAAAATGCGAAAAATGCATTCTGTTGATGTTTGATGATTCTGTGATGTTTGCTGTTTTGGCTGATATAACATTGCTGTTTTGGTTGTGTGTGAACACTGGGAAATGCTTTGCATGTTGTTTTGGTTGTGTAAGAATACTGGAAAATACTTTGATGTTGTTTTGGGAATGATCAAAATGTAAATGTTTAAAAATGCATGTTCTGTTTTGTGGTTGACAATCTGGTGTTGGTGATTCTGTTTGTTGTTATGTTGATAACAATTTAGTGTTGGTGATTCTGTTGTTGTTATGTTGAGAACAATCTGGTGTTGGGGATTCTGTTTGTTACTATGTTAAGAACAATCTGGTGTTGGTGATTCTGTTTGTTGTTATGTTGATAACAATCTGGTGTTGGTGATTCTGTTTGTTGTTATGTTGAGAACAATCTGGTGTTGGTGATTATGTTTGTTGCTATGTTAAGAACAATCTGGTGTTGGTGATTCCATTTGTTGCTATGTTGATAACAATCTGGTGTTGATGATGGTTTCAAAAGAAAAGGATTTAAAACGGTGGAAGTTTTTTTTTGGAAAATCTGTTGTTGATGACAAAAATGTTTTGAGTTTTGTGATTTCAAAAGAATTTGTGATTTTGTTTTGGTGTTGTGTTGGTTTTTCAAAGAAAAGAATTTGAAAACGTGTTGAAGTTTTATGTAAAATTTCACTGAATTCGAAGCTATATTTTTTTTAAAGTAAAAATTATTGTGTTTGTAATAAAACTTATTTTCTAAACCATTATTATTTTTTAGGCTAAATAGCACCCATGGTCCCTTAACTTAATTTCAGTTAACGTTTTAGTCCTTTATCCTTTTTTTTTTCCGATTTGGTCCTTTATTTTAATTTTAAGTGAAATAAAGAATGAAAATGTGAGTTTATTTGCATATTTGAGTTACGAATCTGATGAAATTTGTATTATATGAAAGAATATAATTAATTTTATGGGTTTTGGTTGAAAATTTTGATGAATTTTTGTAAAAAAAAGGATTATATTGTTGACATTTTAAAACATAAAAGATCAAATTGTCACTTAAAATTAAAATAAAGGACCAAATCGGGAAAAAAAAGATAAAGGACTAAAACGTTAATTGAAATTAATTTAAGGGACCACAGGTGCTATTTAGCCTATTTTTAACTTAGATACAATGACGTGGAATTGAATTATCTAGCTTTGTACTTTTAACAGTAGAGTAACTTGAGACAATTTTTATGGTAAAATAAGATATTGATATTTAAAATAGTTGGAGAACCACGAGAGAGAGAGAGAAAAAGTAAATGTAGAAAGAGGTAGGAGGGAAAGGTAGACAATCTTTGTCCACAATATGTCTATTTTTTTTCTTCCAAAAACTGTTAAATAAATAAAACAAAGGATAAAATATATTTTAATGTCTATGAAATATCTTTTTATTTAGTTCAGTTTCTAAAAAAATTTATCAATTTCAATTGGGTTTTTATGGAACAAAATTTGAAGAATTTTTTTTCTAAATTATCAATTTAGTGACTGAACATAAAAAAATATTATGTAGAAAGTAAATTTATTTTCAAGGACCTACTATACATAAAAGATATACAAACACAAACCTAGTTGCTATGCCGCTTTAATCGTTTTACACTTTTGCTACCTACACCCCCTAAATTGCTGTCAACACCCACCAAAATCTTTTTAAAATCAAAATTCCAAATATACCCTTCCTTCATCTTCTTCATTAACCCACTTCCTTCCATATATTCATCATTCATATTAAAATCCTTAATTCTCCATATTCATCGTCTCCTAAGTTAAACCCTTTGTTCTTGGTCATCAATCATCATCATCGATCATCAATCATCAACATTTATCAACACCCATCAACAATTTCATCATCTTCAACAACTTCATCATCATCTTCAATATCATCTTCAATCAATCAAGTAAGCGTTGCATTTGTACTTGTTTGTCATATGAATTTAATTTGTCCTATTGATGTAAGCGATTCATATTGTTTTGTTGATGCTTGAATGCATGTGTGTTTGAATATGAGTTCAGGTACGCGAGCGAAGTCTAGGTTTAGAAACCCAGAAACGTACGTGAACTCAGTTCAGTTACGTGACCTCAGATTTATTATTTGAACTGAGTAACCAATACATGAACTCAGTTCACGCAAGTGTACGTGAACTGAGTTCACGTATGGGTTAATGGTTCTGAAATTTTGAATTTTTCACGTTTGACTTATTGAACTATTTTTTTATGATATTGATTATGATTTGGTTATGCAGAAATGGTGCAAACTATGCATACTGATAGAGAGGGCCGTGTGATAATTGACGACGGTACTTCTAGGAACGGTGGTCGTCGTGTTAGACCAACCGCTTCAGCACAGGTGCATCGTGCTCGGCTGGAACAACGTCATGTAAGGCAACAACAAGCTGAAGAGGCACAACCGACTACCCAAGAGGATGTTGAATATGTTGATCCTCCACAGGAAGAACCTCTATAGGAAGAAGCTCCGCAGAATGATGGATATCCTGGTGGTCCGGTTGACACGTCAGTCCTAAGGACATTTGCAGATCATGTCGTGATTAATCTATGGAATGACGTGGAGCTTTTATTATTTAACTTATGGACGACATTTGCAGATCACGTCAGTCCTGATGACATTTTATAAGTTATTAATTATTTAACTTATATTATAATTATTCGCATAATTTATTTAACTTATATTTGTTTAACTTATATTTAATTTATTTTAGGATCGCAGGGAGAGTATTCAGCAACGGGAAAAAACTAAAGTTGTCATTGAACATCCAGAGGTTGAGCAACTGGTTAAAACCTCTGGATCACATTCGCTGATAAAATGCAGCTACGAAATGATCGACAAATGGATCATTTCTGCATTTGTAGAGAGGTGACATTGTGACACCAACAACTTCCATCTTCCAATTGGGGAGATGACGATTACTTTAGACGATATCGCTTCTCTGCTACACATTCCCATCACCGGTGCATTCTTCAGCATCAATGTATTTAACAAGGATGACGATGTTGGGATATTGGCTGATCTGCTTGGAGTTAGTCATGTTGCTGCGTATGCTGAGTTTAACGTCACGCAGACAGCCATTGTGAGGTTCAGTTAGTTGGTTGACGTATACCATCAATGATGCGGTGAGCAATAGTGGCATATGGCTGCGAGGGCATATTTGCTATTTTTGGTCGATTGCACCTTGTACAACAACAAGAGTGCCTTTGCAGTCAGTGTTTCCTATCTAGACTGCTTTAGAGATCTGAATGTTTGTGATCGATATGCATAGGGTGTTCTCGCTCTTGCCTACTTGTATGACAATCTTCGAGAAGCGAGTATGCATCAGACCAGGACGGTATCAGGGTATCTAACACTATTACTGGTAAATTCTATTGTTATTTATTTTTTTAATTCTATTATTAATTGTTAACTAATGGTATGCTATTTTGTATGTTCAGGCTTAGGTCTATGAAAATTTCCCTACATTATGTGTAGATTGTTGTAGACTTTCTCCTAATTATCTGGAGAACAGCCCTAGAGCACTTAGATGGAGGCCAAAGAGGGATAAGAGGTTGGTTACTTCATTTAGGAAAGCTCTTGACGAGGTCGATGCTCATGAGATATGTTGGACACCTTATAGAGAGCATCGACTGAAGCAGCCATTTTAGAGTATTTCGTTATTCAGAGGGTGGATACGCTGGTTTCTGAAGATGTACGCTCACTTGCCAGACAGAGTATTGTGTCAATACGGACATGTCTAGACTATTCCTGGTTCACCTTTGGAGATAGTAGGTCAGACAACCACTCCAGAGGAAATGGACATTATGTTTACGCAATATGTTGTGCATGTTGTTGACGCTGGCACAGTTGGACAGGGGTTGCAGACTGTGCGAAGGATTACATGGATTGGTTTCACCGGATTTCACATCCATACATCATATATAAAGAACCTGTCCATGTAGGTCATTCGGTTGCTGAACCTACTGATGAAAGATTACCCGACGATGGTCCACCTTCTGTTGATTTGATGGTAAATAAATTAATTACTTATCTATTTTTTTAACTTTAATATTTAATTGAGTTTTTAATTTATTTAATGTATTTTTAAATGTAGGGTCGAGCAATAGAAATTGCGGAACAAATTCTCGGTCGTAATTTGATATTACCTGATGGCATCGAACTCATCAACGAGTTAATTACAGTGCTAAGGAATCAGAGCGGTGGTGGACGTAGAGATTGGACGGATGTAGTACCATTTACTAGGAGACGTAGAAGGAATTAGGATTATGTACTAGTTATGGTTATGTACTAATTAGGGTTATGTACTATCAATATTAATTATCATACAATATTAAATATTACATTTCAAAATATCATACAATTTTAAATATTAAATTTCATACGTGATATTAAATATCATACGTGATAAATATTAAATTTCATACGTAATCAATATTAAATTTCATACGTGATATTAAATATTAAATTTCATACATGATAAATATTAAATTGGCTAAATAGCACCTGTGGTCCCTTAACTTAATTTCAGTTAACGTTTTAGTCCTTTATCTTTTTTTTTTCCGATTTGGTCCTTTATTTTAATTTTGACAATTTGATCTTTTATGTTTTAAAATATCAACAATGTTATCCGTTTTTTTTACAAAAATTCATCAAAATTTTCAACCAAAATCCATAAAATTATTTATATTCTATAATATAATACAAATTTCATCAAATTCGAAACTCAAATCTTCAAATAAACTCATATTTTCATTTTTAACAACATCAAATAAAGAATAAATTTGATGAAATTTTTGTACGAGTTTATTTAGAGATTTGAGTTACGAATTTGATGAAATTTGTATTATATTAAAGAATATAATTAATTTTATGGGTTTTGATTGAAAATTTTGTTGAGTTTTTTGAATTTTTGTAAAAAATAAAGGATAATATTGTTGACATTTTAAAACATAAAAGATCAAATTGTCACTTAAAATTAAAATAAATGACCAAATCCGGAAAAAAAAAAAAGATAAAGGACTAAAACGTTAATTGAAATTAAGTTAAGGGACCACGGGTGCTATTTAGCCTATTAAATTTCATACGTGATGTTCAATATCATAAGTGATAAATATTAAATTTCATACGTAATCAATATTAAATTTCATACGTGATATTAAATATTAAATTTCATATGTGATATTAAATATTAAATTTCATACGTGATAAATATTAAATTTCGAACATGATATTAAATATCAAATATCATACGTGATCAATATTAAATTTCATACGCGATATTAAATATTAAATTGATCACGTATAATATTTAATATTTAATATCATGTTCGAAATTTAATATTTATCACGTATATAATTTAATATTTAATATCACGTATGAAATTTAATATTTATCACGTATGATATTAAATATTAAATTTCATACGTGATAAATATTAAATTTCATACGTGATATTAAATATTAAATTATATACATGATATTAAATATCATACATGATAAATATTAAATTTTATACGCGATCAATATTAAATTTTATACGTGATATTAAATATTAAATATCATACGTGATAAATATTAAATTTTATACGCGATATTAAATATTAAATTTCATACGTGATATTAAATATTAAATTTCATACGTGATAAATATTAAATTTCATACGTCATCAATATTAATTATTTAGTTTACAATAAAATCATTTATAGTTTGTGGAAATATCTGCAACCAATGTTGCATGCGATCATCGTAAATAAACTCTCATTGTGGTGCTTCTTGAGTGCAATAATTTTTTCACAAATTACTTGTTGGTGACATAGGAGAATCAGGCTTCCAGTAAACCTGTTGAATTTAATAATTTATTAAACTATTAAAAAAAGTTGACAATTGTTAAACTATTAAACTATTTAATAATTTATTAAACTATTAATACTTGCACGAAATGACAATTATTAACAAATGTTATGACAATCATACGATGATCTATCGTAGATGTTGGTGGTGAACTTCTTAGAGGAAAATATATTTGCGATTGGTTACATGATAATGTGACAAAAACCAAGTTAAATTTAGAAGCAATCACATAACCAATTTCTGGAAGTGTCATCCAATTATCCGTAGTTGTAACTTGTTCAACATATACATTATCTATAAGGTTTTGAACAAAACTAACTCCACCATATGTTGTACCATAATGAGACATGAACTCTTGAAGCTCTACTATACACTGTTGACGAATGAATGCCCAAGAGTTCTCACCCATTCCAAGTAAAGCTGCAACTGCACGATATCGACAATTACCATCTGAACTGACGTCAACCAGCAACCATTAATTGAAGAGAAGAACTCTTGGTTGTTGAACTTTAGAGAATGATAATCGAGGTGTCATCTTTTATACTAATGAACGAGGTTGCTGCACTTTACTAGATGACACATTCCTACATGCATTTGTGAGACTGCATAGAACACTTGCATCCACATACTCCCACCAAGAAGGATCACGCTTGGTTGATTTTTCTCTTTTTGATACGTTACTTTTTCTTTTTTTGGTGCACCCTTAGTTTTAACCTTGTCAACAGGTGGACACATCGACGTAGTTGATGGATACGCGATCTCTCATAATTTACCTTTAAGTGAAATATTGCCAGGTACATCATGTTTTTCAAACTTTTTCACTATCACGTCTATTTCATGTTTCACATATAACTCTGAAGTTTTATTGGATCCATCATCATGAAAAGTTAATTTACTCCACCAAACATGAATAGCTTATAATGGAATGGAACGTGAGACCATACTATACCTGACTTTTCCACATGCACAAGGTAGACCATATGTCTTCCTTATCGTGCAACGACATTCAGACTTATCAATACCCACATATTTCACCCGATCATACTCTACGACAATGTGATCAATTGCATTTTTGGACACAATACCATGCAAATAGGCGTACAATCTATTACTATGTCGGTGCACCTTTTGAATGATGCTCCTTTCAAAGGATGCTATTATCTTGATGTGTTGTAATATAATCATGCTATTGATGCTTTCCCAAATATGGCATATATCACAAACAATATCTTGTAATATTCGTTTCAAACTCCAGTGCGCCGACTCAACCCTTTGTGTTGTGGTATTCCCAAAATGCATAACTCTATTTGTCCATGCCGCAACAAATATTTCCATGTGGGGATTTAACCATTGTTCATGTACATAATCAGAAAAAATAGAACAACTAATACATATTTCTTCAAACATAGCCAACTTCGTGTAGTATTGAGACTCATCATGACTATATACAAGACCTTCCCATGCCTCCATCACTTGCACCTGCTTCTTTTTTAGAAACATGGTCATCTTACACTTCGCTTTCACATTTTTGCATAAATGAAACAAGCATAATAAATTGACCGCGTTTCGAAAAACATATTGTTCATCAAAGGAAGGTCTCTATCAGTTACAACGACTTCAACTTCTCCACATGTAATATGTTCTTTCACCATTTGTAGTGCCCACACAAAATTATCAGCACGCTTAGACTGTAGGTATGCAAATCTCACACAAAATGTCATTTCAGTAGATGTAACACCAATAAACTCAAGTAATGGCATTCGATACCTACAGGTCTTATATGTGCTATCAATAACCAATACTATGTCAAAATTATTCACAAGAGTGATAGCGTCTGGATGGGCCCAAAAAATGTCCCTCAATTCATCTGAACCATCTACCTTCCTATATTGATAGATGTATTTGTCGCGTTCCATCAATGTCAACGGATGTTGCATTTCTGTTCTATTACCTCTAAGTGATGATCGATATGCTTGACGTACATTGTAAACTTGTTTTATTGTCGTCAAGCTTTCAACATTATAATCCTTTAGTGTCATTAATATGTTTCTTGATTTTACCATGTGCTTCGTCATATCACCAAGTAAATTTTTCTCTTCACGAGACAACCGTCCTAAGAAAGCATGACCAGTCAGTTTTTTGGCCAATTTGTGGTTATGGATACCACATATTACATGCAAATACCATCCCTCACCAACACTTGATGGTGTTCCTCTCAATGTTTCTTGCCCATTTCAATAAATCATCTCTCGTGTCAAACATCATCGGTTTAGGATTCTTCCAAGGTCTATATTTACCGCTTCTTTAACAACCAAGAATTAATTTTGTCTTTGTTCTTGGTCGTGCTGTTGCAGTTTCAGATCTAAAAATGACAACGACAACTCTATTTTCCCTTCCAATGTTTCTAGCCCATTTCAATAAATCATCTCTCGTGTCAAACATCATGTTGGTGGTAAACACATAGTCAAATCAACCATAACCGGTTCAACTCCTTCATTCATGGCGTCTTGAATTACGGGTTCCACACCATCATTCATTGCATCAAAATCATCATACATTTCATCAAAATCACGTTCCAAACCATCTTGAATTTTCTCTAGATGTTCCAAACCCTCATACATTTTGTCACTATGGTATCCCCTTTGATTCATTTACCTGTATCCCAAAAATAACATATAAAAATTTCAGTAATATGCAATAATTCTACTTGATTTGAGTTCAGGTAAACGTCCATGAACTCAGTTCACGTATTTGACACAAAATTGTCCTTTACGTGAACTCAGTTCACATACTCATAAAAGTGTCACAAAAATGTCTGTTACGTGAACTCAGTTCACATACATTCACGTGAACGCAGTTCGCGTACTCTTTAAAATAGTTACTTAAATGTATTGTACGTGAACTCAGTTCACGTACGTCTACGTGAATTGAGTTCACGTATCTTGGCTTCAAATGATCATTGTTTCGTAAACTCATGAGTTCACGTTAACATACGTGAATTAAGGTCACACAAACACTGTGATTTCGTAAACTCCATTGTTTACGCAATCTCAGTTCACGTACGTTTACGTGAACTGAGTTCACGTACTTTCTTCAAATTCAAAATATTTTATACGTATGTAAACTCAGTTCACGTACGATCACAACGTACGTGAACTGAATTCACGTAAAATTTCTAGATTTCAAAAAAAAATTTAATGCAAATACAGAACAACAACCTTATCTTCTTTGAACACTTTAACCACAATGAGAATATGAGATTAATGGGTTGTAACCTATGAGTGAATGTTGTGAGTTTTGAATGATAATGAGTTATGGTGGGTGAGTTATGGATGATTTTTAGGTTATGTGAGTTTTGGGTTTAAAATGGTGAAGAAGGGGAAGAAGATGGTTAAAAATTTTCTTAAAAACATAAGAGTATTTTAGGAATTTTGGTTTTAAAATTTATTTGGTGGGTATGGGCAGCAATTTGGGAGGTGTAGGTAGCAAAAGTGATCGTTTTATTGCCTTAACTGCATCAAAGAATTCAAGACCGGAATAACAATTATAAACAAATAATGGCCGCAATGTTGGGTTTGTTTCTTGGGTTTATCCCAATAATATTGGGGTTCAAAGATTTCCTTTGCAATTGCCAACCGACTTGAATTACAGTGAATCTTAATGCATAAAGACATAAGAATTCCTTTGTTAGATCTTTTCACTACAAGAAAAAAAAACAAATTGCGGCGGTTTTCATGTCCTTTGCGGCGGTTATAACCGCCTCCAATCTTAGTTCGCGACGATTCGTCAACTGTCGCAGATTCGTGCGTTGCGAGGCGTTTTTGCGACAGTTCTGAAAACCGTCGTTGCAACCGCCTCAATATTCCTTTTTTTGCGACGGTTCAAACCGTCGCAAAACACGTTAACAAAATTTTCTTTTTTTTGCAATTTCGCGACAGTTATCAACCGTCGCTATATTCATTTTGAACAATTTGATCCAAAACATTGCGACAGTTATTAACTTTCGCAATCCTAAAAATTTAAATTAAAAAATTATTATACAATTTTTTATGATTTTTTATTAATTAAAATAAAAAATATTTATAAATTAATATCATCCACATAATTTAAATACACAATGAAATAACTATTGTAGCTAAATTCAATTTATATAATTTTTTCAAAAAAAATAACATCAATTCATACATTGAACTTAACTAAAATAATAAATAAACTAGTTTAAATATTCAAAATATTAGTGGAGTGGCTAAACATACAAAACAACTCCATGAAACATAAAAGTTCATCAAAATATCTAATCAGTCCTAGTCCCTAATGATGTTGCTCCACGATCATCAGGTTGGTGGCTACAAACAGATGAACGTCTACCATCTATTGGCGATTCTATGTCTGTTGCCTGGGAAAAAAAATTATATTAACCTCAATGAATCTTGATAAACATTGTCACATATAATTAAAAAAATCCAAAGGAGAAAAGGATGGAGGTTAGGATCATGAAAGTACCCAAAACAACATTTATGTGCTTAAATAATGAACCCAGATTATCTGCAGTAAGAAAAGAATGCATTTACACACAGTAAACGATTTCAATCGTTAATCGGAGATCAGATGATTCAGAATCTCAAATTACACAATAAAAAAATCGGTTTTAAACAATATCAGCCAATAATTTGAGATAGAAAGGTTAATATCGAAAATTGTGTGATGCAATAACTGCACTAAATCCAAATCCATAAATATCATAGTTTTAAAAAGAAAAAAGTAAACTCACTCTTGTATCACTTTCCAAAGCAGCTTTAGCAGAACTCATACCCCAACCATATCTGCATATCAGCCAAGTGAGTGCACGAGTATGTCAATAGTGCCGAAATCGTTATTGGCAGATTCAACAAATTGCTATAAGAAAATACAAATGCACATTGGAGTTATGAGAACTAGCCTTATCCAAACACAAGCTGAGACATGCATCATAGAGTAACAACAATAATAACAAGCAAGACTTTCCAAACAGGTGGAGTAAGCTACAAAGATCAATCGACATCATAAGGCCATGTTGTGTGTATTACTATTTGGTCCAAAGATTACCTCCAATGTCTCTAACTATTGGAGTATCTTATGTACTAATGCTTTTATAGGTCTTCTTCAAACATACACGAACCACTTCTCTATCATGCAAACTATACTGGTTTTATCTCTAAGGATTATATGTCCTTTTCTTATGTCATTCAGTAATCCATCATAACATTCTCATCTCTATAAAACTAAGTTTACTTTCTTGTTGACATTTCACCACTTGACATTAAATTAAATTCTTTAATGTACATTACTGAAGAAATTATAAAAGCTTTAAGTGATAGAATCATATGTAGAGTAGAAATCAGATATGTATTCCAAACTGTACGAGAGAAGTAGAATATACACCAATGGAACGTTAATTTCATGTTATAAGCCCTATTTGATTGGAATTTTTAAATTGTTTTTGGTAACTTACAATGTAAATCTAGAATAACTTTTCAAGCATATTTAGCTAAAATTATTAGCTCAAATAAAAATATGAGAAAAGAAGATGTTTTTGTTAAAACATCATAAGTTTTTAACACATGACGAATTTCTTAATATTTATGATACAAAATAAACAGCTATTAGCTCAAATAAAAATAAGAGAAAAGAATATGTTATTGTTAAAACATCTTAAGTTTTTAACACATCGCAAAAGAGAGATTGAAAGAGTATTGTAAATTTGTAACTGTAGAGAAGTATAGATAACAGAATGATCGATCTATACCTGGACAGTCCAATTTGAGGCTCCAGCATAGCGCTTATTAGCTTTTACCTACACTTTAGTAATCTTCATCAATGAACCATCTTGTAACCTGAAAAAAATGAAGAGTTACATGTCAACAACATACTTAAATATTACATTTAATGACAAAGGAAAATCAATACAGAGCAAGGTTTAAAAGTTCTACTTGCGTGATTCGTCAAGTTTTCCACGACGTAAACTGGACTCAAATATGTTTAGAGCCTACGTGAAAATGTTCAAAGTTAGTCCCTGATTGCTTGTATAAATCATTGCACTAATATAATAATGTTCAAACAGACAACATTGGAACTCGGGTAAATAGTCATTTTAGCCCTTAAATGTGTGAGGCATAGTGACAATAGTTCACAAATGTATCAACATTACAAAAAACATACCTAAATGTGTCTTAGGTCAGTCAATTTGATCCTTAAAATTACGAAGAAAAGAGACACTTGGCGATGTGTTTGTACTTTTGATACATTTAGAGATTATAATGACAATGCCTTACACATTTAGGGACCAAAATGACGATGTATTATTGGATCTCTGTAATATTTACTTACAGGTACCCATGTGTCGACAAGAATTCCAGCTCCTGCTTCTGCAAGAGATTTTGCTATTGCCCAACCATATCCATTGTCATCAGCCACACCAGCAATGAATGCCCTTTTACCTGCACATAACATTACTTTCAGTGGAGTGCTACTTTGTTCTTATGATATGGTTACTAAATACTATGTGCCAAACCATTAAACATCTTTAATGTCAAATCCAAGATAACAATAGACATCGTTAAAAGTAAAATGCATAAGAAATAACGTATATGTCAAATATGTAAAATAGATACGAGGGATTCGCAGAAAAGGAAGGGATTAGTATAAGCACACAGTTCAGCCACAAATTAGGATTAGCATAATCACACAATTCAGCCACAAGATTGTTGTAACCTCAATCAACAAAGTCACCCTAACACACATTTAGGAAGACAAAATATTCAGTAAAAAAGGCATAACAACGACATAATCGAGATCCAACAGTACATAACATAGTAGAATATCATAAAAATGTAATTTGTCTCCGGCACATGACCACCGGTTTGGAAAAGTTTCATTAGATCACGAAACTGACCATGAATGTCACCACAAACAGTTATTGGACTATTCACATGCTGAACATTGGACTCCTCAATAAGGATCTCTTTAACCTGAAAACATTAATAAATTAATCACTTTATGAATTCAAAATTTAAACTAAACAAAAATCAAAACAATAATACACCAGCACGGTGTAGATAGGTTTTCATCGGAACCAAATAGCACGCTAAAGTTTCTCTCCAATGCATATTATAATAATAAATATAAAATTGCGGTCCAAAAGTAAATACCTCATGGATTTGAAATTTAGAATCAATTACTCTTGCTACAAACAAATTTAAATAAGCTTAATAACCAAAGTTCCAATCCTAGTTAATCATCTTTTGGGCTAGCTATAAAAAGTTGTCTTCTTCTGTTTAAGGGTATATAAATATTCTTTTGAGTTTACATTAAAGAACCTTGTCTTTGCTGGTTTTCATAACAAAAATAATTCATCTAAGATTGGGAGTTCACGTGTTGAACACTATTGCTAGTATCCTAATTCATAAACAAGAGTGATCAAAACAATAATGAAGTAAGGGGTTCAAATTTAAGAAGATATAAATAAGGTGTTATTCGATAACTTCAAAGATTCATAGAACAAAAGGCTAGAGGACATGCCAAAAAATTGTATAACAATGAAATCTCTATGTAATCCTTATATTATTTGGTTTGTCATTTATTCTACAAAAAAATAAACATGTGATGCTTTAAAAAATACAATATCTAAAAGATGAAAAAAAAATCATAATTAAAAACAAAATGACCGGAAAAGAAAACAACTTACGAGCACAAGAATGCACTATAGAGTTTATGTAATCCAATTTCCTAGAAAAAACCTTTGCAAAAGTTTCATGATATTGCAAATTTGGCTGGCTGCGAACAGAACTTATATCAGTCTACAAACAATAAACACACAGAGATAGAGATCAAATAATCACATTCCACACACAATGAAGCTGCTCAACAAAGAAAAAAGTTACCTCAACAAAAGGACGGCGTGGTTCAGGAAAATAACATGCAAGAATAGCAACAACTGCTTCTCTATATGCTAATCTCAGCCTCAGTTCTTCAGGAATTTCTGTAATATCCTCTTGCCCTGTTTCAAATGTTCCTTTTTGCTGCAAATCCATAACATTCATTAGATGTGTAAAAATGCATTGAGTAATCATAAGAAATTACCCAGTCAGAAGGAAGCTGAAACACCAATCCTTTTTAATGCTTCCAGCAGCTCCTCACACCCAATGTAATCTAGATCCTTCCTGGCTGTTAAAATTCCAGCTTCGTTCCTGTCATTTATTTGGGATGTATCAGTCTATATTTGATGACAGATTCATGCATCAATTCCAATCAACGATTATTTATAGTATATTTTGTAGCTCTGCCCCAGTAAAATCTTCTGTTAGCTCTGCAATTTCTTGAAGTAGAGTATCCTTTTCCTTCTCTGAGCGAAAAGACTTATTCATAGCATGCACCTAGTTTGCACCAAAAAGAAAAGGAAAAAGAAATTTAATTTAATGAAATACTGAAGGAAGACTTATCCCAGTAAATCAAGGTTTGGGGAGGTAAAATACCTTCAAAATGGCAAGTCTTCCATCTTTTAAAGGTAAACCAACTCTAATAATCTTGTCGAAACGACCCTTCCTCAATAAAGCAGGATCGATAATATCCAATCTATTCGTAGCACCTACCATAAGCACTTGAAATTCAAATTCATTATCAAAATAACATCTTTATGATCTTGACATCCAATTAATAAAGCTTACCTCTGCTGTGGAAACTTTGAATTCGTCCATCTCAATTAGTATCTGAAGTAATCTATGCTCCCTTTCAGCACCTCCCTACATAATGTACATATAAAGAGAGTTTTAATTGGATGGAGCAAGTGACCACCAATAACCAAGAAAAATCAAAAGTGGCATCTTAGCGCGCAGGCCAAATGAAGTACAGGTTGTGCAGGAAATGTAATTATATGCTCACTGAAAATCAGGCTGGCTGCGAATAGAACTTATATCAGTCTGCAAACAATAAACACACAGTCACAGAGATCAAATAATCACATTTTCACACACAATGAAGCTGCTCAACAAAAAAAAAAGTTACCTCAACAAAAGGTTGGTGTGGTTCAAGAAAATAACATGCAAGAATAGCAACAACTGCTTCTCTATATGTTAATCTCAGTCTCAGTTCTTCAAGAATTTCTGTAATATCCTCTTGCCCTGTTTCAAATGTTCCTTTTTGCTACAAATCCATAAAATTCTAGCTATTCACAAAAAACTAGAACATTAACCAGCTCCATTGTTTTCATGGAGGAAGAACAATCTTACAACAAGGTAATTCAAGTACTATCCCCATGTCACAAAACATAATTTCTCTCTATTATCAACAAAATTCCTCCTCCCTAAAATCACTACATATTGACAAAGCCAATCCAAATGCCCAGTCTTAACTTCTAACCAAAACATTAAACGTCTATAATACAAAAACACCCTAGGTTTTACACCAAACTTGTTCATCATCTTATCATAAACATGATAAATCCTTTGTAATGAAGAAAATCATATTATAAACAAGAAGACAAATGGAATGCTCAGATAATCAGCTTCCCTATTAACCAACACCAAGCATTCGATCGCAGAAAAGATAAAAGGCATGAAGCTTACCGCAGAGAAGAGAAATTGTTTCAATTCCAGAGATGGAAAGATCAAACTTCCGCACAAATAGGGCGATTGAGGGATTTGGGCAGTTTGAAGGAAACAAAATTGGGAGAAAAGGGTTTTTGGGAGAAAAGGGTTGAATAAGGAAGATGGAGGGTAGTCGTGAATGGGAAAACGAAATGGAGGATGGAAGGTGAAAACGAAATGAGTGAAATGGAGAATGGGAAAACGAAACGAAATGGGTCGCAATTTTGGGGAAAACGAAAATGGGGGAAAACGAAAATGAGGGAAAACAAAAATGGGGGAAAACGAAAATGAGGGAAACGCAATTTTGGCAAACCTGAAACGCAATTTCTCGGCGGCGGTTGACAAAAACCGCCTCAAGAACCGTCGCGATTTTGTGATAAGGGCGGTTGTTCAGGAACCGTCGCAATCCAAGTGTCGCAAAACTGAAATTTTCTTGTAGTGTTTGAACATTATGCTAGAGTTATAATTGAAGTTGATTTATTAGCTAAAATTAGACATGAATATGGGTTGATAGAGAATTGGTTGTTTTTCTATGAATGTTGAATATGATAATTTGCCTCTTTTTTGCTCACATTGTCAAGTTATTAGTCATGCTTTTGCTACTTGCAAGCAAAAAGTAGTCAATGTTGTAAACATGGACCAAGATAAATTTCTTCAAGTTAAGGCAAAAGTTGTAATGCAGGTAGTTAATAAGTATGTTCGAGTTCATAAGGAATTTGATGATAAAGTAGTGGGAGATTCATATATAGTTAAAAAACATGTGGTTGATAAGGCGGCTTTACATGGGATCAATAATGTAGCATCACACTTGTGCGTTGATAAACTCTTTTGAAATTTGTGGATTCTCATGCGTTGAAAATTATTGTGGATGAAAAGGTTGTTAGTGTTGATATCTTGCAACAAGAAGATATGAGTGCCAATTGTGGAAGAGATTGGTTTAAAAGTTGTTGTTGATTTACTTAATAATGCTATTCATGATGTTTTTAATAGTAGTTGTTTGATTCAGCTAGCAATATGCAATTAGTGGATGATGTAATATATGTGTATGGCTGATTCTTGAAGTGACACAATATTAAAGGATGAGATTCAAAAATCATCAAATCCCTTTGGATCAAATCTTAAACAAAAATGTTGCTTATGACATGGAAAATGAAGTATAATTTTACTGAAGATTGGCTTTAATACTAGCTTTAGGGGTGGTACAGTTAACTCAGAAATATTCAAACGTCGTGGAAACCAACTGCTGCTATGAATTATTTAGCCAACCGGGCTGATAGGCTAGAAAGAGAGAACCGACAAGTAAATGAACTTCCAATGGAAGAGAATAATAATATCCACGTCAAACTTTATTCTAGAGTTGGTTCTCAGAATAATAGTTAACGTAGTTTAGTTGTAACTTTTATTTTTTTTTCCAGGTTTTGGTCTTTAACCCCTAGGTTTTTGTTACTTTATTTTATCTTATTCTACTTTTAACTTTTAAAAAAATTACAAAAGATTTAGTTTTACATAAATGATATAATTTGTTATTATTTTTTCATTGCCTTGGTATTACATTTTCGTTGTGGTATTGAAGAGTTAGCGAGGGAGGGAAAAGAAACTTGAGATGGAATATTTTGAAATTTAACATCAGTGTGATTTTGAAAATTCTCATTTAATATGTATGAAAAAATGATTTGCAGCGATTGTTTAAATATTAATTTAAGTTTAAATTAGTTTTTGGATCATTTTTTATATATTATTTAAAAAAAATGATATTCATTTATTCAAATGGTAGAATACATCGATTCAGTATAAATTCAAATTTGTTAAAAATTAAAAGGATAAATCTACAAATAAACTCACAACACCGAAGTAAATAGCGTAAAATCACAACATAGCACAAAACAGCAACATACGTACAAATATGACAAACTTCAAGTGTCCGAAATATTTATGTCTTCGGATTTGTAACGTTGTCATTGATTGAAATATGTAAGAATTAAAGTTATTTTGTCAATATGAATCAAAATGAATATCGAACCACAATGATAAGAAGTACCGCAGCAAGACGAAAAAACCAAAAAACGTCGCACTTAGACGGCGAAATCACAATAAAGAATGTGAAAGAAAAACTAAATTTGTGTGGAAGTAATTTGTTAAGATAAAATAAAATAAAAAATTGATTTAGAGAGGTTATTTTAGAGCAAAAAATGATCTCAAACCATCATTCTCTAATGGAGGAAGAAGAAGATAATCTAGAATTAGGGTTTTCCTATTATTTACTAACCATTTTTAAGCTTACGTCAATCGTATAATAGATTATTTAATCTTTCTAATATTAATTAACTAACCACCTAATCGATTAATTATTTCATCTAGTTAATTATTATTTAACTTAGCCAATTGATTTAATTCTTATTAAATCCTAATCGATTAATTCAATACATAATTGATTAATTAAATCTCCTAATCGATTATCATTACCAAAATCAATATATATCAACACTTAAGTTAATTCTGTTTTTATATTGATTATCTAATCGATTAACCTAAGTACCTAATCGATTGTTTCATCCAATAGTCGGTGAATCTATCATTCTAATCGATTAACTAAAATTTCTATCAATTTCAAAATAGCAAGATTTTAGAAAAAGTGTTTTAATTCAAAAGGATAGAATAAAACACAATGAAATTACAAATTTTACAGGATCCCACTCTTTCTTGCTACTTAGGGTTTCGATACATTTCGAAATAGAGAAATTTCTAGCGAAACAGGTGCTATCAGAGAACAATTAGTTGATTTGGATTTAAGAATTGTTATTGATTCGTCGTTGGTAAAATGGCAAAAATTAGGAGAAGAGGGATCCACGGACAATGAAAATGAATGAGAAGATTGAAAAGTAAGAAGAAGAAAGAATTTTTTGTTCGACGCATAGAATGATCAAATGTCAATGAAGAGGGAGAGTGACAAAATAATATTAGAAGAAGAGTTGTGAGAGAAAAATTATTGGTGTACAAGATACACTTTGTGAAAGTGTATACACTTTGAGAGAGATAGAAATAGAGAGAGGTTGTTATAGATGTAATATGTTGATAATGTGATAGAAAGTGAGAGATAGAAAAAAAATAAAGTGTTAAATGGATGTAGATCTAGAAAAATTATGGGTGTACCTATATCAATGTTGAGTTCTTTATATGGTGGATGTGATGAGGTCTCTTGGATGGTGGGAATGTTAGTTGGGGCTCGTAATGGAGTAGGAGAATTGCACTACACCATGTAGACCCAATTGGATTTATTTGGAAATTATATCTTATACTCCACATTTATACTCCTACCTTTATATTTTATGCAAACACTCTATTTTACTCGTTTTATTTTTCAAAAAACAAATTGTACTACTAAATTCAACTTGAGTTTCGGAAAACTTTTATTTAAGTTTTTTTCGAAAACTTGTGTTTCAAAAAATTTGAACTTTGTGAATCGAAATTTTTTTATCAAATTTTTTGGTATACAAATGTGTTTTAGAAAATTTGAATTTTGTGAACCACAATTTTTTTCTTCAAGTTTTCCAATACACAAATGTGTTTTATAAAATCGAATTGTGTACCTAAAAACTTGAAAAAAGTTTTTTTGGTACACAAATGTATTTTAGAAAATTTAAATTTTCTGTACTGGAATTTTTTTTAAGTTTTCTGGAACACAAAGTTTAAATTTTCTAAAACACATTTGTGTAACAAAAAATTTGAAACACAAATTCAGATACACAATGTTCAAATTTTCTTAACACACAAGTATTCCGAAAAACATAATAGAGAGGAGTCTTACCATAAGCTAATAATAAATAGATGATTTTACTTCTTCCCGTCAATTTATACTCCTACCTCACATTTTAATAAATATTCAATTTTATTCTCTTTTTAAAAATAAAAAACAGTCAACCTTTACGTTTTATCGTACAAACATATTTTGGAAAAATTTGAAAAAAGTTGTATTCTGAAAAACATGAAAAGAAAAATTTTAGAACACAAATGTTTTCAGAAAATTGATACTGTGTTCTGAATTTTTTTTTAAAGTTTTTCGAAGTACATTTGTGTTTCGGAAAATTTGTTTTCAAGTTTTCCAAAATAGAAACATGTACGAAAAATCATAAAATTTAGCTTTTTTTTTTAAAAAAGAGAATAAAATTGAATATTTATTAAAATGTGAGGTAGAGTATAAATTGACAATATGAAATAAAATCTTCTATTTATTATTAGGTTACGGTTTGACTCCTCTCTATTGGATTTTGACCCGATTTGAATTTATATATCCATTAACAATTTAGGGTACGTCCTCATAGTTTTGTAAAAAAATTTTGTCGATTAATTTAATGATAATCATGTTCCTGATAGATACATTGTCTAACAAAGGTGATATATTATTCAATGTGTAAAATAATGATGGCTAGTTTGATTGATAGGATATGATAGAGATATGATAGGATAAGGAGTATGACAGAGACAAGATATAATATAGACACGATAAGGAGCATGTGTTTGATGTGCATGGGATAACAAATGATATGATTTATATTGTGATAAAATGATAAATTTGTTCTTGTAATCTACTTAATTTTTTTTTCTTTCAAAATAACATTCATATTTTTTTAATAAATAAACATAAAATATAAAAAAAAAATGTAAATATTATGAAGTAATTTTATATACTTGAAAAAATTGTTTACACTACCAAAAAAATATATATTATTAAAATTTCTAATATATTGTATTAAATTAAAACTATCAACTACGTAGTAGCAATAAAGTAGAACAATATGTTGTCTTATATGTTTCACTAAACCATACAAAATAAACCAATAAAAGTAAAATGTATTAAAGTTAGATAAGTAAAATCAAGTACAAAAATAGAACTAGTAGATCAACGACTTAACAAATGTAAGACGATCAACATCATGACAACCTCAAAATACGTGCAAGTGATGTGACACATAATATTTTGTCTATTGCAATAAAACGCTCTTGTTTTGTTAGCTGCATTTTCTTCAACTCATTCATAATGTTTCTTGAATCATCAAACACATTTTTACCAACGCGTAAACAATTTGCAACTTCACCGAATCTGCAATAAGAAGCTCTTGTTTATTTGATGGTGTATACCCATGTCTCCATTCACTCAGATGATAACAACACCCATTATATAGAGCAACAAATTCTTCACTATTTGTATACCCAAAATCCACAAGTTTATAATAACCTATAGTCAAATAGAGTTGTCAAATAAAAATGTAATTATGATATTATGATTATTCTAACCTGAAGGAACATGTAAGCTGTAACACCCCGAGTTTAAAACACAGCGCGAGTGTATTTTTTTTTTAATCGAATAAATAAATAAAAGAATTTTCATAATTAATTCAAAGGAATTAAAATAAAATTAAGTCATTTCTTAAAATAATTTTTCGTTATCCAAAACGATCAAATGTAATTAAATAAATACATCACAATTAATCAAGTAAAATATTTTTGGGAATTGAATTTTCAGAATATATCAAAATAAAGATACATCCAAAGATTGTGTCCTGGACCCACAAAAATATTATTAGAGTGCAGAAAACTTTAGCGGAAAAATATACAATAATTCCCAAAATAAATAATTACAGCCTTCAACACTAGGCCATATACAAAAGTCTAGTCTGATCATGCACTAAGCTACAGTAGCACGGTCTCCGCCGCATCCTCTACAATTCTCGTCTTCAGCCAGCTGTCCATCCCTCTGCGTTATCCACAAATGCTCCGTATGCGAATATCAAGGAAAACTAACGACGTCTCCGTCGTTAGTGTAACCGTCGGCGGGACGGGTTTGGGGTTCATCTGAGGGCAAAGCCCAATTTCCACAATAATAGTAAAGGGTCACCGACCGAAATTAACAAATAAACACATAGCATTTATATCACAGAAACAAATGCATCCATGGCATATCATATAATAATGATGATAAATAAAGATGCTCATTTTGAAATTTCATGACATGTATGCCTTTCCAAAACAGCAACCAATTAATATGGAAAACATGTTGTAAGTACAGCCAACACTTCAACAATCACAATCATTTATCAGAAATTCAGATTTTCATAAAGTACTTACACACAACCATTTCCAATCATCAACATATACCCAAAATCGTGACCCACCGGTCAATCACCCCGATGCAATATGTATATGCTCATGTATTCAACTTCTTGGAATTACCAAGGTGCAGTCGCTCAACAGACCAGTACCAGTGCAGTCGCTCAACAGACTAGCACTCGTGCATTCGCTCAACAAATCAGCACGTTTACGCATTACTCTGTGGCCCATCGCGGGTACCACCTGACTATGCAATGCATGAATATGCAGTGTTTTCTCTTCACGGAAAACAGTATGCAACATCAGTAAAATTCATGCCTTTCCATCATTTCTCAAAACATCTCAACACAACCAATTTCATTATCATCACATCATAAATCAAGCACTCAAACATCTCATCGTTTCCACTTCACATCATCTTAAAACTCCATTCTTATTCATCAAAAATCTTCCCTCTGTTTTCCTCAACTCTTAAAATTCATAAAACAGTGTTTAAAACTGAAATTTCTGGAAAACGCAAATATGTATTCGAATACAGCTTCTCTGTATTCGAATACAGAAGCCAAAACAGTGTAGAATTAACACTCTGTATTCAAATATAGCTCCCTGGTATTCGAATACAGAGGCAGTCCCAGTGCACAAATCAGCATTTTTCACTACATCAGTAAAGTCTCAAAAACTTCATCACCACCACTTCAAACTATCACAAAAATTCCATTTTAATTCATCACAAACCTTCCCAATATTTCCCAACACTTAGGGTTTATAAAACAATGTTTAAAACTTTAATTTTCTGAAAAACACGAATCTGTATTCGAATACAGCTCTCTTGTATTCGAATACATAAGCTAAATTTGCAAATTCAACACTCTGTATTCGAATACAGCATACTTGTATTCGAATACAGAAGACAAAAACAGTGTAAACTCATCATTTTCTCCAACATCATTAAAGGTTTCCAGAACTTCATCACCTCCTCTTCAAAACTATTTCAAAAACTCCATTTTAATCATTTCAAACCTTCCAAATATTTCCCAGCACTTAGAGTTTATAAAACAATGTCTGAAACTTGATTTTCTTGAAAAACACGACTTTGTATTCGAATACAGCTCCCTCGTATTCGAATACATAAGCAAAAGTAGTGAAAATCAGCATCCTGTATTCGAATACGAGGGTGTTGTGTTCGAATATAGATGTGAATACAGTGTTAAAATTTCACTTCTGTATTCGAATACAACAGGGTCGTAGTCGAATACAGATGCTAAGTCAGATGCAAAAATCCTTCATCTGTATTCGAATACAAAGGCCCGTATTCGAATACAAGTTCGAAAACTTGAGTCAAACAGAAGTTAGGCAGGTTGTATTCAAATACACTCAACCTGTATTCGAATACACCTTCGAATTCAGTGACATTTTCCTGAAACTACAACACATTTTCAAACTTTTTCCTTTGAAAAACCAGCACAACCCCAAAACAGTTTTCTCCATTCTTTTGAACCACAAAACTCAGACATTTTTCATCAATAATAACTTGTCCAAAAAACACTTTCATCATTTAAAATCCCTTTTCTTTTGAGCACATCAGCAACACCAGATTTTCATCATCATGACAGAAAACAGGATCATCAACACCAGACTATTTCACCATAACAGAAACAGAATCACCAACCCAAAAACAACATCACAGTTTTGCTTAAATCACCCAAACAGAATATCAAACTCAAACAGAACATGCATTTCCAAACGTCTACATTTTGAGCATTCTCAAAACAACATGCAGAGAAATTTTCAGTTTTCTCACACAACAAAACAACACTGATGTATTCAGCCAGACAGCAAGCATCACATTTCTTCAAACATCAACAGATTGCATTTCTTGCATTTTATAGCAACATAGAAATAGTTGTATGGACATGCATTTTGATCATCTTTAAAATAACATGCAAAACATTTTTCATCTTTCCCACACAAACAAAACAACATTGAAGTAACAACCAGGACAGCAAACATCATAGATTATTAAAACACCAACATAATGCATTTTTCGCATTTTATGACAACACGCATAACAGTTTCGTTTTTCAAAACAGAAACTCAAATATGATCACACATCAAAGATGCATTTACAGCCCTAAAATGCATACTTGAAAGTGGAAGGTGCCCTTACCCTTGTTGCATTTCTGCTACTGTTCACGTTTCTGCGTCAAAAATCGGCGAAACTCCCGCTCGCGTTCGCCGCTACGAAAATGGGTTCTCTAGCTCCGTAATGATGAGGAGAACAACTTGTGTTCTGGAGGTTTTCTGGTTTGGTGCTTGGATTTCCAAGTAATATCACTTTTGAGGAACTCCTTTTTTTTTTTTTGGTCGTGAAACAGAAATCAGAATGGGAGAAGGGAGAAGGTGAGTACTGTTACATGCAGTAAGGGAGGAGGAATAGGTTTCTGACTTTGCCCTTCCTTCTCACTCCTATATATAGGCTTGTGTGGATGCCACCTCACCCGACACTTGTCTGATCCTCAACACTTAACCAGTCTCGTCGCAATTAGCCGATAATCCCTTAATTAACTGCCCGATAATTTAATTACTCGTAATTAAATTAATTTACTCTTCATCCAATAATCTTAATTCATCTTCCAAAAATAAATATTTATATATATATATATATATATTCACTCCAAACATACATATATGAAATATTTTACAATATCCCCAAAATACACTTAATTAAATCCCTAATTTAATTTTAAATTTAAGGGTCTTTCATAAGCCATTCTTCCTAGAAATGGCATCCCACAACATTCTCAATTCTGATGCATCCTTCCCATCCAGCCAAATATGAACAAAGAAAACAATATGAAATCAGAAATTCTCAGAAAATAGTTATTTTTTCAACATTTCAATATGAACACAATCAAAATACAAACATAACTTTTATCAAGTTGTAGAATAAAATAAATCAGAAAACAATAAAAAAAACATCAGGACAAATGTGAAAAGAGGAAATCAACTCAATATTAACAATCATAAAATCAACCCAATATCAACAATAGAAAACAATCATAAAATCAGAGGAATAATAAATTTAGAGGAAATCAACCCACCGTCAACAATCATAAAATCAACCATACATCAACAACAGAAAACAATCATAAAATCATAGGAAATCAAAAAATTATTTCATCATCACAATAAGAAAATGAAAGTAAATTAGGGCAAATATGAAAACATGGAAAAGCGGTACCTTATGAGAGCGCAATGGTGGAGTGAAGCACGGCGGTGGCGGTTGATAGGAAGAGGACAACGACAGTGGAGAGGGAGAGGGAGAGGAGAGCGCATTGGAAAGGGAGGGGAGAGGAACACGACAAGTTGAGGGTGGAGAATGAGAGAGAAACGTGAATGGGAAAGGGTAAAACTAAGAAAATATTTCTTAATTTTTATCACGTTGAATAAAGATTATTTTAACCTACCTTAACTAAGGATTTGAAAATAAGGCCCAAAGGATATATTTAAAAAATTTGATTAGTATATCATATCAGATTGCTGCATCAAACAAAATATTAGAATATGATATGATAAGTGTATCATATTCTGTCTCCTTATTCTTACCATCAAACGAGCCTTGAATCTAACATTATAATCATCTAAAACATGTATTGAATTTAGAATTATAAACTACAAAATTAGAGAGCTGACCCCCACCCCCGAAAGAAAAACGTTTCTATAAAACAAAATTACACTTTTGAATAATATAAAATAATTAAAATGATGTTGTTATAGTCGGGTGTTAACTCGTGGAATCATATATTTTTATAAGTCTAAGTATCAATTCGAGTTGGTTCAGCTATAAACTCTAATTTTAACAAATTAAAAGATGAAACGGAGTTTACTCATGTGAATTTGCAATGAACTTGGTAAATTCACTTTGAATTATTAACAGAGTTTTTAATCATTTTTCATCTTAATTTTTACATTCTCTTTCTTCTTTATAAGTCTAAGTATCAATTCGAGTTGGTTCAGCTATAAACTCTAATTTTAACAAATTAAAAGATGAAACGGAGTTTACTCAAGTGAATTTGCAATGAACTTGGTAAATTCACTTTGAATTATTAACAGAGTTTTTAATCATTTTTCATCTGAATTTTCACATTCTCTTTCTTCTTTATTAGTTTGATTTTGTTTAAGTTTTTTATTTTATAATTGATTTTTTGATAACTAGAAATTTATTTAAAAAGGAAAACAAAAACTGGAAGACATAAGTCTAACCTAGAAAAAGAAAAAAGTGTTAAAAATTGTTCCTCAAATCATGCATGTTATCTGACCATTTGGGTGAAATCTTATATATAAAAGTGGTTAAGTTATTCCCTTCTAAATTGATGGCGACTTTGTAATTTTTAACACTTTATCATTTTAATTAATTATTTAGTATTCATATTATTAATTTATGTTTTTATTTACTTCACACTCACCAAATGTTTTTCATTTCTATTTTTTTTAGTGATATTAAAAGATATTTTTTTGTCTATTTGTTTTTTAGTAATTTATTTTTCATTTATAAAAAACGTACAACAATTGACATACTTCTTTTTTGAAATAGCAATAAAATAGAAATAAAAAAATCTTGGTAAATGTGAAGTAAATAAAAACATAAATTAATAACATGAATGATAAATACTTAATAAAAAAAGGATGAGGTATTTAAATTATAAAAATATATAAAGTATGTCAACAAAAAGGCATTATAAGTGTAAGAAGATGCAACAATTGACATACTTAATTATAATATTTTACATCTCAAAAAGTATGAAGATTGTGTGGAGTGAGCCGCTTCAGACTTATGTACACAAAAATGATCTTGGACAATCATCCACTGTTGCCTAGGAAGAAGAAGAAGCAGAGGAAGTAGCATCAGACAATGATCTTGTTTCAAATCGCATGGTGATAGACAAGCTTAACTGTCTCCAAACCTTCATCACTGAACAGTCTCAACATATAAACACATCCTTCAACAACTGCTTCCAAAACATTGAGACGACTATTGCATAGAACCATGAGTCTCTCTTGACTGAACTCAGTGACTTGTCTCTTAAAATTGACCACCTTCTCATCCCCCCTAATGATCCCATGTAGTTTGTCGCTGAAATTGCATTTGTTGTGGTTTATTTGTCTTTAAATGTTTTATGTTTCTGTGATTGTAAACTTGATGCCAATGTTTTTCTTCGTTATGTATCACTTGAACAAGTTTAAATTTCAAATATATTTAATGTAAATATTTCCTACCTTATGTGAATATTTTATTTCTACATGCTTTGAATGCTTAGATATATATATATATATATATGTATATATATATATATATATTATTTCTCTTCCTTTTTTATTATGTCAAAAGGGGGAGAAAATTGGGTGTTGTTGTTGGTAAAAAACTTTGTAGGATTTCAAAAACCTTCAAACATGATGGCATGAACTCAAGATCAAAAGGGGATTAAGCATGAATTAAGGGGGAGAAATATCAAAAGGATTAACTCTTTGACGTTTCAACAACAACAACGGTTTTGTCATCATAAAAAAGGGGGAGAATGTAAATATACAAGAAAACCTATGTTTTTTATGAAGACAAAAGACCAAGAATAATGATCAAGTTGCAAAGTCAAAATAAAGTCAAACAAAGTCAACTATTAGAAGTATTATAGGATAAGGTACTTTCATTTCGTGTTGAAAGTCACCAAGTATGTTTACTGATCTGTGTTTGAGTTCCATTTTTTCTTCAAAATCTTGGATTTTACATGGACTCAGTTCGCGTACGTTGTAAATAATTCATTGTACGTAAACATAAATCACATATTCTTACGTGAACTAAATTCAGGCAATACGTGAATCCGGTTCACGTAAGGATACGTGATTTAAGTTTGCGTATTCAATGGAGTTTAAGAATTCACAGGCACTACGTGAATACAATTTACGTAAACCTACATGAATTGAGTTCACATAGGTTGTGTGAACTCAGATCACAGAAACGTACATGAATTCAATTCACATATAAGTGATCTCAGTTAAGTATGTGAGACATACGTGAAGTGAGTTCACATAGATGTACGTGAATTGAGTTGAGCTAGATGTTCATGAATTCAGTTCACGTAAACGTTTGTAATCTTAGTTCAGTTCACATATTTCAGAATATTTTATATGTTCTTTTTGGATGCAAATAAATGGACCAAGGGGAGATAATAGTGACGAAATGTATGATGGTTTTGACCTTGATTTTAACAACACGCATTATGGTTTAGAATGTGATTTTCAAAAAATGGATGATATTTTGGAGCCTGATCTTGATGCAATGAATGATGGTGTTGAACCCGAAACTAACGATGTTACAAATGATGGTGTTGAACCTGTTATGGTGGATTTGACTAATGTGTTTATGACTGGCATGATGTTTGATATGTGAGATGATTTATTGAGATGGGCTAGAAACGTTGGAAGGGAAAATGGAATTTTTCGTTTATTTTTAGATCTGAAACTACGACATCAGAACCAAGAACAAAGACAAAATTAATTCTTGATTGTGAAAGAAGTGAAATATAGACCTTGGAAGAATCCTAAACCTATGAAGAGTACTTGGACTAAAAAATGTAAATGTCCATTTAGATTGAGAGGAACACCATCAAGTGTTGGTGAGTGATGGTATCTGCATGTAGCATGTGGTCTCCATAACCACGAATTGGCAAAAAAACTGACTAGTCATTCTTTCTTAGGCCGATTGTCTCATGAAGAGAAAGTTGTACTCGGTGATATGACGAAGAAAATGATCAAACCAAGAAACATATTGATGACATTAAAAGATCATAACGTTGAAAGTTTAACGAGAATCAAACAAGTTTACAATGTACGTCAAGCATGTTGTTCATCACTTAGAGGTAATAGAATAAAAATGCAACATCTAATGACTTTGATGGAACGCGAAAAATACGTATATTGATATAGGTAGAGAGTTCAGATGAGTTGAGGGAAATATTTTGGGCCCATCCAGATGCTACTACTCTTGTAAATAATTTTCACATAGTATTGATTATGGATAACACATACAAGACTTGTTGCTATCGAATGTCATTACTTGAAATTATTGGTGTTACTTCAACTAAAAATGACATTTTGCGAGAGATTTGCATAACTACAATCTAAGTGTGCTGATAATTTCGTGTGGGCACTACAAATGTTGAAAGAACATATTACAAATGGTGAAGTTCAAGTCATCGTTACTAATAGAGACCTTGCTTTGATGAATGCATTTCAATATGTTTTTCCATAAGCAGTCAATTAATTGTGCTTGTTTCTTGTATGCATTATCAAAACCATGTGCAAGATGATTGTGTTTCTAAAAAAGAAGTAGGTGCACATAATGGAGTTGGCCTAAACCCTAAACCCTATGTTTGAAGGAATTTGTAGTAGTTGTTCGATTTTTTATGACTATGTACACGAGCAGTGATTAATTCCTCACAAGGAAAGATTTGTTGAGGTGTGGACAAATAAAGTTATGCATTTTGGGAACACAACAACACAAAGGGTTGAGTCGGCGCATTGAGGTTTGAAAAGGATACTACAAGACAGTATGGGTGATATATCATGTGTTTGAGAAACTATTTCTAGCATGATTATATTACAACACAGTGAAATAATAGCATCATTTGAAGGTGCAAACACGAGAAGCGGGGTTGAATTGTGTTTGTCAAACTTGAAGTCTTTTGATGTTTTGTTGAATGTTGATGTGAATTATTTGATTGAATAAATAATCAGAGTTCGCAGCGGATAATAACAACATAAGAACACAACGATTTATCCTGGTTCACCATTAACTTGGCTACATCCAATCCCTTCACTCCGAAGGCTTTAATCCACTAATTCAAAACACTTTGAATTACAACACCTGACCCTCTAAGTCAGTCTTCCCAAACCGTCTGACAACCCCAGACTTTTGAGGAACGATAACAACACCTTGACCCTACAAGTCAAGTCTTTTCCTGCCAATCTGACAACACTAGATTGAAGAAGAAATATACACTTTTAACGGGTTTGATTACAAGGGTTTGGAACTCTGCAAAGTTGCTTGTGGAAAGCTGATTGTTGCAATGACTTTCACACTCTTTTGTTGCTTCTGGAAAGCTGATTGCTGCATTGAATTTCACTCTCGAAAAATCCCTTAAAGAATATTTCTTTTGTACTTAAGTGTTTCTCTCTTTTGAACTCTCAGATGACTTTGAATTGAAGCTTGAGTTCTTGTGTTTTTTGATGCATAATGCTGCTGCCTGAAGCCTCCTTTTATAGCTGCAATTAGGGCTTTGTCCAAGCTTAAATTCGAGATAAATCCTGCTCAGATTTCCTTTGAAAATTTTGTTGGCCAATCCTGTTTCTCTTAATTTCAAAGCGTATTTTTTAGCTTCAGATTTCATTTGAAAATTCTGTTGACCAATCCTGTTTATCTTAATTTCAGATCGTACCTTTTTGCTTCAGATTTCATTCGAATTTCCTTCAAGTCTTCAGTGATTTTTGAATCAAATTCGTTAGTACTTTGATCAAATTTCTATCAAAATTCAATCAAGTCTTCACTGATCTACATCATGATTTAAATTCTGAACCGTATGATCTGCTGATCTCGACGAAGTCTAGACCATGTGATCTGATTTAAACCATTCTGTCTCATGATCTAGACTGTGTGATCTTTTGATCTGGACCATTGATCTTCTGATATGGACCAAGTCTTTATGTTTTGGACCATGCTATCTTCTGGTTTGGACCAAGTCTGGACCAAGTCTTATGTGCTGGACCATGCTATCTTCTAGTCTGGACCAAGTTTCCTTCTGGACAATGTTTCCTTCTGCTCTGGACCAAGTCTCATTCTGGACATGCTTCCTTCTGGTCTGGGCCAAGAATAATATTCTCCAATGATGTCATAATTTCTTCCCTCTGATGATATCCTCTGATTGATGATATCCTTTGATGTTTGCCTTTGATGACATTCTCTGATTCTTGCTTCTGATGGGATCCTCTGGTGATATCCTCTGGAATCCTCTGATGACATCCTCTGGTGATATCCTCTGGTATCCTCTGATGACGTCCTCTGGATGTATCTTCTGGAGGTATCCTCTAGTATCCTCTGGATGTATCCTTTGGTAATATCTTTTGGTTGATCCTCTGGTGGCATTTTTATCTTTTGGAGGAATCCTCTGGTATCCTCTGATGACATCCTTTGGTATCCTTTTGATGTATCTTCTGATTTTTCATACTTCTTCTAAGTCAAAATATGATTTTTCATAAAATACTTTTGTTAACATCAAAACTTTAATTAAAAGAACCAACTTGGTTCCAACAATCTCCCCATTTTTTATGATGATAAAACTTTGTATTTTTGATAACTATTTTTCTTTTGACTTTGATTCCCCCTAAGACTAAACTCCAATTTTATTGTTCTCCCCCTAAGTCTAATGCCCCAAATACTTTATCAAATATATCTTCTCCCCCTTTGTCATCAGACAAAAAGGATTGAAGGAATAAAAAAGATCCTCTGAATTTTTTTTTGTTTTTTTTAATAACATGAGTACATGAAAATAATAATAAAAAATAAAATACATATAACAAAAAAAAAAATTAACTAAGCTATTTGGTTAGGGATGAAAGTAAGGTTAAGGTTTTTCTTGATGAAGTCATACCTATCTTCAGGTAGGGATTTGGTGAATATGTCAGCACATTGATAGTCAGTGTCTAAAGACTGGATGTTGATTGTGTTGGAACCAAGTTGGTTCTTTCAATTAAAGTTTTGTTGTTAACAAAAGTGTTTTATGTAAATCGTATTTTGACTTATAAGAATGAAAAATCAGAGGATATGCAAAATTAGAGGATGACGTCACCAGAGGATGACGTCAATAGAAGATACCTCTAGAATATACAACCAGAAGATACCTCTAGAGGATACCATCAAAGGCAAATACAAGAGGATATCATCAATCAGAGGATATCATCAAAGGGATGAAACAATAACATCATTAGAGGATATTATTCTTAGCCAAGATTAGAAGGAAGCAGAGTCCAGAAGGAGACTTGGTCCAGACCAGAAGATAGCTTGGTCCAGAGCATAAAACTTAGTCCAAACTTGGTCCAGATAAGAAGATCAATGGTCCAGTTCAGAAGATCACAAAATGGTACAGATCAGATCACATGGTCCAGAGTTGTTCGAGATCAGAAGATCATACTGTCCAGAATTTATATCATGATGCAGATCAGTGAAGACTTGATTAAAATTCGAAGAAGACTTGATTGAATTTTGATAGAATTTTGATCAAAGTATTAAGGGGATTTGATTGAAAAATCACCGAAGACTTGAAGGAAATTCGAATGCAATCTGAAGATAAAAAGATACGTTTTGAAATTAAGAGAAACAGGATTGGCCAACAGAATTTTCAAAGGAAATCTGAGCAAGATTCATCTCGAAAATAAGCTTGGACACAACCCAAATTTTAGCTATAAAAGAAGGCTCCAGGCAGCAGTAATATGCATCGAAAAACACAGAACTCAAGCTTCAAGTTCAAAGTTATCCGAGAGTTCAATAGAGAGAAATTGTTAAGTGCAAAGGCAATATTTTCTAAGTGTTTTTGAGAGAGAAATTCAGTGCAACAATCAGCTTTCCAGAAGCAGCAAAAGAGTGCAAGAATCAGTGCAGCAATCAGCTTTCGAGAAGCAACTTTGCAGAGTTCCAAACCCTTGTAATCTAACGCGATGGTGTAGATTCCTTCTTTAAATTTGGGGTTGTCAGATTGGTAGGAGAAGACTTAACTTGTAGAGTCAAGGTGCTGTTATCGTTCCTCAAAAGTCTGGGGTTGTCAGACTGTTTGGGAAGACTGCCTTGGAGGGTCAGGTGTTGTAATTCAAAGTGTTTTGAATTAATGGATTAAAGCCTTCAGAGTGAAGGGATTGGATGTAGCCAAGTTAATGGTGAACCAGGATAAATTGATGTGTTCTTATGCTGTTATTATCTGCTGCTTAATCTGATTATTTATTCAACAAGTAACTTAAATCAACATTCATCAAAAATAGCAAAAAGAATTCAAGTTTGCCAACACAATTCAACCCCCCTTCTCGTGTTTGCACCTTCAGAGTGTCCCTTTTTGAACATAATCTCTTATGAAGTGGTGTTTGATCTCTATGTGTTTGGCTCTAGAATGAAGGATAGGGTTTTTGGTTAGGTTGATGGCTGAAGTGTTGTCACAATATCCACTAAGTTTATATGTAGGAGTTTTCTTGTAGAACAGGGCGAGATTGGTAATGCCTTTTAGGTATCTCTGTAGGATTTTTTTGCCTTAGTCATCCTTTTTCAAATGAGTTGGTAGGGTACATTGGGGTAGCCATAGGTTTGCAATCACTCATCTTAAACTTCTTGAAAGGCTCTTTGGTATATTTAGTTTGATGAATGTATAGACCTTTTTGACTTTGCTGAATTTGAATCGCTAGGAAGAACTTAAGTTCTCCTATCATGGTCATTTGAAATTCCTGCTGCATCAATTTAGACAATTCTTGGCAGAGAGTGCCATTAGTAGATCCAAAGATAATATCATCAATATAAACTTGAATGATCAGAATATCATCTTTAATTTATATTCTAAAAAGTGTATTGTCTACTTATCCTCTTTCAAAGTTATTTTTTAGTAAGAAGTAACCAAGTCTATCACACCATGCCCTAGGTGCTTGTTTTAAACCATACAATGATTTTTTTAAGTTTAATAACATTGTTTGGAAATTCAGAACTTTTCAAAACCTGGGGTTGTTTAACATAGACTTCTTCACTTATATAACCATTTAAAAATGCATTTTTAACATCCATTTGAAATAATGAAATGTTATTATAAGCAGAAAAGAAAAGTAGGATACGAATAACTTCTAACCTGGCCACTGGAGCAAATGTTTCAGTGTAGTCAATACCTTCTTGCTGACTGTATCCTTGTGCAACACATCGTGCCTTGTTTCTGACAACTTCTCCTTTTTCATTCAGCTTGTTTATGAAAACCCACATGGTTCCAATAATGTTCTTTTCTAGTCTTGGAATTAGATCCAAAATATCATTCATTTAGCTCTTCTTGCTTTGGTAGACTCCATCTATATCCTTCTTCTGACTCATCTTCAGATTTATCCTCTAAAGATTTGTCGTATTATTGCTTGTAGCTTCTTCTTTTTCAAGTTCTTTTGCCTGCATCAGCTTCTAATTCTGGTAAATCAGCTTCTGGTTCTGGTAGATCTGTATCAGCTTCTGGTTCTGGTAGATCTGTATCAGCTTTTGGTTCTAGTAAATCAGCTTCTGGTTCTGGTAAATCTGTATCAGCTTCTGGTTCTAGTAAATCAGCTTCTGGTTTTGGTAAATCAGCTTCTGGTTCTAGCAAACCTGTATCAGTTTCCTCTGGTTCTGGTAAACCAGCATAAGTTTCCTCTAGTTCTGGTTAACCTGCATCAGCTTCATCTTGCTTTGACTTTTCAGGTCAAGCTATTTGTCATATAACATAATACAAATCAAATAATTTAAAATTGAACTCAATACAGCCAAACCATTAATTTTGCTTCTGGTGGTTTCAGCTAGTTTTTGAAACCACTCAAATACTATTTCTGTTGAAGTGTTCACATCACGTGGATCACTTGGTTCCTCTGACAGTTTGAAAACCTGCAGAATACTTATCTAGCGTTGATTTTTAAGATCAAGCTTCTTGTTATCACAGTAAACATAAATATCAAACAATAATAATATTTAAAGATAGATATAACCTATATGTCACAGCTTTAGTTTCATTCTGAAAATCCTCTTGTTTCTAATTTTCAGATTCTGAATCTGCATATTCTGTGATTAGAGGGTCTAGATGAAGGGCTTTGCATTCCATTCCAGATTTTAGTCTTGATGATTTTCACTGGAGTGTTCGAAGAAGTCTCCAGATTCTGACACTTCTCTTTCTCATGATATATCGATATATCAGGTTCCTCTAATAGTTCATGAACTGATGATAATTCTGATTCCTCTGGTAGTTTCAGTTTTGTTGATATGTGTGATTCCTCTTTCTATTTTGATTTGGTTGATATATGTGTTTTCTTTGATATTTCTGATTCTTCATATGGTTCTGGTTCTGATAGTTATTTTGTTGACCAGTTCTTCTTCCACTAGAGTTAGTTTGCTTCTGTTTGGCAGATGTTGGAATATAGACCTTTTTTCCTTCATATGTTGCCAGCATCCATTGACCAGGCACCATGACTGGTGTTACACTTTTGTTGCTCAGAACATCTGCATCATAAACAATTTTATCTTTTGGTACCCAAATCTGGTTGGGTCCGGGTTTGTTAGTCTTGAAAGGTTTCTTGTCTTTTCTTGTTTTTATCATGGGACAAGACAATTTTGAGCGACCTTTCTTAGCACAAACAACACACAAAACATCAGAGGAAATAGGTTTAGTTACAGTTACAATTTCATCAAATCCTATGCCTCTTTTACCATTTGTTACTAACTCCATAGATCATAGAAACATATGTGCTTCTTTCCATACCTTTAGCAATAAAATCTTGTAACACTTGTTCATGCATATCAGAATTACATACAATATTTGATGTTGAACAAAGATTACTTTTTAGAGTTAGGTTTTCAGACTTAAGCTCAACAATATCAGATTTAAGAGTTGGATTTTCTGTTTTACATTTTGCATTTTGATTCTTTAAAACATCGATTTCTTTGGTTAGAATTGACTTTTCATCCCTAAGTGTTTTTCAGTTTTAAAGACAGTTTATTGTTGATATTTAAAATATCATTCATTGCAATAATTAACTCAAATCGGGTAAGTTTAGAAAATACCACTTTTTCATCTTCTGATGATTCACTTCCAGAATCAGATTCTGTATCGGATCCAGAGGAAGAGCTTGTGTGAGCCATCAGAGGCAGAATGAGTGCGAACTATCTGAGTCAATTCTGCTTCTTCTAATTCACTTCCAGAGTCAGATTTTATGTTGGATCCACAGGCAGAATTAATGTGAGCCATCATGGCTAATTCTACTTCTTCATCTTCAGAAGATACTTCAGAATCATCCCATGTTGTAATCAAATTCTTCTTCTTAGGTCTGGAGTCTTTCTCTAGATTTTTACATTCTGACTTGATGTGCCCAGGTTCATTGCATCCATAGCCGATGATACTCTTCTTGTCTTGTTCATCCTTTCCTTTGTTGGAATGCTTGGAATACCTCTGGGGAAACTTCTTCTTTCTGTTCTGCCACATCTTTAGAACCTTCCTGGTTATGAAGGCAATGTCTTATTCTTCTGGTTTTTGATTCTGGTCCTCAGAATCACTATCTTCTGATTCTACTTTTGCTTATGCTTTTAGAACCTTATTCTGTTTGGATTTTAAGGCTAGGGTTTTATTCTTCTTCTTGGGCTCATCTTCTTCCAGCTCTATTTCATGTGACCTGAGGGAGCTGATTAATTCTTCCATCTTCAGAGTGTTCAAGTCCTTTGCTTCCTGAATGGCAGTGACCTTTGGTCTCCACTTGGTTGGCAGACTTCTAAGAACTGTCTTCACGTGTTCAGCAGTGGTATAGCTCTTTTTGAGTACTCTTAATCCCGAAACCAGAGTCTAAAATCTGGAAAACATTGCTTCAATGTCTTCATCTTCTTCCATCTTGAACAGCTCATACTTCTTGACTAGAATGTTGGCCTTTGCTTCTTGGACTTGCTTGCTGCCTTCGTAAGTTAGAATGAGACTATCATAGATGTTCTTTGCTGTTTCTTTGTTAGTGCACTTGTCGAACTCCTTATATGTGATTACATTGATCATTAACGTTCTGGATTTGTGATGCATCTTGAACATCTTCTTCTTGTCAGCATCCATATCTTTCCTGGAAATTTTAACACCATCAGCATCTTCTGGAGCAGTATAGCCATCTTCCACCAAGTCCCAAAGTTCGGGATCTTGTAAAAAAAAAAGAAACTCTTCAGCCTGCGTTCTTCCAGTACTCAAACCGTTCCCCATCAAACAGAGGTGGTCTATTGATGTTTCCTCCAACAGCTTCTTCATTGAATCCAGACATGTTGAACCCTTGGATCTTTCCTCAAACACTATAAAGTGCTCAGTCTTGAGACCGAGCTCTAATACCAATTGAAGGTGGAAACACAAGAAAGGGGTAGAATTGTGTTTGTCAAACTTGAATTCTTTTGCTGTTTTGTTGAATGTTGATGTGAATTATTTGATGAATAAATAATCAGACTTAGCAGTGGATATTAACAACATAAGAACACATCAATTTATCTCGATTCACCATTAACTTGGCTACATCCAATCCCTTCACTCCGAAGGCTTTAATCCACTAATTCAAAACACTTTGAATTACAATACATGACCTTCCAAGTCAGTCTTCCCAAACAGTCTAACAACCCTAAACTTTTGAGGAACGATAACAACACCTTGACCCTACAAGTCAAGTCTTCTCCTGCCAATCTGACAACCCTAGATTGAAGAAGAAATCTACACCTCTAACGGGTTTGATTACAAGGGTTTGGAACTCTGCAAAGTTGCTTCTGGAAAGATGATTGTTGCAATGACTTTCACACTCTTTTGTTGCTTTTGAAAAGCTGATTACTGCACTGAATTTCACTCTCGAAAAATCCCTTAGAGAATATTTCTTTTGCACTCAAGTGTTTCTCTCTTTTGAACTCTCGGATGACAGTGAATTGAAGCTTGAGTTCTTGTGTTTTTCGATGCGTAATGCTGCTGCCTGAAACCTCCTTTTATAGCTGCAATTAGGGCTTTGTCCAAGCTTAAATTCGAGATAAATCCTACTCAGATTTCCTTTGAAAATTCTGTTGGCCAATCCTGTTCCTCTTAATTTCAAAGCGTATCTTTTAAGCTTCAGATTTCATTTGAAAAATTTTGTTGATCAATCCTGTTTCTCTTAATTTTAGATCGTATCTTTTAGCTTCAGATTTCATTCGAATTTCCTTCAAGTCTTTATTGATTTTTTAATCAAGTCGCCTTAATACTTTGATAAAATTTCTACTAAAATTCAATCAAGTCTTCTTCGAATTTTAATCAAGTCTTCACTAATCTACATCATGATTTAAACTTTGGACCGTATGATCTGCTGATGTGATCTGATGTGATCTGATCTGAACCATTTCGTCTCATGATATTGACAGTGTGATCTTTTGATCTGGACCATTGATCTTCTGATCTAGATCAAGTCTGGACCAAGTCTTTATGTTCTGGACCATGCTACCTTCTGGTCTTGACGAAGTCTGGATGAAGTCTTATGTTCTGGACCATGCTATCTTCTGGTATGGACCAAGTCTTATGTTTTGGACCATGCAATCTTCTGGTCTGGACCAAGTTTCCTTCTGGACAATGTTTCCTTCTGGTATGGACCAAGTCTCCTTCTAGACATGCTTCCTTCTTGTCTTGGCCAAGAATAATATCCTCTGATGATGTCATTGTTTCTTCCCTCTGATGATATCCTCTGATTGATGATATCCTCTGATGTTTGCCTTTGATGACATCCTTTGATTCTTGCTTCTGATGGGATCCTCTGATATCCTTTAATGACATCATTTGGTATCCTCTGGATGTATCTTCTGGAGGTATCCTCTAGTATCCTCTGATTGACATCCTCTGGTATCCTCTGGATGTATCTTCTAATTTTTCATACTTCTTCTAAGTCAAAATATGATTTTCATAAAATACTTTGGTTAATATCAAAACTTTAATTAAAAGAACCAACTTGGTTCCAACAATTATGTACACGAGCAGTGATTAATTCCTCATAAGGAAAGATTTGTTGAGGTGTGGACAAATAAAGTTATGCATTTTTGGAACACGTTAACACAAAGGGTTGAGTCGGCGCAATGGAGTTTGAAAAGGATACTACAAGACAATATGGGTGATATATGATGTGTTTGAGAAACTATTTCTAGCATGATTGTTTTACAACATAGTGAAATAATAGCATCATTTGAAAAGAGTATTATTTGAAAAGAGCATCATTCAAAAGGTGCATCGACATAATAACAAATTGTACTTCTATTTGTGTGGTATTGTGTCTAAAAATGCAATAGATCACATCACGATAGAGTATGATCGCGTGAAGTATGTAAGTATTGATAAGTTTGAGTGTCGCTGCACTATTAGGATAACACATGGCTTACCTTGTGCATATTAAATAGTCAGGTATAGTATGATTCCACGTTCCATTCTGTTAGACGCTATTCATGTTTGATGGAGTAAATTAACTTTTCATGATGGTGGGTCGGGTAAACCTTTAGAGTTATATGTGAAACATGAAATAGATGTTATAGTGAAATTTTTTGATGAACTTGATGTATTTGGCATAATTGCACTTAAAGGTAAATTATGAGATCCATTACGTCGATGTGTCCACCTATTGATAAGGTTTAAACAAAGGGTGCACCACAAAAAGGTAAAAGTAAGGTATCAAAAAGAGATAAATCAACCAAGCATGATCTATCTTGGTGGAAGTATATGGATGCAATTGCTCGATGCAGTGGTACAAATGCATGTAGCACTATAACATTTGTTAGTAATGAATGCGCAAACACGATAAGGGGGTTGAATTGTGTTTGCCAAAGTTGAAAACTGTTTGCTGATTTGATGAAGGCTGGTTGTTTTTTACTGAATTACTTGGATAAGAAGCAATCGAATTTAGAGGCAGCAAATAATGAAAGCATAAATATTTGGACAGATAGATTTATCCTTGTTCACCACTAACTTTGCTACATCCAGTCCCCTCATTCAGAAGGCTTTCATCCCCTAATTCAAATACCTTGAATTACAAAACACCTGATCCTCCAAGCCAGTCTTCCCAAAATACTTTTCTTCTCATAAAATACTTTTGTCAACATCAAAACTCTAAATGTAAAACCAACTTGGTTCTAACAATCTCCCTCTTTTTGATGATAACAAAACTTGTATTTTTTTATAACAACTTTTTGTATTTCTTTGACTCCCCCTAACTTGGGGCTCCCCTAAGTCTATGTATCATTTTCTCCCCACTTAATCAAATATATTTCTCCCCCTTTTCTCATCAGACAAAAAGACATGCAAGTAAATTTTTTTTTGTTTTTTCTTTGCTCTTTTTTTGAATAACATGAATATAACATATTACAAGAAAATATAAAAACTAAACTATTTTGAAGTGATCACAATATCAGTCAGATATGAAGGTAAGGTCTGGAAGCGGTAAGGTAAAGTAAGGATCTTGTCATTCCTCTATAGGTTTTTTGGTCAACTTTTTGGCAGGAATCAACTTTTTCAAGTGATCAAGTAGGGTGCGTTGGTGTAGCCATAGGTTTGCAATCTCTCATCTTAAACTTCTTGAGAAGCTCTTTTGTATATTTAGTTTGATGAATGTATATATCTTTTTGACTTTGCTGAATTTGTATCCCTAAGAAAAACTTAAGTTCTCCCATCATACTCATTTGAAATTCAAGCTGCATCAATTTAGAAAATTCTTAGAAAAAAGTGCCATTAGTAGATCCAAAAATAATGTCATCAACATAAATTTGAATAATAAGAATGTAATCTCCTATTGATTTTCTAAAAAAAATGTATTATCTACTTGTCCTCATTCAAAGTTATTTTTAAGCAAGAAGTTGCTAAGTCTATCATACCACGCCCTAGGTGCTTTTTTTAAACCATATAGAGATTTCCTAAGTTTAAAACCATGATTTAGAACTTTCAAAACACGAGGGTTTTTTAACATAGACTTCTTGACGTATATAACCATTTAGAAAAGCACTTTTAACATCCATTTGAAATAATGTAATGTTATTATTTGCAGCAAAAGAAAGTAGGATACGGATAGCTTCTAACCTGACCACTGGAGAAAATGTCTCAGTGTAATCAATGCCATCTTCTTGACTGTAGCCTTGTGTGACAAGTCTTGCCTTTTTTCTAACCACTTCATCTTTTTCATTTAGCTTGTTTTTGAAAACCCACTAGGTTCCTATAACGTTCTTTCATTCCTCTTAAATTCATTTAACTCTTCTTTCATTGCAAGAATCCATCTATCATCTTGCTTTGACTTTTCAAGGTCAAGTTGTATTATGCTTTTGCTGAAATGTTCAAATTTTGTGATTTACCTGGTTCCTCTAAATTTTTGAGAACCTGCAAAATACTTATCTAGATTTGATTTTTAAGATCAAGCTTCTTGTTATCACAGTAAACATAATATCAACAGTTTTAGTTTCACTCTAAAAACCCTCTTATTTGTTCTTTTTTGGGTTTCAGATTTTGAATTTGCATATTCTCTTATTATAGGGTCTAGATGAAGGGATTTGAATTCCAATCAAGGTTTGTAGTCTTGATGAATTTGATTGGAATGTTCAAAGAAGTTATTTGCTTCTGATTGTTAATTTAACACTGTTGTTTCTGCTGATTTATCATGTTCCTCTAGTAGTTTTAGACTGATGGTAATTCTGATTCTTCTGGTAGTTCCAATTTTGTTGATATATGTGATTTCTCTGCCTGTTTTGATTTTGTTGATATGTGTGATTTTTTTGCCAGTTTTGATTCTGTTGATACTCTAGATTTTTCTGATTTTTTGGTTCATCGTATGGTTCCGATTCTAATAGGGATAGTGTTCACCAATCCTTTTTCCACCAGAGTCAATTGGCTTCTATTTGGTAGGTATTGGAACATATAACTTTTTCTCTGCATATATTGCAACCATCCATTGACCATACACTATGACTGGTGTTTCAATTTGGTTGCTTAGAACATATGCAACATAAACAATTTTATCTTTTGGTACCCAAATCTGGTTGGGTCCTGGTTTGTTAGTTCTTAAAGGTTTCTTGTCTTTCCATGTGGTTAGCATAAGACAAGATATTATAGTATGACCTTTCTTATAGCAAATAGTACATAAATTATAAGAGGGAACAAATTTAGGTTCAATTACTTTTTCTTGAAATTCTATTCCTTTTTTACCATTTCTACTAACACCATAAATCATAGATGCATACTTGCTTCTTTTCATACCGTTATCAAGAAAATCTTGAAATATTTCTTCATGCTTATCAAAGTTACATGTGGTATTTTCAATTGATGTTGAACTATAATTACTTTTCAGAGTTAAAATTCCACCCTTAAGTTCAATAAAATCAATTTTAAAATTTGCATTCTCCATTTTAAGTTCAGTAATATCAGTTTTCAAAGTTACATTATCTATCTTAATTTCGGTAATAGCAGTTTTCAAATTTGCATTCTCTGTTTTAAGTTATGTAATATCAGTTTTTAGAGTTGCATTATCTGTCTTAAGTTCAACAATATCAATTTTCAGAGTTGCATTTTCTGTTTTAAATTCAGCACTTTGATTCTTTAAAACATTAACTTTTTCAGTTAGATTTGTATTTTCTTTCCTAAATGTTTTCAGTTTTAAAGACAATTTGTGGTTATTATTTAAAAAATCATTTATAGAAGTAATTAAATCAGATTGAGTAAATATAGAAAATGCCTCAATTTCTTCATCTGCCAATTCACTGAAACCAGACATATCGAAACCCAATTGAAGGTGTAAACACAAGAAGGGGGGTTGAATTGTGTTTGCCAAAGTTGAAAATTTTTTGCTGATTTGAAAAAGGCTGGTTGATTTTTATGAATTACTTGGATAAGAAGCAATCGAATTTAGAGGCAGCAAATAATGAAAGCATAAATATTTGGATAGATAGATTTATCCTGGTTTACCACTAACTTGGCTACATCAAGTCCCTTCATTTAGAAGGCTTTCATCCACGAATTAAAATACCTTGAATTACGAAACACCTGACCCTCCAAGCCAGTCTTCCCAAACAGCCTTACAACCCCAGACTTTTGAGAATCAAACCACCTTGACCCTATAAGCCAAGTCTTATCCTCACAACCCCAAATTGAAGAGGAACTAAACCACTATTGGGTTGGATACAAAAGATTGGAACTTGAGCAGTTGCTTCTAACAATGCTGATAATAATAATAACTCTCACACTTTAAGAAAAGAACACTCAGAAAATATTTCTCCTTTGAACAAGTGTTTCGCTCTTTGAACTCTAAGATGAATTTGGAATTTGAGCTTGAGTGCTTATACTCTCTTCTGATTTTCGATGCTCTTCTTCTTCAGCCCTGAGTATCTATTTATAGTTAAAATTTGGGTTCAATTTAGTCCTTGTTTAATTCTGAATTGTATGTTGTTCAAATTAAGTTGGTAACTTTGTCAGATTGATTCTGTTCATATTTTGTTGTAGATAAATCTTGATCAAATCTTCAACAAATCTTGATCAAATCTTCTTCAAATTTTGATCAAATCTTAACCAAATCTTCTTCAAATCTTAATTAAATGTTCTTCAAATCTCGATCAAATGTTCTTCAAATCTTAGTTAAATCTTCTTCAAATCTTGATCAAATCTTCTTCAAATCTGGAATTTGAGCTTGAGTTCTTCTACTCTCTTCAAAGATTTTCTTCAATTATAAATTTAAATCAAGTTTTATTTTAGACTTTCTTCAAAAACATGAATCTTTTTTCATACTCTTTGAAGTCAAATATATTGTTCTATAAAATACTTTTGTTAACATCAAAACTCTAAATGTAAAACCAACTTGGTGCCAACAAGTAAGGTACAATAACCTCGATCATCAGTCAAAAAGCTCACACCTCGACTATGAGTTAGCAAGGTTCAACAACCTATACTTCTTCCCTTCCACGATTGGTTGCCGGTTTAAATTCATAATTGATAGATTAAATTATTGACGTTAGTGATGATGGTAATTATGGATATCTTGTAGTTGCAGGTTTACTTGGAATGGGTGAGATGTGAGTGATGTGATGTGTGTAAGAGTGATTAGATTTTATAATGATTATTTAGTTAAAAGCTAAATATTTAATTATATTAATGATTTCTTTAGTAAGTTAAAAAAAAAAGTGAACATAGCCTTTTAAAAGGCATGACCGTGTCTGTGTGTTCTATTTCCTCTTCCAGTTGCCATGCTTTTGTTTCCTTCTTTCTAAAAACACAAACAAACACAAGTGTTGGTAGAAAAAAAAAAACACAAAACCTCCATTTTCTACTAGATCAAAGCCTCCAATCAAGAAGTGTTAGGAAGGAAAGTTACTCCCCTCTACAAGGTAGTGCTTTGGAGCTAATTTATTTGAGGTGAGACACTTACTTTCTTTCCTTTTTTTTCTTTCAAAATTCGAAAATTTTATATGTGTGAGAGGATGAGTGATATTTTGGAATTCTTAACCAATCATTTGTTGTGGTTGTTGTTGTTGTTGTTGTGTTGTTGTTGTTGTTGTGTTGTTGTTGTTATTGATATTGTTAGTAATGGTTAGAAATAAGAAATTGATTTTTGTTGTGTTTGAGTTATGTAATAAGTTATTTTCAAATAAATGAGTTTGAACTGAAGTTGAAATTTTACAAGAAAATTTAGAGTTGTTAAAGTTGTGAAAAAATTCAAATTTTAACTAAGTTAAAGAATTTTGAGCAAAGAGTTAAAGTATGATATTAATATGTATAGAGTTAAAAATGCTACTCTTTTAATAATTCTTAGACCGAGTTTAGAGTTTTTTATTAACTCATTTTTTGTGCTCTAATGGTTGAGTGATATAACTTGAAAAATTAAAGAGATTTAATTTTTGGAATTTTGTTTGTGGTTGGATAAATTTTAGTGGTGAACAAATTGTTGTGAATCATTATGTTTATGTAGTTAGCTCCTTGAGTCTTGAAAAGGAATCGAGACCGTTGACACCGAGTTAGTGGTAAGGAGAACTATGAGATATTAACGTTGTTGTGATGAATAAAGAAAAATGATTTTTCTTAGTGTTTGTCTTTCCAAAGAATAGTCAAAACTTTTCTTCAACCCTTTTCGATGTTGGGGATGTATGGTGATATTTCTTCAAACTCAAATTACAATATGTTGGTGTTGTATGGGTTGTTGAAGATGATAGAAAATATTGATCTATGTGATATTGTGATAGTCTTGAAAACATAGAGGTTTTATGACAAGTATGAATTTTTATACTTAGAAGTTTGATTTTTTTGTATTAAAAGTATTAACCTTTGTGTTATATTTCACCTTATATTGAAGTTTTTATCTTTATGTAAAAGTTTAAATTCTTATAACAAGAATTAAAAGTTTCAAGCATCCTTTCCAATTTTATTGATTTTGAAGTTTGGTTTCATTTCCCTTATCTCCGATTTGGTACTTTTTGTGAATATACTTTAAGTTCAATTTTAAAAAAAAATGAGTTTGTTGTTCTTAAAAATGATTTTAGAAACTATTTCAAAGAGTAGTTAGAACTTTGAAACTAGAAAAATATTTATTGATATTCTTGTGTGTGGTTAAGTTGTTATGAGATAAATACTTTGATTAAACATTTAGTCTTTATACTCTAAGGAATTAGGAGTAAGAAAGAGTTTGTAAAGTAGTTAAACTCTCGGGGACTAATTTAACAAAGTCAAACACTATTTGATTAAAGGTGTTGGTACGAGCGATATTTGTTGAGAAAGCTATAATTGAGGTAAGGGCTCCTTCCAAATATTTAGTTTGCACATAGGGACCTTATATGTGTGTTTGATGTGTGAATATGTGATTATTAATAGTGACGTGGTTATGCATTTTTGAGTGATAATACGTGTTCTTACATGTTATGAATTTTTATTGATGAGAACGTGGCTTTGACTATGCTCTCTGAAAAGTATAAAAAAAATTTTTAGTGTTTAATGAGTATTAAAAGGGAAGTCTTTTAATAGCTACATTTACATAATGATTGTTGTGAAAGATTAGAGTATGCTCATGCATTTCATAGTTAGTGGTGACCGTGATGGGGTACAATATTAGTGGCGACCGCGATGGGCCACGGGATGGTTCCACGAGTTGATTGGTCCATCTTATCCTTACGAGGATTTTTAGTCGTGTACGTCTGTGATAGACTGCACTCTAGTAAATCGTGAAGATCTGTGATAGGTGGCACCTCGGTAATTGGTATTGGTCTCTGATAGGCGGTACATTTAAGTTCTACACCCCTCGAGGAGGGTTTGGGAATTTTGGAATCCTGTGCACTGGCATATAAGCATTGCATTAGGTTGCTTGGTGTTGGAACCAAGATAGTTCTTGCATATATCATCAGCATATATCAGAAGATGACGTCACCAGAAGCATAAATCAGAGGATGACTTCAGCAGAAGATATCACCAGAAGATACAAATTAGAAGCAAAAGATGTCATCAGAAAATGACGTCGCCAGAAGATAAAAATACATCCAGAGGATACATTCGGAGGATACCAGAGAAAACATCCAAAGGATATCACCAGGGGATATCATCAAAGGATATCACCAGGGGATATCATCAGAGGATATCACCAGGGGATATCATCAAAGGATAAAATTAAAGGATCCCGCCAGAGGATAATTTTAGAGGATCTCATTAGAAGCAAAAATCAGAAGCTACATCATTAGAAGCTGAAAGTATGCTCAAAATAAAATCTAAGAAAAATGCTCAAAACAGAATTGGAGTAAAAGACTCAAGAAACATAATCTAGATAAAAGTATGCTGAAAACAGAATTTGAGCAAAATGCTCAAAACAGAATTGGAGTAAAAGACTCAAGAAATAGAATCTAGCTAAAAGTATGCTCAAAACAAAATCTGAGCAAATTGCTCAAAACAGAATCGTAGCAAAAGACTCCAGAAACAGAATCTGAGCAAAATACTCCAGAATATTCTCAAAACAGAATTAATCGTAATACACTCCTGCGGTAAAGCAACAGATCAAAGTGAATCCCTAATTTCAACTATAAATAGAGGCTTAATGCTGAAGAATAAAGTATCGAAAAATAGAAGAACTCGAGAGAAAAATTCCTAAGTATTCAAAGAGTTCAAAAGAGAGAAACACTTGCTTAAAAGATAAATATTTTCTAAGTGTTCTTTTCTTAGAGTGTGAAGCAGATCGTCATCATAAATTTTCAAAAGCAAACACTCTAGTTGACTTTAAGCATATTGTGAGTATCAACTTCCTAGAAGTAATTACTCAGTTCTAATTTCGATCCCTTGTATAAAATCCTATAGTGTTGAAGTTTCTTCTAAAATCTGGGGTTGTCAGGTTGTTAGAAAAATACTTAGCTTGTAGGTTTAAGGTTGTGAAGTTCCTCAAAAGTATGGAGTTGTCAGACTGTTTGAGAAGACTTGGCTGGTATAGTCAAGGTGTTGTTGTTCCTCAAAAGTTTGGAGTTATCAGACTGTTTGAGAAGACTTGGCTGATATAGTCAAGGTGTTGTTGTTCCTCAAAAGTCTGGGGTTGTCAGGTTGTTTGAGAAGACTAGCTTGAAGGGTTAGTGGTGTTGTAATTCAAAGGAGTGATTATCTGCCTTTTGAAGGAATGGACTGGACGTAGCCTAGTTAAAGGTGAACCAAGATAAATTGTTATGTTCTTATGTTGTGATTATCTGCTGCTAAATCTGATTATTTATTCATCAAATAATTTGCATCAAATAACAGCAAAAGAATTCAGCTAAATCTGATTATTTATTCATCTGATTAGTTAAAAGAGTCGTAGTCGAATACATATGCTAAGTCAGAAGCAAAAATCCTTCCTCTGTATTCAAATACAGGGGCCCGTATTCGAATACATGTTCGAAAACTTGAGTAAAATAGAAGCTTGGCAGGTTGTATTCGAATACACTCACGTTGTATTCGAATACACCTTCGAATTCAGTGAACTTTTCCTGAAACTACAACACATTTTCAAACTTTTTCCTTTGAAAAACCAGCACAACCCCAAAACAATTCCATCACTCTTGTGAACCACAAAACTCAGGCATTTTTTATCAATACAGATTTTACAGAAGAAAACACTGTCATCATTTTAAACCCTTTTATTTGGAAATCATCAGCAACACATATTATCATCAACACCAGACTATTTCATCATAACAAAAACAGAATCACCAACACTAGAACAAAAGACATTTTTAACCATTTACATTGTTGATTATTTCTCAAAACAAATGCAAGGTATTTCCAGCATTCTTACACAACAAATCACAACATGCAAAACATTTTCAGCTTCCTCACACAAGCAGAACAACATTAATACATTCAGCCAAACAACAACGATCACATAGCAACAAAATAACAACAACGAACATAAGAACAACGATCACATAACAACAACGATCACATAACAACAACGATCACATAGCAACAACATTCAGCTAAATCTGATTATTTATTCATCAAATAACAGCAAAAGAATTCAAGTTTTGCAAACACAATTCAACCCCCCTTCTTGTGTTTGCACCTTCACTTGGCAAGTGATTCATGTTTGTTATGATATGATATGAGTGTATACTTGTTCTATCACTATTTGTTATCTTGCTGAAACTGCTAAGTGTTTACTGTTTGTCTTTTTGACATAATTGTTAATTGTTAACTATTAATTTTGGTTGGTGACCCTTTACATTACTGTGGAAATTGGGGCTTTTCCCTTAGATGATACCCGAGTTCGTTCCATCGACAGTTACCCTGACAACAGAGACATCGTTAGACTTCCCTGACCGACATTCGCCGACTGCTTGGGTATACGACCCCATCTCAAGCAAGGCTACATATACGGGGAGGGTGGTGAAGACAAGTAGGAGAGTTGGGGCAGTGTCACATGTGGAATTCTTTCACGAGAGGATCGACTTTCCTGTACCTTCAGGATTAGTACTCGAGGCTAATGAGGTATAGGCAGATGCAAAGAGTCCTTCAGTCAGAGGTGAGACGAAGGCCACCTTAGGTGTGGTGACTCCCATGGTTGTAGCAAGCGATGAAGTGCTTGGACCAGGAACGGGTGAGAAGGGTAGGGGCCGATGCCAGCGGGAGAAAATATTCCTGGTCCGTCTAGGCTGGTCGGGGACAATGGTTTTGCTGATGGATCACTGGTACCTTGGTTGGTGTCACCGCAGATCGAGTCCGAGCTTCCACTCCCAGTGAACGATCCCCTATCGACTGTCATTGAAGTAGTGGTCTGTTTTGAGATTCCAGCGCTGCTGAAGCCACCTATATTGTGGTTGGATTTGATTTCTGAGGATACTAATCCTTCTATGGCTGATGAGGAGGACGAAGTTACTTCGAGGAGAGATACTGCGTTAGATGGGACTTGTGCAGAGTGTGGAGGTCACCCTTATTATTGTAGTTGTTAGTGGATGATTAGATTAGTTTTTTGTTGTATAGGGCCTTAGTGTCTTTTTGTGGTTGTACTTATTTTTCTTTTGGATGACTGTACCTATGACGTTCTTCGACAGTTGACTTTTGTTGGTCGGTCCATGTTCCATTTTTTTTGACGTGATCATGGGGGGATAGCATTCTTGGACTAGTACTTCTGTGCAGGTGTCTGCCGAGAATACCTCAGTGGTACGAGCGATGCTAATAGGTCTCATAACCCCAATTTATTTTCTATTTGTCTATTTTGGATTATTGTCCCAAAAACTATTTTGGCTTGTTTGTATATATGATGTAATTATTTATTACTCTTGTCGTTTTGTGTTACGACGTATTATTTTATTAAGTGGTTTAAAAAAAATGCACTTGCACTGTTAAAAATCGGGGTGTTACGTTTTGGTATCAGAGCTTTTGTTAGATTGTAGGTCGACTTGTAGGTTGGGAGTCGTTATCTGATCATGCGTCGGGGTAAGTTGTTAGAGTTGTCAGGTCTTTTGTAGGGAACAATGCCTCCAAGAAGGAACAACACTACCGGGATGATCAAATGGCTGAAGCAATGAATAATGTGGCTGCTTCTATTGCTGCACAGATATCTGCAAAGGCTCTACGGATCTGGAGAAGAGGGAAAGATATATCCATGCTGCTAAATCAAGGGGATTAGAAGATTTTCGTCGTCACAATCCTCCAAAGTTCAAGGGTGATGAGAGTCCAGAAAAAGTCGACCAGTGGATTCAGGAAGTGGAAAAGATCTTCGAAATGATTAATTGCCAAGCAAGGGTGAACGTCAACTATGCTACGTATCTTCTACTAGGGGATGCAGAATATTGGTGGACAAGTACAAGGCTTCTGATGGGATCAGCTCATGACGAGGTGAACTGGGAGTCGTTCAAAAGGAAGTTTTTAGACAAATACTTCCCGATGAGTACTAGAATTAAGTTGGGTGATGATTTTCTTAAATTGTACTAGGGAAATATGATAGTGGGTGAATATGCTGCTAAGTTTGAGTCATTGTCAAGACATTTTAGATTTTTCCGTGAAGAGGTTGTTAAAAAATTTATGTGTCACCGTTTCCAAAATGGACTGAAGTATGAGATCCAAGACTCTATCCTACCATTAGGAATTCAGCGTTTCCAAGTCTTAGTAGAGAAATGTAGAGAGGTTGAGGACATGAAGAAAAAGAGGGCCAATAGAGGAGGGAACTTTAGTTCAGGGGGGACCTAGTCGGGCGAACCATCAGAACAACAAAGGAAAGCAAGTTGTTAAGCCCTATAACCGACCACAAAACAACAACAGGGGTCAGAATCGCCCGGGGAACTAGAACTTTGGAAGACAATTGGGACAAGTTATTCGATGTTTCCGATGTGGGGAAGAGGGGCATTATGCTAATGGTTGTACCTCTAAGAGTCTTCCATGTTACAATTGCAAGAAGCCATGGCACTTTGCAAGGGATTGTGAGGCTCCGAAGGTGGAACCAACAGTGAATGCAACTAGGGCTACTCGTCCTACTGCTAAGAGACGCGTTTCTTGCATGGATGCTGAAGCTGGAAATCAATCTCATAATTTGATCCAACGAGACTGCGAGATTGCAGGTAACATACTAATTGCACTTTTTGATTCGGGGGCAGCCCATTCCTTCATTGTTATGGACTATGTGAATCGTTTGAAGCTATTTATGTCTTCTCTTCCTTTTGATTTGGTGGTTTCCACACCTGCTAAGACTTTGACCGTAAATACTACATGTTTACACTGTAAAGTAACTATTTTGAATAGAGATTTCTTGATTAATTTGATTTGTTTACCCCTACAATCACTCGAGATCATTCTCGGTTTGGATTGGATGTCGTATCATTATGTAATCTTGGATTGTGCTTGCAAATTGGTTCTTTTCCCCGAGCTAGGAGTCGTTCGGTATTTAGCAGCTAACAAACTTGGAGTGTCGCTAAGAGAAGGAACTCAAGAGTTTCTATCATTGGCTAATGTGGAGGCGAAGATAGATGTGAGCATAGAAGACGTAGTGCTTGTCAAGGAGTACTCAGACGTATTTCCAACAGAAATTCTTAGATTACCTCCAGTAAGAGAGATATAATTCTTCATTGATTTACACCCAGGAACCGGACCTATTTCGATTGCACCGCATCGAATGTTGCCATTGGAATTGAATGAGCTCAAGGGCCAAATTGAAGATTTGTTGGGGAAAGTATTTTTCAGACCAAGTATGTGACCCTGGGGAGCTCCGGTATTGTTAGTTAAGAAGAAGGACGGAAGCTCACACTTATGTGTGGATTATAGGCAACTATTAAGAATCGTTATCCTTTACCATGTATCGATGATTTGATGGATCAGTTGAAAGGAGCCGCGGTGTTTTCAAAGACTGATTTGAAGTCAGGTTACCATCAAATTCGGGTAAGAGAAGATGATATTCAGAAAACTACATTTAGAACCCATTACGGACATTATGAATATCTAGTTATGCCATTTGGAGTTACAAATGCACCAACAATTTTTATGGATTACATGAATAGAATATTTAGCCCATTTCTAGATAAATTCATTGTGGTGTTCATCGATGATATATTGATTTATTCAAGGAATGAGGAAGAACATGGAGAGTATTTACGTCAAGTTCTTGAAGTTTTACGCGAGAAGAAATTGTATGCCAATCTATCGAAGTGCGAGTTTTGGCTAGAAAAAGTGAACTTCTTAGGACATGTGATAACCAAGGAAGGAATCGTTGTGGATCTGGCAAAGATTGATACAGTTCTCGCTTGGAAACAACCCCAGACTATCACGGACATACGAAGTTTTGTTGGACTAGCAGGATACTACATGAGGTTTATACGAAGTTTACTGTAATGCGTCTCACCAAGGTTTGAGATGTGTTCTAATGCAACACAAGAAGGTTGTAGCCTACGCCTCAAGACAATTGAAAACTCATGAAAGAAACTATCCAACTTATGATTTAGAGCTTGCTATTGTAGTTTTTGCATTAAAGATCTGGAGGCACTACTTATATGGATGCACGTTCACAGTGTTCAGTGACCATAAGAGTTTGAAATATTTGTTTGATGAGAAAGAATTGAACATGTGCCAGAGGAGATGGATGGAGACTCTCAAGGATTCTGATTTCACATTGCAGTTCCACCCAAGGAAGGCCAATGTGGTGGCTGATGCGTTGAGTAGAAGGAGTGTGTCCGTGTCTTCAGCAGTAATGGCTAGACAACGAGAGTTGTGGGAAGCATTTAGAGACCTACACTTCGACATAGAGTTTGCATCGGGAATTTTAAAATGTGGAATGATAAAGATTTTGAGTGGTTTACTTGAAGACATTGCAAATTTTTAAGATGATGCATTAATCCAAGAGAAGAGGAACCTGATAGTGCAAGGAAAGACGACTAAGTTCAAGATTGGACCAAATAATATTTTGAGATGTAATGGAAGGATTTGTGTACCAACAGTTGCAGATGTGAGGAAAACAATTTTAGTAGAGGCTCATAAAAGGAAATTGAGTATCCATCCCAGAGCAACCAAGATGTATCAAGACTTGAGGAAAAATTATTGGTGGCCACGAATGAAGAGGCATGTAGCGGAGTATGTATCAACTTGTTTAACTTGTCAGAAAGCGAAAGTGGAACATCAGCGACCTGCTGGAATGTTACAACCTTTAGATATACCTAAATAGAAGTGGGACAACACTTCCATAGACTTTATAACTAGATTGTTGAAGACAAGGAGAAAGAATGATTCTATTTGGGTGATAGTGGATCGATTAACTAAATCCGCACACTTTTTATCAGTAAAGGCCATCTATAAGGTAGATAAACTAACAGAGATCTACATTGCTGAAACTGTGAGATTACACAGAGTACCGTCGAGTATCGTATCAGACCGTGACCCGAAATTCACGTCGCACTTTTGGGGGGTGTTGCATGAAGCGTTGGGAACAAAACTAAGATTGAGTTTAGCATACCATCCACAAACGGACGGACAAACTGAGAGAACGAATCAGTCCTTGGAAGATTTATTGAGAGCATGTGTACTAGATGATAGAGGAAGCCGAGATGATGTATTGCCATTGATTGAGTTTACCTACAACAATAGTTTTTACGCATGTATTGGAATGGCACCATATGAGGCTCTGTATGGACGCAAGTTTCAGACACCTTTGTGTTGTTATAAGGGCGGTGAAAGTATGATTGTAGGACCTGAGATGGTGCAACAGACTACATATAAGGTCACGAAGATAAAAGAGAAAATGAAGATCTCACAAGACCTTATAGGAGTTATGCGGACAAGCGACGTAGAACTTTAGAATTTGAACAGGGTGATCATGTGAATTTGAACAGGGTGATCATGTGTTTCTAAGAGTCACACCTATAACTGGATTTGGCAGAGCCATAAAATCAAGGAAATTAACCCCAAAATTCATTGGACCATATCAAATTACTGCACGAATTGGACCAGTGGCTTATTGAATTGCGTTGCCTCCGATACTGTCCAATATCCCCGAAGTATTTCATGTGTCACAATTAAGGAAATACATTTCAGATCCGTCACATGTGATCAAACCAGACACAATTCAACTAAAGGATAACCTGTCATTTGAAGTACTACTTGTAAGGATTGAAGTCAGGAAGATTAAGTAGTTAAGGAATAAGGAAGTTTAACTGGTCAAAGTGATTTGGAATCCAACTACTGGAGACACAACTTGGGAACTAGAGAGTAAGATGAGGGAACAACACTGTAAGACCCTTAATTTTAAATATTAATTTTTAGAATTATTTCAAGGGTATTTTGGGAATTTTTGTAAATATTTAATATATGTATGTTTTGAGTGAATATATATATATAAATATTTATTTTGGAAGACGAATTAAATTTATTGGATGAAGAATTAAATTAATTTAATTTCAAGTAATTAAATTAATTGGACCATTAATTAAGGATTAGTGGTTAATTAAAGGATTAAGTGCTGAAATGATACAGCATTATTTTATTAGTATTTTAAGAAGGAATGCACTCAAGTAGTTCTATGAGTACACGGCAGGGAGACTGAGCAAAGACCAGAACACCATCCCTCCTTTCCTTGCTGCCATACTGCATGTAATAGTAACTCATTTTTCCCTCCCATTCTGCCCCTGTTTTCTGCCTTCCCATTTCCAGTCACGGTTATAAAAGAGGAAAAAAGGGAACTCTTCAAAGTATCACTATTGAAACATCCAAGCACTGAAACACCAAAATCCCAGTACAAAAGTTAATTCCCACCCCATTACGGAGCTAAAGAACCGAGTTCCGTAGCAGTAAACTCAGGCAGCAGTTTCACCGGATTTTGGCGCAGAAACGAGAACGAAAACAGAGACTTGAGCAGAAGCAGAACACGCAACAAGGTAAGGGCACCTTCCATATTTTAGCTGCATGAGCGCCATAAATTTGTGCTATTTCAGTTCTGTTTGTCAGAGAAAAGCTATTTTCGAAAATGACATTTTGAAAGAAAATGCATTTTGTTGATAAGTGATTGTTCCTGGTAGTTGTTGTTGGCTGATTTACTGGTAAAATATGTTGTTTTACTTCTGTGTGAATGCTGGAAAATGTTTGCATGTCATTTTAGTTATGATTAAAAACGCATGTCAAAAAACTGTTTTGAAAATGGCATTAAAAATGCGAGATGCATCCTGTTGGTGCTTAGTTGTCCTGTGATGTTTGCTTGTTATTCTGTCGTGTTTTGAGAAAACTGAATGCATGCATGTTTGTTCTGTTGTTTTGGGAAAACTGAATGCATGCATGTTTGTTCTGTTGAGTGAGAACACTGAAATGTTGCATGATGTTCTGATGATTGATCATCTGTCTTTGTTTTGGATAAACTGGTGTAATAGTTCTGATTCTGTTTTATGTTGTGGGATCCTGCTGATGAAAATGACTCTGATTCTGGTTGTTTTGTGTAGTTCTGGTGATGTTGATGATTCTGATTCTGGTTGTTTTGTGTGATTCTGGTGGTGTTGATGATTTTAAAGGAAAAAGGGATTTTAAATGAGGAAAAGCTTTTTGAAAAGTGCAGAATTTGTTTGATATTTGGTTGTCTTTTTTTTAAAAGAAAACAGTTGAAAAGGGTTGAACTTTCACTGGTTTTTCGAAGGTGTATTCGAATACAACATGAGTGTATTCGAATACAACCTGTCAAGTTCTGTTTTGCCTAAGTTTTCAAAACCTGTATTCGACTACGAGCCCCTGTAGTCGAATACAGAAGAAGGATTTTTGCTTCTGACTAAACCTCTGTATTCGACTACGACCATGTCGCATTTGAATAGAGAAGTGAAATTTTAACACTGTATTCGCATCTGTAGTCGATTACAGGCATGCTGTATTCGACTACATATTCGAGTTTTTCCAGAAACTCCATTTTCAGCTTCTGTATCCGAATACAAGGAAGCTGTATTCGAATACAAATTTGAGTTTTCCAGAATAATCAATTTTAATCACTGTCATGTGAGTTTTAAAGTATTGAGAAACTTTGCGAAGGATTTAAATGATTTAAATGATTTTAAAGTGGAGGGGATGATGTTTTGAAAAACCTTTAAGGACATGGGAGAAATACTGAAATTTTCAAGGTTTGGTCTTCTGTATTCGACTACAGGCATGCTGTATTCGAATACAGAATGTTAAAACTGCAGTCATGCTTCTGTATTCGAATACAGGGGATCTGTATTCAAATACAGATTCGAGTTTGCAGAAAATTCCAAGTTTTCAAGAGTGTTTTGTAAACCCTGAGTGTCTGGGGAATACTGGGAATGTTGTGGTGAGTTAAAGTGGAACTTTTGATGAGATTTTGAAGTTGTGGTGGTGAAATTTTTGAAAATTACTGATGTAATGAAAGAGGTTGATTTATGCACTGAAATCTGCCTCTGTATTCGAATACCAGAGGGCTGTATTCGAATACAGAGAGTGATTCTATACTGTTTTTGGCTTTTGTATTCAAATACAGAGGAGCTGTATTCGAATACAAATTCGTAAAATTCCAGAAATCCTCAGTTTTAAACTCTGTAATCGAATTTTAAGAGTCTGGGAAAACCTTTCAAAGTGTTAATGATTAATGGACTGTTTAATCATGATTGTGATGTTGTTACTTATGATTGTGCTGGAATATTTAAACATGATGAAGAGTATGAATTTTCTGATTTTGCATATTGTTTCTAGAGAAATGAAACACTGCATATGCATGCATTGCATAGTCAAGTGGTACCCGCGATGGGCCACGGAGTAATGCGCAACCACGTGCTGATCTGTGAGCGATTGCACGAGTGCTGATCTGTGAGCGATTGTACTTTGGTATATAAGTGCTGGTCTGTGAGCGACTGCTATTATATTGTGGACTTTGGGCTTTGCCCTCAGATGCCTCCCAAACCCACGCCGCCCGTGGGCACCCGAACGACGGAAACGTCGTTGAATTTCCTTGATCGCTACTCGCGCACTGCTTGGCTTTTGACCCCGTCTCAAGCAGAGCGACTTATACGGGGTGGCTGGAGCGGACAAGTAGGACTGACGGTATGGAGGACTTCGTAGAGCGTACTCATGCGAGCATAGAGTTACCCGTACCTTCTCGCCTGGTGCTAGAGGCGCACGGCATTTTCGACGACGCTGAGGAGTCTGCTGAGAGTGTAACATCCTCTAAATTTATTATTTAAAATAATTAAGACTTATAAATATATATATTTCATTATTAATTTAGGTGTGATAATTATTTGTCTTGTTCGACTTATTGTAGTTGATAAAATTATTAGTAAGAATTATTTAATCAATGGAGAAGTTTTATATAATTATATATATATATATATATGTTTTTTAGTAAAAGAAGAATTTGAGCTAAGGGTTTGGGGCTAGGTGTGACCCAACCCGTAATAGAAATTTGGGCTTGGAGTGGGTGGCTTAGTTTTTGTATGATCAAGGTTAAGAAAAAAAGAATAATAAGTAAATAAAATAATATTTTCTCCCTTCTATTCTTTATTTGGGCCCAACACTATCTACCCAATAATTTCCACTTTAAATTTTCCCTAAAGTCCACAATATTTCGATACTAAGTAATAGTAAGCAGAAAAAAATACCGAAACCCTAGCCGTCATCTCCTTCACACCACATCTCCTTCGTGCGGCAAACTCTTCGTGTGAACAACTTCGTGGGAGCTTAGAGTTTCGTACTAGGAAGAAAAGCGGCCAAGGTAAGGGCTTTTCCCCACACAAATTTGAGTTAGACTGTTAGTTGGATGACATAGAACTAATAATTGTAATTGCTTGCTTTTGAAAGAAATAAATGTAGACTAATAAAATAAAATAATGGAATATGAAATCCTTTACGTTGAGTTCGATATGTAATGTATGTCTTTTTAAGAAGTAAAATATGAATTTTTATATTATACATGATAGAGTTTTAATTTTTATGATGGATATGAAGCAAAATATGATTTTTCTTATGTTATATATATGATAAAGTTTTGATTTTGATGATGTATTATGAGTTGGAGTTTGAAGTTTCTTGTTATATATAAAGTTTTAATCTTTATGGTGTAAATGAAGTCAAGTCCCGATTTTTATGCGTACGTGGTGAAAATTATTATTGAATGATTATTTGTCTATGAATATATGATTCTCGTGATAAGGATGTGTGATATGTGATCTTTGTGATGTGAATAAGATGATGGTTTGAAAAAGGGTGATTTTTTGAATGTATATGACATGATTCTTAGTGGGCTGTGTGCGAGTATAATTGTGATAATATATGGTCATGTCATGGCATATGCATCTTCGTGGGAGTTGCCTTAGTGGCAGGTTTATTTTCCCCATTGGTATGGGTGATCTTTCTGTGTGGAAGTTGCCTTAGTGGCAGGTTTATATCCGGATCATATAGTTTTAGGAGCATGCATTATGCATATTTTTTACATACGATTTACTGTTTGCGCATTTTTTTTCTTTTAAATTACAAGTTTTTACCTTTATATGTTTTGTGTTATTCTTCTATATGTTTAGCTTTGGTTTGATGTGGATGATGGAAAAAATTGACCCTTACAACAACATTTTAGGTACTAATGAGTTCGAGGAGATTCAAGAGTAATTGATGAGTATTAACGTGCGGCGAACGTGGGGTAAAAATGGGGTTTTCAAGACAATTTTGTAATAATAAGTATTGCCGCAAAATTTCTATGTTTATTTATTTTTTTAATTTTTGTCACTAAACTTTTAAATGCATTCGAATTCTATAAATACGGAAGTGGATTTTTGCTTCCGTTTAGGAATAATTGATTTTTCCTTTATTTTAGCTTGAATAAACTTTTTTTTATAATATTAAACAAATGTGATTGTTACTAATTATTTAAAAGCATAAATGTGATTGTTACTAATTATTTAAAAGTATAAATGTAGATATTCTTACAAAAAAAAATTATCGTAAATTTTTCTAAAAGTATTTTTTTTAGTAACGTTTTGGACCAAAAATCCGGGGCGTTACAGATAGGGTTGAGACGGAGGCCACTGTAGGGGTGGTGACTCCCAACCCAGTGATTGGAGGAGAGATACATGGGTCTGATGCGGTAGAGAAGCGTGAAGAGCTGAGACCAGTAGCGACAGAGATTCTGGGTCCATCTAGGATCTCCGATGATTGCTGCGAGATTCCGGCACCGCCGAAGCGGCCACGAGTGTGTATTGACTTGACTTCTGAGGAGACCGATCCCTCTATGTACGAGGAGGAGGAGGAGGTTACGTCGAAGCGAGCTGCAGAGTCAGAAGAGACTTGCGTGGGATGCGGAGGGAATCCGTGCTACTGCAGCTTCAGCGCATGATCAGTTAGACTTAATGTATTAGGTTTTGGGTTGAAATTGTAATTTTTCTTATTTTGGGAATACTGTACTATTTTCCGCTGAACCATGTACTCTGATATTTGCTGTTGATGTATTATGACAATGATATTTTGGGATGTGTTAATGTTTAAAAACTAATTTCCAAGATAAGTACTTAGTGATAATCCTGATGAAGTATTTGGTTTACGTTCATCGATTAATCTATAACGTACTATTTTACGAAGAACTTTATTTTAATTCTTTTGAAATAATTTTGGGAAAACTTATTTTAATTATTAATTTAAAAAAAAAAATGCACCCGCGCTGTGTTTTAAACTCGGGGTGTTACAAACACCCTGATTTGTTTATCGACTCGTAGTTTCGAGGACGAAACTAATTTTAGGGGGGTAGTAATGTAAGACCCTGAATTTTCTAAACCTTAATTTATGCACTTTTAGTGTATTTTGTGTTGAATTGCTTAAACTATTAGCCAATTTTTATTTTATAAAATTAACTACCAAAATATAATTTTGTTAGAGTTAGTAATATATTTTTGGAGAACCGATTAAAATTATTTATTAGAGTATAATTTAATTACGTCACAAAAAAATTTATTACCGATTAAAATTTTAAAATGTCACTTGTTGCTGATAAATTCACCTGTCAATTGAGTTGGGACGAGAGTAGATATTTTTATTATATTAGATTGAGAAGTGAGTGATATGATGTGTGTAAAAGTGATTAGATTTTATAATGATTATTTCAGTTAAAAGCTAAATATTTAATTATATTAATGATTTCTTTAGTAAGTTAAAAGAAAAAAGTGAACATAGCCTTTTAAAAGGCATGACCATGTCTGTGTGTTTTGTTTCCTCTTCCAATTGCCATGCTTTTGTTTCCTTATTTCTAAAAACACAACCAAACACAAGTGTTGGTAGAAAAAAAAACACAAAACCTCAATTTTCTACTAGATCAAAGCCTTCATTCAAGAAGTGTTAGGAAGGAAAGTTACTCCCCTCTACTAGGTGGTGCTGTTGAGCTAATTTATTTGAGGTGAGACACTTACTTCCTTTCCTTTTTTCTTTCGAAATTCGAAAACTTTATATGTGTGGGTAGATGAGTGAAATTTTTTAATTCTTAACCAACCACTTGTTGTGGTTGTTGTTATTGTGTTGTTGTTGTTGTTGTTGTTGTTGTTGTTGTGGTTGTTGTTGTTGCGGTTGTGTTGTTGTTATTGATGTTGTTAGTAATGGTTAGAAATAAAAAATTGATTTTTGTTGTGTTTGAGTTAGGTAATGAGTTATTTTCAAATAAATGAGTTTGAACTGAAGTTGAAATTTTACAAGAAAAATTAGAGTTGTTAAAGTTGTGAAAAAGTTTAAATTTTAACTAAGTTAAAGAGTTTGAGGAAAGAGTTAAAATGTGATATTAATATGTTTAGAGTTAAAAATGTTACTATTTTAATTACTCTTGGACTGAGTTTATGGGAGGAGTTTAGAGTATTTTACTAACTCCATTTTTTTGTACTCTAATGGTTGAGTGATATAACTTGAAAAATTAATGAGATTTAATTTTTCGAATTTTGTTCTGGTTGGATAAATTTTAGTGGTGAACAAATTGTTGTGAATCATTATGTGTATGTAGTTAGCTCCTTGAGTCTCGAAAAGGAATCGAGACCGTTGACACCGAGTTAGCGGTAGGGAGAACTATGAGATATTAACGTTGTTGTGATGAATAAAGAAAAATGATTTTTCTTAGTGTATGTCTTTCCAAAGAATAGTCGAAACATTTCTTAAACTCTTTTCGATGTTGGCGGTGTACGGTGATATTTCTTCAAACTCAACTTACAAATTCTGGTGTTGTATGGGTTGTTGAAGATGATAGAAAATATTGATCTATGTGATATTGAGATAGTCTTGAAAACATACAGGTTTTATTGTAAATATATATATATATATATATATAATTAATTGTTTTGGAGGTGGAATTAAAATTATTGGATAATGGATGAATTAATTTAATTTTGAGTAATTAAATTATCGGACCGTTAATTAAGATATTCTCTACTAATTTCGACGGAAACGGGTTAAGTGCTGGAGGATCAAAAGATATTTTGATATAAGAATTGGTGAGGTGGCGTAGATATTTGTGAAAAAGGAAACAATTCTTCTCTCCTCTGCTGTGTCAGTTGCTTTATGTGGATATTTAAGTAAGAAGCTTTTCCTTCTTTCCTCTACGCGCCAGTTCTGCTTTATCTTCTTCTTCTTCTTCTTCTAATTTTTTGAGTGTTGGTGAAGAAAAACAATTTACTTAAAAGTCATCGTTGTGGAAAATCTGAGTGTCGAATCAGAAAGTTTCGAGTACGAAAGTCATTCCTCTGATCGTTACGGAGCTAAAGAACTAATTTTCGTAGCGGCGAACGCGAACGGGAGTATCGTCGGCTTTTGTCGCAGAAGCGTACGAGCTAAGGGAACGTAACTAAGGTAAGGGCACCTTCCAACTTTCTAGATTGCATTTAGGGCTGTAAATGCATGTGTGATGAATGATATTTGGTTTATGATTGTGAAAAACATTGTATTATGTTTTGAAAATCATCCTGTGAGCGTTAAATGATGATTCTGGTTCTGATTTGGTTTTGTTAAAAATCAGTGAGGTTATTCTGGTTTGAGTAAATCTGTGTTTTGCTGTGTTTTGTTAAACAATCTGGTGTTGATGGTTGTTTCAAATGAAAAGGGATTTTAAATGGTGGAAGTATTTTTATGAAAAATCTGTTGTTGGTATTTGATGAAAAATGTTCTAAGTTGAGGTTTTAAAAGAGGGGAATTATGATTCTGGTGTTGGGTTGGATTTTCAAAAGAAAAGGTTTTGAAAATGTGTGGAAGTTTCAGGAAAATTCACTGATTTCGAAGGTGTATTCGAATACGGCATTGAGTGTATTTGAATACAACCTGCAAAGCTTCTATTTTCCCTAAGTTTTCGAACTTGTATTCGACTACGAGCCCCTGTAGTCGAATACAGATTTTCCAATTTTGCTACTGACTTATCATCTGTATTCGACTACGACCCTCTGTAGCCGAATACAGATTTGCAATTTTTGCTTCTGTTTTAACCACTGTATTCGACTACAACCCTCTAAGGCCGAATACAGATTTGCAACTTTTGCCACTGACTTCGCATCTGTATTCGACTACGAAGGCCTCGTATTCGAATATAGAATGCTGATTTTTCACTGTTTTAGCTTCTGTATTCGAATACAAGGTAGCTGTAGTCGAATACAGATTCGTGTTTTTCAGAAATTCAAGTTTTTAACATTGTTTTATAAACCTTAAGTGTTGGGGTACCTTGGGAAGGTTTGTGGTGATTAAAAATGGAAATTTGGTGATAGTTTGAAGTGGTGATGATGAAGTTTTTGAGAATTTACTGAAGTTGTAGAAATTCTGATTTTTGTATTGTAACAGCCTCTGTATTCGAATACTAGGAGTCTGTATTCGAATACAGGATGTTGATTCTGCCTTGTTTGGCTTCTGTATTCGAATACAATGAAGCTGTATTCAAATACAGATTCGTATTTTTGCCAGAAACCTCAGTTTTAATCACAGTTTTGAATCTTAACAGTTGGGGAAAAACCTTTGTTAATAAAGAGTGGAACTTTGAGGTAATGCAAAGTGTAATGCTTGCTTGAATGGTTAATCTTTGAATGTGTTGAGATGTTTTGACAAATGAGGAAAATGCATGAATTTTACTAAGGTTGCATACTGTTTTCAATGAAGTGAAACAATGCATATTCATGCAGGGCATAGTCAGGTGGTACCCGCGATGGGCCACATAGTAATGCGCATCCACGTGCTGATCTGTAGTGATTGCACGAGTGCTGATCTGTAGTGATTGCACTAGGTACTAATCTGTGATTGTACCAGGGTATATAAGTGTTGGTCAGATAAACGACTGCACTGGTACTGGACTGTAGTGTCTGTATCCTGAAATGCGCAGCCACGTGCTGATCTGTAGTGATTGCACGAGTGCTGATCTGTAGTGATCGTACTAGGTACTGATCTGTAGTGATTGTACCTTGGTTTATGTCAAACGTGCTGGTCTGTAGTGACTGCACGAGTGCTGGTCTGTATGCGACTGCACTGGTGCTGATCTGTATGCGATTGCACCCTGGTCATGAGGGCCGTTAAATTGTGCTGGTCTGTAAGCGACTGCACCTTGGTGATTCCAAGAATTTATGAACATGAGCATATACATGTTGCATCGGAGTGTTTGACCGGAGGGTCACGTTTGATTTTATGTTGATGGTGGAAAATTGTTGTGTGAGTAAGTATTTTTTTGAAAATCTGTAATTTCGGATGAATTGATGTTTGTGCTTACATCATGATTTTTATACTTACTTGGTTGCTGTTTTGTAAAGTACAAATGACATGTATTTCAAAATTTAGCATCCTTATTTATCATCATGTACTATGAATATGTTTGATATTCTTGATATAACTGCTATGTGGTAATTGTTATTTTCGGTCGGTGACCCTTTACAATTATTGTGGAAATTGGGCGTTGCCCTCAGATGAGATTCAGAACCGTACCCCTGATGGTCATACTAACGACAGGGAACGTCGTTAGTTTCCCTTGATCTTTACTTGTGGGCTATGCAAAGAGATGAGCAGCTGGGTGAAGAAAAGACTTGTGAATATTGTAATGCTACTGTAGGTTAGGGTATGATCAGAGTAGACTTATGTATAGGGTTTTGAACTCAATGGTTGCAAATATTCATTTTGGGAATTATTGTAAAACTCTTCCGCACTCTGATAAATATTTTGATGTATCTTTATTTTAGTATATTATAAAGATCAAATTCCCATAAATATCCCATTCGATTCAATTGTGATTTTGCTGTTTTAAAATTCCTTACTATTTTTAATTACAAAGTCCAATGATATTTAATTTGAATTGATTTTAATTTCCTTGGAACGCAATTCTGAAAACTCTTTTATTTATGTATTCGTTTTAAAAAAAAAAATACACTTGCGCTGTGTTTTAAACTCGTGGTGTTACAGTATGAATTATGAATTTATTGCATTATAATTTGAAATTATCTCGATTTAATTTGATTCAATGCAATAATTGCTTTTAATTTTATGACGTTATGAATTTACTCTCGTGATTTGAATTTTTTTTTTTGTCGTTTGTATGTTATGAATTTATTATTCGTGAATTAATGACTTTATGAATTTAATATTATGATTTTATGAATTTACTCTCGTGATTTAAATTTTTTTAATTATTGTTTGTATGTTGTGAATTTATTATTTGTGAATTAATGACGTTATGAATTTAATATTATGATCTTATGAATTTACTACTCGTGATTTGAATTTTTAATAATTATTTGTATGTTATGGATTTAATAATCGTGATTTATAACATTATGACGTTATGAATTTACTATTATGACATTACCAATTAATTGAAACTGATTGATGTTTTTTTTAAACTATAAATGATTAGTTGTTATTTTGTTATATAGTGAAATTATTGCGTAATAAATTAGATTGATTTGATTTGAAAACATATGACATTTAATTGGTCTCCACCTTAATTATGAAATTAATTAAAATTAATTAGGCCAATTGAATTTATAATGATTATGAATGTTCCTTAATTCTCTAACTGATATATAAAATTGTACGATTCCCACAATATAAGTGAAGGGTAACACCGTAAAAAGGTTGTATTAGTGGAATTCTAGCTAAGGAAAGACTTGGTTATTAAGTGGTCCATTGACCCACCTCTCTTTCTTGGGAACCCCACTAGTACACGACTTTATCGTGTTACCTAAAGCTATTGTCCCCATAATAGAAAGGAAGGGTAATACCGTAAAAGGTTGTAGTAGTGGGATTCTGGCTAAGGAAAGACTTGGTTATTAAGTGGTCCATAGACCCACCTCTCTTTCCTGGGAACCCCCTAGTACACAATTTATTGTGTGACCCGAACCTACTATATAGTCGTGAATAAAATATTCCTTACGACCCTAAGGTTACAATGAGATCATAGTGTTATCCTGATTAGATAAATTGTAGGAAAAATGGCTCGTCGCGCGAATCGACCAGTGCCCCAGGGAGAAAGTTACATGACTGAAGCAATCCAAGCCATGAATGCAATGGCTGCCGCAATGGCCCAACAAGCTACAGTTCAAGCTCAACAAGCTGCAGACCAAGCTCAACGTAATGCGCAGAGGGACCTGAGGGAGGAAGCAGCTATGGCAACAAGAGGACTGACTGAATTCCTTAGGCAAGATCCGCCAAAATTTAAAGGGGAGCATGACCCTGACAAGGCCGACCTCTGGCTGCAGGAGATCGAGAAGATCCTTGAGATCCTCCACTACCCAGATGACACGAAGGTGGAGTATGCCGCTTATTTGTTGATTGGTGAAGCTGAAAACTGGTGGCGAGGGGCGAGGCAAATGATGGAAGGAAATCATGAAGAGGTGACCTGGGAAGTCTTTAAGAGAAAATTCTTGGACAAATATTTTCCGAACAGTGCCAGGGCTGAGAAGGAGGCCCAATTCTTGAGACTATATCAAGGAAGTCTCACAGTGTCCGAGTATGCAGCAAAGTTTGAGTCCCTAGCAAAACACTTTCGCTATTTTCGTAACCAAATGGATGAAGAGTATATGTGTGAGAGGTTTGAAAGCGGGCTCAGATATGAAATTAAGGAGTCTGTGGGACCTCTAGAGATACGTCAGTATCAGGTGCTGGTGGAGAAGTGCAAAAAGGTGGAGATCATGAAACGGGGCCGCCTGAACAGAGGTGCTATTGGGGGACCAATGAGACCCCAGGTAGGAAATCAAACACAACCTTACCATTTAATTATGGGGTTCTATCTCTAATTATTTCTTTCAAATAGGGAAATGGCGACCAACAAAACAAAGGCAGTCAGTTCCAACAGAAAAAGCCGTATGCCCGCCCACAGGGGACTACTGGAGATCGACCGGGACCCCAAAACAGGGGAGATTAGAGGCATCAGAGTCCAACACAAAACCAGGCGCATATTGTTCGATGCTATCACTGTGGACAGGAGGGACATAGGTTGACTGAGTGTCCAAGAAGAACCAGGATATGTTATGCTTGTCAGAAACCAGGCCATATGGCAAAAGATTGTCGGGAGAAGGATACTGTCAACAACAAGGATGTGGCACGCCCTACTGCTCGAGGACGTGTTTATCACATTAGAGGAGAAGAAGCATCATCTTCCTCAGAACTTATCCATGGTGAGTGTCTTATTGCTGGAAAAATACTTTCTGTGATATATGATTCTGGGGCAACACACTCGTTCATTTCATTAGATTGGGTGGAATCGCTCCAACTAGATGTCACTACCTTACCATTTGATTTAATGGTTACCCTTCCCTCTGTTTGAACCAGTAAAATGTAATTTGGCGTGTTTGCAATGCTCGCTGACTATGTTTAAAATGAATTTTAAGATCGATTTAAGTTGTATTCCTCTGAAACATCTTGGAGTAATTTTGGGAATGGATTGGTTGTCTAGCAACTACATCATGTTAGACTATGCCCGACGGAACGTGATATTTCCAGGTCCCGATATTTCGAAGTTCCTTTCAGCCAACAGATTGAAGTTTTCTCTGAAGGGAGGAGTCCAGAAATATGTGTTTCTCAACTCAGTCAACATAAGTCCAGAGGTTGTTGTCGATGAGATCCCGGTAGTGAAAGATTTCTTTGAGGTTTTCCCAACAGACGTACCAGGACTACCCCCAGTCCGTGATGTTGAATTTTCTATCGAGGTTATTCCAGGTACTGGACCCATCTCTATCGCTCCTTACAGAATGGCCCCCTTAGAGCTATCAGAACTAAAGAACCAATTGGAAGACCTTCTGTCTAAGAAATTCATTCGGCCTAGTGTGTCACCATAGGGAGCCCCCGTGTTATTGGTCAAGAAGAAGGATGGAAAGTCGAGATTGTGTGTTGATTATCGACAACTCAACAAAGTCAGAGGGGTAGAGGTGTTTTCTAAGATTGATCTAAAGTCAGGATACCACCAGATTCGAGTGAAAGAAGATGATATATCCAAGACAGCCTTTAGAACGCGATATGGGCACTATGAGTACCTGGTGATGCCTTTTGGAGTGACCAATGCGCCAGCTATCTTCATGGATTATATGAATCGTATCTTCCGTCCGTTCTTAGACAAGTTTGTGGTGATCTTTATTGATGACATCTTGATTTATTCCAAGAGTCGGGAGGAACATGAGGAACATTTGCGTCAAGTTCTGCAAGTACTGAAGGAGCAACAACTATATGCCAATCTAGGAAAATGTGAATTTTGGTTGGAAGAAGTGAAGTTCTTGGGACATGTAATTTCTAAGGAAGGGATCGCTGTCGACCCATCCAAGGTAGAAGCCGTGATGGCATGGAACCAACCGCAGACAGTCATAGAGATTAGGTGTTTTCTGGGGTTGGCTGGGTACTATAGGAGATTTATTGAGGGATTTGCCAAGATTGCTGCTCCATTGACACACCTTACGAAGAAGAACCAGATTTATGCTTGGACTGAGGAGTGTGAGAAAAGTTTCCAACTGATGAAAGAGAAACTAACTACATCTCCAGTGTTAGTGTTGCCACAACCAGAAGAGCCTTACGAAGTTTATTGTGATGCCTCATACCAAGGATTGGGTTGTGTACTGATGCAAAACAAACAAGTAGTGGCCTATGCATCAAGGCAATTGAAGGTGCATGAAAAGAATTATCCCACTCATGACTTGGAGTTAGCTGCAATTGTCTTTGCATTGAAAATTTGGAGACATTATCTGTATAGGTGTAGTTTTGATGTGTTTAGTGACCATAAGAGTTTGAAATACTTGTTTGATCAAAAGGAGCTTAACATTAGGCAGAGGAGATGGATGGAGTTTATTAAAGATTATGAGTTCACATTGCATTACCATCCGGGGAAAGCGAACGTGGTGGCTGATGCCCTAAGCAGGAAGTGCGTTCATCTCTCGTTTGTAACAATGAAGGGGTTGGAGTTGTTAGAGAAGTTCTGTGACTTGAATCTTAATTTGGATTCTACATTGGGGAAAGTGCACTGTGGAATGATCATTATAGATAGTGAACTGATGAATGAGATTAAAGCTCTCCAAGTTACAGACGTGTTGACTAAAGAGAAAAGGAAATTGATCGAGGTTGGCAGGGCACCTGAATTCAAGGTGGGCCCAGATGATATTTTGAGATGTAATGGACGTGTTTGTATACCCGAAAATACCTAATTAAGGAGGACTATCTTGGATGAGGCCCACAAAAGCAAGCTGAGTATTCACCCTGGTACCACCAAAATGTATAAAGACCTTAAGCAGAAGTTTTGGTGGCCGAGAATGAAGAAACAAGTAGCAGAATATGTGGCTTCGTGTTTGACTTGTCAGAAAGCTAAGGTAGAACATCAAAAGCCAGGGGGACTATTAAGGCCATTAGACATACCAGTATGGAAATGGGATAGTATATCCATGGACTTTGTGGTAGCATTGCCTAAGACTCAACGAAAGTTTGACTCCATTTGGGTGATTGTCGACAGGTTGACCAAATCTGCCCATTTCATACCCGTGAGGACTAAATATGATGTGACTAGGCTTGCAGAGATATACATTGCAGAGATTGTCAGACTACATGGGGTACCCTCTAGCATTGTGTCAGATAGAGATCCGAAGTTCATTTCTCGTTTGTGGGGAGCATTACATGAGGCGTTGGGTACTAAGTTGAGATTGAGTTCGGCCTATCACCCTCAAACCGATGGACAAACAGAAAGAACTATTCAGACCTTGGAGGATTTACTGAGAGCGTGTGTGTTGGATGAGCGAGGAAGTTGGGATAATATATTGCCTCTCATTGAGTTCACCTACAACAACAGCTATCATGCGAGCACTGGGATGGCACCGTACGAGGCTTTGTATGGGCGTAAGTGCCAAACCCCCTTATGTTGGTATCAGGATGGTGAGAACTTAATTGTGGGGCCAGAATTGGTACAACAGACCACAGATAAGGTCCATCTGATCCAAGAAAGGATGAAGGCAGCACAAAGCAGACAAAAGAGTTATGCCGACCAACGGAGGAAACCACTGGAGTTTCAAGAGGGTGAACATGTATTTTTGAGAGTGACGCCTACTACTGGAGTTGGTAGGGCACTAAAGTCTAAGAAGTTAACTCCTAAATTCATCGGCCCATACCAGATCCTCCGACGTGTGGGTCTAGTAGCTTATCAAATTGCCTTGCCTCCGAGTTTGGCCAAGCTGCATGATGTGTTCCACGTGTCACAGTTGAGGAAGTACATGGCTGATCCTTCCCATATTATCGTGCCAGATGATATCCAGTTGAAGGAGAACCTTTCTTTTGCAGTTCCACCATTGAGCATTGGAGACAGGACTACTAAGCACCTACGAGGTAAGGAGATCACATTGGTCAAGGTAATTTGGGACCAAACAACTGGAGATGCAACTGGGGAATTAGAGGAAAAAATGAGAGAGCTCTACCCTAACCTTTTCATGTTAGACTAGTTTCGAGGACGAAACTGTTTTTAAGGGGGTGAGTATTGTAACATCCTCTAAATTTATTATTTAAAATAATTAAGACTTATAAATATGTATATATTTCATTATTAATTTAGGTGTGATAATTGTTTGTCTTGTTCGACTTATTGTAGTTGATAAAATTATTAGTAAGAATTATTTAATCAATGGAGAAGTTTTATATAATTATATATATATATATATGTTTTTTAGTAGAAGAAGAATTTGAGCTAAGGGTTTGTGGCTAGGTGTGACCCAACCCGTAATAGAAATTTGGGCTTGGAGTGGGTGGCTTAGTTTTTGTATGATCAAGGTTAAGAAAAAAAGAATAATAAGTAAATAAAATAATATTTTCTCCCTTCTATTCTTTATTTGGGCCCAACACTATCTACCCAATAATCTCCACTTTAAATTTTCCCTAAAGTCCACAATATTTCGATACTAAGTAATAGTAAGCAGAAAAAATACCGAAACCCTAGCCGTCTTCTCCTTCACACCTCATCTCCTTCGTGCGGCAAACTCTTCGTGTGAACAACTTCGTGGGAGCTTAGAGTTTCGTACTAGGAAGAAAAGCGGCCAAGGTAAGGGCTTTTCCCCACACAAATTTGAGTTAGACCGTTAGTTGGATGACATAGAACTAATAATTGTAATTGCTTGCTTTTGAAAGAAATAAATGTAGACTAATAAAATAAAATAATGGAATATGAAATCCTTTACGTTGAGTTCAATATGTAATGTATGTCTTTTTAAGAAGTAAAATATGAATTTTTATATTATACATGATAGAGTTTTAATTTTATAATGGATATGAAGCAAAATATGATTTTTCTTATGTTATATATATGATAAAGTTTTGATTTTGATGATGTATTATGAGTTGGAGTTTGAAGTTTCTTGTTATATATAAAGTTTTAATCTTTATGGTGTAAATGAAGTCAAGTCCCGATTTTTATGCGTACGTGGTGAAAATTATTAATGAATGATTATTTGTCTATGAATATATGATTCTCATGCTAAGGATATGTGATATGTGATCTTTGTGATGTGAATAAGATGATGGTTTGAAAAAGGGTGATTTTTTGAATGTATATGACATGATTCTTAGTGGGCTGTGTGCGAGTATAATTGTGATAATATATGGTCATGTCATGGCATATGCATCTTCGTGGGAGTTGCCTTAGTGGCAGGTTTATTTTCCCCATTGGTATGGGTGATCTTTCTGTGTGGAAGTTGCCTTAGTGGCAGGTTTATATCCGGATCATATAGTTTTAGGAGCATGCATTATGCATATTTTTTACATACGATTTACTGTTTGCGCATTTTTTTCTTTTAAATTACAAGTTTTTACCTTTATATGTTTTGTGTTATTCTTCTATATGTTTAGCTTTGGTTTGATGTGGATGATGGAAAAAATTGACCCTTACAACAACATTTTAGGTACTAATGAGTTCGAGGAGATTCAAGAGTAATTGATGAGTATTAACGTGCGGCGAACGTGGGGTAAAAATAGGGTTTTCAAGACAATTTTGTAATAATAAGTATTGCCGCAAAATTTCTATGTTTATTTATTTTTTTAATTTTTATCACTAAACTTTTAAATGCATTCGAATTCTATAAATACGGAAGTGGATTTTTGCTTCCGTTTAGGAATAATTGATTTTTCCTTTATTTTAGCTTGAATAAACTTTTTTTTATAATATTAAACAAATGTGATTGTTACTAATTATTTAAAAGCATAAATGTGATTGTTACTAATTATTTAAAAGTATAAATGTAGATATTCTTACAAAAAAAAATTATCGTAAATTTTTCTAAAAGTATTTTTTTTAGTAACGTTTTGGACCAAAAATCCGGGGCGTTACAGATAGGGTTGAGACGGAGGCCACTGTAGGGGTGGTGACTCCCAACCCAGTGATTGGAGGAGAGATACATGGGTCTGATGCGGTAGAGAAGCGTGAAGAGCTGAGACCAGTAGCGACAGAGATTCTGGGTCCATCTAGGATCTCCGATGATTGCTGCGAGATTCCGGCACCGCCGAAGCGGCCACGAGTGTGTATTGACTTGACTTCTGAGGAGACCGATCCCTCTATGTACGAGGAGGAGGAGGAGGTTACGTCGAAGCGAGCTGCAGAGTCAGAAGAGACTTGCGTGGGATGCGGAGGGAATCCGTGCTACTGCAGCTTCAGCGCATGATCAGTTAGACTTAATGTATTAGGTTTTGGGTTGAAATTGTAATTTTTCTTATTTTGGGAATACTGTACTATTTTCCGCTGAACCATGTACTCTGATATTTGCTGTTGATGTATTATGACAATGATATTTTGGGATGTGTTAATGTTTAAAAACTAATTTCCAAGATAAGTACTTAGTGATAATCCTGATGAAGTATTTGGTTTACGTTCATCGATTAATCTATAACGTACTATTTTACGAAGAACTTTATTTTAATTCTTTTGAAATAATTTTGGGAAAACTTATTTTAATTATTAATTTAAAAAAAAAATGCACCCGCGCTGTGTTTTAAACTCGGGGTGTTACAAACACCCTGATTTGTTTATCGACTCGTAGTTTCGAGGACGAAACTAATTTTAGGGGGGTAGTAATGTAAGACCCTGAATTTTCTAAACCTTAATTTATGCACTTTTAGTGTATTTTGTGTTGAATTGCTTAAACTATTAGCCAATTTTTATTTTATAAAATTAACTACCAAAATATAATTTTGTTAGAGTTAGTAATATATTTTTGGAGAACCGATTAAAATTATTTATTAGAGTATAATTTAATTACGTCACAAAAAAATTTATTACCGATTAAAATTTTAAAATGTCACTTGTTGCTGATAAATTCACCTGTCAATTGAGTTGGGACGAGAGTAGATATTTTTATTATATTAGATTGAGAAGTGAGTGATATGATGTGTGTAAAAGTGATTAGATTTTATAATGATTATTTCAGTTAAAAGCTAAATATTTAATTATATTAATGATTTCTTTAGTAAGTTAAAAGAAAAAAGTGAACATAGCCTTTTAAAAGGCATGACCATGTCTGTGTGTTTTGTTTCCTCTTCTAATTGCCATGCTTTTGTTTCCTTATTTCTAAAAACACAACCAAACACAAGTGTTGGTAGAAAAAAAAACACAAAACCTCAATTTTCTACTAGATCAAAGCCTTCATTCAAGAAGTGTTAGGAAGGAAAGTTACTCCCCTCTACTAGGTGGTGCTGTTGAGCTAATTTATTTGAGGTGAGACACTTACTTCCTTTCCTTTTTTCTTTCGAAATTCGAAAACTTTATATGTGTGGGTAGATGAGTGAAATTTTTTAATTCTTAACCAACCACTTGTTGTGGTTGTTGTTATTGTGTTGTTGTTGTTGTTGTTGTTGTGGTTGTTGTTGTTGCGGTTGTGTTGTTGTTATTGATGTTGTTAGTAATGGTTAGAAATAAAAAATTGATTTTTGTTGTGTTTGAGTTAGGTAATGAGTTATTTTCAAATAAATGAGTTTGAACTGAAGTTGAAATTTTACAAGAAAAATTAGAGTTGTTAAAGTTGTGAAAAAGTTTAAATTTTAACTAAGTTAAAGAGTTTGAGGAAAGAGTTAAAATGTGATATTAATATGTTTAGAGTTAAAAATGTTACTATTTTAATTACTCTTGGACTGAGTTTATGGGAGGAGTTTAGAGTATTTTACTAACTCCATTTTTTTGTACTCTAATGGTTGAGTGATATAACTTGAAAAATTAATGAGATTTAATTTTTCGAATTTTGTTCTGGTTGGATAAATTTTAGTGGTGAACAAATTGTTGTGAATCATTATGTGTATGTAGTTAGCTCCTTGAGTCTCGAAAAGGAATCGAGACCGTTGACACCGAGTTAGCGGTAGGGAGAACTATGAGATATTAACGTTGTTGTGATGAATAAAGAAAAATGATTTTTCTTAGTGTATGTCTTTCCAAAGAATAGTCGAAACATTTCTTAAACTCTTTTCGATATTGGCGGTGTACGGTGATATTTCTTCAAACTCAACTTACAAATTCTTGGTGTTGTATGGGTTGTTGAAGATGATAGAAAATATTGATCTATGTGATATTGAGATAGTCTTGAAAACATACAGGTTTTATGACAAGTTTAAATTTTTATGCTTAGAAGTTTGATTTTTTTTGTATTAAAAGTATTAACCTTATTGTTAAATAAGTTCCACCTTACATTGAAGTTATTATCTTTTATGTAAAAGTTTAAATTCTTTTCCCTTTTCTCCGATTTGGTACTTTTTGTGAATATACTTTAAGTTCCATTTTAAAAAAAAAAAAATTTGAGTTTGTTGTTCTTAAAATTAATTTTAGAAACTATTTCAAAGAGTGGTTAGAACTTTGAAACTAGAAAAACATTTATTGATATTCTTGTGTGTGGTTAAGTTGTTATGAGATAAATACTTTGATTAAACTTTAGTCTTTATACTCTAAGGGGATTAGGAGTAAGAAAGGGTTTGTAAAGTAGTTAAACTCTCGGGGACTAATTTGACAAAGTCAAACACTATTTGATTGAAGGTGTTGGTACGAGCGATATTTGTTGAAAACGCTATAATTGAGGTAAGGGCTCCTTCCAAATTCTTAGTTTGCACAAAGGGACCTTATATGTGTGTTTGATGTGTGAATATGTGATAATTAATATGGACATGGTTATGCATTCTTGAGTGATAATACGTGTTCTTACATGTTATGAATTTTTATTGATGAGAACGTGTTTGGAGTATGCTCTGTGAAAAGTATAAAAAAATTGTTAGTGTTTAATGAGTATTAAAAGGGAAGTCTTTTAATAGCTACATTTACATAATGATTGATGTGAAAGAATCAGAGTATGCTCATGCATTTCATAGTTAGTCGTGACCGTGATGAGCCACGATATTAGTGGTGACCGCGATAGGCCAGGGGATGGTTCCATGAGTTGATTGGTCCATCTTATCCTTATGAGGATTTCTAGCCGTGTAGGTCTGTGATAGACTACACTCTGGTAAATCATGCTGATCTGTGATAGGTGGCACCTCGGTAACTGGTATTGGTCTGTGATAGGCGGTACAGTTATGGTTTACACCCCTCGAGGAGGGTTTGGGAATTCCGGAATCATGTGCACTAGCATATAAGCATTGCATTAAGGTTTTTGGCACGCGAGTCATGTTTGTTATGATATGATATGAGTTTATACTTGTTCTGTCAGTGTTTGTTATCTTGCTGAAACTGCTAAGTGTTTACTGTTTGTCTTTTTGACATAATTGTTAATTGTTAACTATTAATTTCGGTTGGGGACCCGTTACATTATTGTCGAAATCGAGCTTTGCTCTTAGATGATACCTGAGTTCGTTCCGCTAACGGTTTCCCTGACGACGGAGACGTCGTTTGTAAGACCCATTGTCAGTTGTCTAGAATATGACAATTGGACTCATACACCTTAATAAACAGAGGTAACTAATATTGAATAATAATTTAGAATCACCAACATACTGAAAACTACATTTATAAATATAGGTCACAACTTCATCAGTAGATTCATAAAATATTACATCTTGAAAATAAACTACGATTTGTCTAATTATATCTAAAATAAAATAAACATCAAATTTTAATTCCCTAAGTTTGGAACTGATCTTCTGACCTCAAATCTTTTCCTTTGGAATAAGGAAAAATCGCCCAATATCTTGATGTGGGTCACCAAGATAATTGAGTAATAATTGGTAAAGGTGGTCTGGCCAAACCTCAATCAGCGTCCTGATTGTTCTCATTTACCTGTTATTCCATGCCTAGAATAACCTGAATGTCCCACCGTGAATAAGACCATGTATGATATGATTAATGATGTTGTACTGAAATGTTTTGTATGAAATGTTTTTATTATGTTATATATGCAATATATCATTCATAAACAACAATCACAAATAACTTAGCGATACACTAAACCCATAATAATTTGATCATACGTCCTTAATTCAAACGGAAATAGGCAGAGAAAAAAAAAGAAAAAAAAATATAGAAACAACATTGGAGTCATGAAACTAGTAACAACATCAAAGTCATGAAATTAATAACAACACAAGAGTCATGAAAAATATCATTTGGATGCGGTTTTAAAACACTAATATGCGAAAATTCCATTTCTTCACACTCTAATTCCCCTAATCCGTAATAACCCAAAACAATTTATATAGATAATTTCAGTGTCCAAAACCCTCATACCAAATTTAATGTAACAAAGCTCAGTTTCACATACACATCAGAGACAGCAGTAACGAGCAGAAATTGTGCTCGACAAGCATCCTAACCTCAAATCTAGTTATGCCCATTTAATTAAATTTTTCCTAACATATAATTCATTTACAACATCACAACCAGAGAAACACACAACATAGATAAAACTTAAATTGTCAATGAAATCCCTATGGCTAAATTTACTTAGTAATAAATAAAAAAACTTGTTTCACTCTCCTCAAATACATTACTGTAATGAAGCGTATGCCAATATTTTTTTTTATGATGATGCCCAACATGCAGAACCACTGGAAAATTGATTTCACCAAAAATTTTAAAACTAATAAATTATAAACATTCATACATGATGATTTTCATTTTCTCAACAAATTATTTGCATGCATAGAATTTTAGACTAAACTTAAACATGTAAATCAAGATACTTGTCAAAATCAAACATATATATTTCCCAAAAGTTAAAAACGAAGAGAGAAGGAAAGTTTGTAATCACATGTATTTTGATGATTGACTTAGAAAGGTGTTTGAGATAAATAGATGAACAACAGAAATTAAGATGAGTAGATGAAGGATATGGGAAGATCTTCAACATGCAAGTAGATGCGCAAGGGTGTTTTCCTTGTTTTGGCAGTTTCAGATGCAAAGGTGTTTACCTTTTTTGCCAATTTTAGGTGCGGACGTATCATCAGAGTCAGTATGCGCAAGGGTGATAAACAAGGAAATTTTAGGAAATTTCCTTTTTTCCCTTCATTTATCTAAATATTACCGTAGTGCCCCTTCCTTAATTAATTAAATTTTAAACTACTTATTTTTATTTTTTCTAAATTAACAGTTTTGTTTCTAGACTTAACAAAATAGATAGGTTGTTACATCCTCCACCACATAATAAAATTTTGCCCTCAAAATTCAGAGGATTACCTATTAGAAAAGGTAATGATACTCCTTTTGCATGTCTGTCTCTGCTTCCCATGTTGCTCCTTCGGCAGAAGATCCTTCCCAAACAACCTTCACTAGGGGAATTTCTTTGCTTCTCAATGCTTTTACACTTCTATCTATAATTTGGACTGGCATTGGGTCATAAGTAAGGTTTGACTTGAGTTGGACAGACTCATGACTCAAAATTTGATGAGGGTTAGGAATATATTTCTTTAACTAGGAGACATGAAAAACATTGTGTAGATTGGATAAATTGGGTGGCGAAGCTATTCTGTATGAAGAGGAACCTATCCTCTGCAATATTTGAAAGGGTCCAACAAAACAAGGGTTTAGCTTCATGACCTTTAGCACTCTTCCAATTCCAACAGTGGGGGTAACTCTCAAAACAACATGATCCCTTTCCTCAAACTCCAAAGGTCTTCTCTTGATATCAGCATAGCTCTTTTGCCTGCTTTGGGCAATCCTTAGTTTATCCTTAATGACTTTAATCTTTTCATTGGTCTCTTGGATAACTTCATAACGTAAGATCCCCTTATCCCCTACCTCTAACCAACATAAAGGTGTCCTACATTTTCTTCCATACAAAGCCTCAAAGGTGCCATGCCAATGCTGGCATGGTTGAAGGTGCAAACACGAGAACGGGGGGTTGAATTGTGTTTGTAATACTTGAATTCTTTTTCTGTTTTTGATGATTATTTAAAATCTGATATATAAGCAAGCAGAATTGGCAGCGGATAAAGTAAAATAATCAACACAAAGATTTATCCTGGTTCACCATTTACTAGGCTACATCCAATCCCTTCACCTTGAAGGATTTTTCCACTAATTATAAACCTCTGAATTACAACAGCACTACTGACCCTACAAGTCAGTTTTCCCAAACAGTCTAACAATCCTAGACTTTTGAGGAACACAGCACCTTGACTTCACAATTCAAGTCTTCTCCTACCAATCTGACAACCCCAGATTGCAGAAGGGATTTCAACACCTTGAATATAATTGCTAAGTCACCTGCTACTTCTTCTGACTCTTTAGATAGTAGACTCTACTTCAACAATATAGACCTTACACAAGGGAACGAAAAACAAGAGTACTTGCTTCTGGAAAGCTGATACTCACAATTAACCTCACTGAAAACTCGAGTGTTTACCTCTGGAAGTTTATGACTCTTTTACTGATTTTCGATGACAGTCTTCTGCCTTGAGCCTCCATGATCAAATTTGAGCTGTATCTGTCCAGATTTTCTTGCAAAAATAACTTGGCCAATCGAGTTTGAGCTTTATGCTTGATCCGAACTTTTTTAATTCAGATTTGTTCTGAAAATAACTTTGGCCAATCTTGTTCTTGTTTAATTCTGAACTGTATCTTTCTTCCCTCCAAGACTTCAATTTATTTTTGTATCAAATCCCCTTAATACTTTGATGAAATTTCTATCAAAATTTAATCAAGTCTTTTTCGAATTTTAATCAAGTCTTCGTTGATTTTCATCATGATTAATATCTGGATGTATGATCCTCTGATCTCGACCAACTCTAGACTTTGTAATCTGATCTGCGCCAATTCTACGATCCTCTGATCTCGGCCAACACTGGATCATGATACTTTAATCTGGACCATTGATCTTTTAATCTGAACATTTACCCTTGATCAGGACCAAGTCTGGACTGAGTCTGGATTAAATCTGGACTTAGTCTTATGTTCACAACCAATCTTCTGGTCAGGATAAAGTCCGGACCAAGTTTGACTTATGTTTCCTTCTGGTCTGGACCAAGTCTCCCTCTAACAAGCTTCCTTCTGGTCTGGACCAGGTCTCCTTCTAGACTATGCTTCCTTCATGTGTGGACCAAGAAAGATATCCTATGATGATGTTATTTGTCCTTTGATGTTTTTCCTTTGATGACATCCTCTGATATCTTCTGGAGGTGTATCCTCTGGTGTCATTCTCTGATTTTATCCTTTGGTGTCCTCATCTTCTGCTTATGATTTTATCTTCTGGTGACGTCATCTTCTACCTCTGGTGACGTCATCTTCTAGTGGCATTTTTCATTATTATTCTAAGTCAAAAATAAGATTACATAAAAGTACTTTTGTAAACATCAAAATTCTAAGTATAGAACCAACTTGGTTCCAACAATCTCCCCCTTTTTGATGATGACAAAACCTTGTATTTTTGATAACTTATTTTGTTAGGCTCCCCCTCAGATCAAGCTTCTCCCCCTAAGTCTAATGCCCCATACTTTTCCTGTCCTTTTCAACTCCTTCTTTTGTCACTCTTTCTTTTCTTCTTATCACTTCTCTTTTTCAACTCCTTCTTTATTTCACTCTTTCTTTTCTCTCTTCTTTTCTTCTCTCCTTTTCAACTCCTTCTTTATTTCACTCTTTCTTTTTCACTTTCCTTGTTACCTCTCCTTTTCAACTCCTTCTTTATTTCACTCTATCTTTTCTCTCTTCTTTTCTCCTCTCCTTTTCAACTTTTTTTCCTTTTCTCTCTTACTTTCTCTCCCCCTTTTTGTCATCAGCCAAAAAGAGGTTTTTATTTTTTATTTTTTACAGAGTACAAACAAAAATAAATAAATAAATAAATAAATAAGAGAAAATAAAAGACAAAAAATAAAAATTTAAAAAATACTCCTCTAAAAAGACTACTTGATCTAGTAAGATATGGAGATTATGTTGAGATGCTTCTTGATGAACTCAAATCGATCTTCAGGCAATGGTTTGGTAAAGATATCAACCCATTGATGATATGTGTCTACAAACTGGATGCTTATTGTTCCCTTTTGAACATGGTCTTTGATAAAGTGATGCTTGATTTCAATGTGCTTAGCTCTAGAGTGTAGGATAGGGTTCTTGGTTAGGTTTATGGCTGAAGTATTGTCACAGAACAAAGGGATGTTGGTTTCAAAGATGTTGTAGTCTTCCAACTGATGTTTCATCTAGATTAACAGTGAACTGCATCCTGCTGCTGATATGTATTCAGCTTGTGCTGTTGACATGGCAATGGTGCTTTGTCTCTTGCTTGACCAAGAAATCAGATTATCACATAGAAACGTACAGTTGCCACTTGTGCTTTTTCTCTCTAATTTGTCTCCAGCATAATTATAATCACAAAAACCACTTAGTTTGTAAGATGGGGTTTTCTTGTAAAGCAAGGTAAGGTGTGTGGTTCCTTTAAGGTATATAAGGATTCTTTTGACAGCAGTTAAGTGGGATTCCCTAGGGTCAGCTTGAAAACGAGCACAGACACAAACACTAAACAAAATGTCAGGTCTAGAAGCAGTTAGGTAAAGAAGGGATCCAATCATACCTCTGTATGTTTTCTGGTCTACCTTTTGGCCGGATTCATCTTTTTCAAGTGAGCAGGTGGGGTGCATGGTGGTAGCCATAGGTTACAATCACTCATCTTCAACTTTTTGAGAAGTTCTTTAGTGTACTTAGATTGGTGAGTGAGTGTACCTGTTTTTCCTTGCTGAATCTGAATTCCTAGGAAGAACTTAAGTTCTCCCATCATGCTCATCTAAAACTCTTGCTGCATCAAATCAGAAAACTCTTGGCAGAGAGTGCCATTAGTGGATCCAAAGATAATATCATCAACATAAACTTGAATGATCAGAATATCATCTTTAATGGATTTTCTAAACAAAGTGTTATCTATTTGGCCTCTATCAAACTGATTTTTTAGTAAGAAATTGCTAAGTCTGTCATACCATGTCTAGGTGCTTGTTTTAAACCATATAAATATTTTTTAAGTTTAAAAACATGGTTTGGAAAATCATAACTTTCAAAACTTGGGGGCTGTTTGACATAAACTTCCTCACTTATATAACCATTTAAGAAAGCACTTTTGACATCCATTTGATACAAAGTAATATCATGATTTGCAGCAAAAGAGAGTAGGATACGAATTGCTTCTAACCTGGCCACTGGAGCAAAAGTCTCAGTGTAATCAATGCCTTCTTGCTGACTGTATCCTTGTGCCACAAGCCTAGCTTTATTCCTGACTACTTCACCTTTTTCATTGAGTTTGTTCCTTAACACCCACTTAGTTCCAATGATATTTTTGTGTGTCTGGACACCAGATCCCAAACCTCATTCCTTTCAAACTCATTCAGCTCTTCTTGCATTGCAAGAATCCATCCTTCTTCTGCCAGTGCTTCATCAACAGTAGTTGGTTCAATGGTAGAAAGTAAACCAAACAGACTTGTTTCTTTAAGTGATGATCTGGTTTTCAATGGTTCAGTTGCGCTTCCAATAATCAGTGTTTCTAGATGTGAAGACTTGTACTTCCACACATTCTTTCTTTCTGACTTGTCTTCAGGTTCAGCATTATCTTCGAATTTGCTTTCATCTTTTTCATTCTCTGGTTCTGTTGTTTGATCTGCTCTTGCTTCCTGTGCTTCTGGTAAACCTGCAATTTCCTCATCTTGCTTTGACTTTTTAGAGTCAAGCTGTTTGTCATCAAACTTAATGTGTATGGACTCCTCCACAGTGTTAGTTTCTTCATTAAACACTCTATAAGCTTTTGATCTCTCAGAGTAACCAATGAAGGTACACTTTTGAGATCTGGAATCAAATTTTGCAAGATTATCCTTAGTGTTTAACATATAACAAATGCAGCCAAACTGTTTGAAATAGGAAATATTAGGTTTCTTACCTTTCCACAATTCATATGGAGTTTTGTTTAGAATAGACCTGATGTAAACTCATGCAGTGTTGACAGCTTCTGCCCATAGGTAGGTAGCAACATTCATGTCATTCGGCATGGTTCTGGCCATCTCCTGCAGTGACCTGTTCTTCCTTTCAACAACTCCATTATGTTGAGGTGTTCTGGGGGATGAGAAGTTGTGAGAGATGCCATTCTCATCACAAAATTCTTCAAAGTACTTGTTCTCAAACTCACCTCCATGATCACTTCTAATAGTTATGATTTTAAAACCTTTTTCATTCATAACTTGCTTGCAGAAAGAAATAAATACCTTTCTGGGATTCATCTTTGTTTCTCAGAAACTTTACCCAAGTCCACCTTGAGTAATCATCAACTATGACCAAACAGATCTAAATGAAGCAATTCAAGAGGTTGTGAAGTAGAAATACATTTTTTAGGTTTAAAAGAGCTTTTGGTCTGTTTACCTTTTTGACATGCTTCACATAGAATCTCATATTTGGTACTTAGTTTGGGGAGACCTCTCACTAGCTGAAGTTTACTTAACTCATAAACCAGCCTAGGGTTTGCATGGCCTAACCTTTTGTGCCAAATCAAATTTTCCTCCCTAACAGATAAAAGACACTTAACTTTCTGCTTAACTAGACTAAACAGATCTATCTTATAGACATTATTCTGCCTAACACCAGTGAACAAAATATATCCATCTTTTTGACTAACACCCTTGCAGGTTTTCTGATTAAACACAACATCATACTTGCAGTCACTTAGCTGACTAATGCTTAACAGATTGTGATTCAGACCTTTAACTAATAAAACATTTTTAATAGATAAGGAAGAAGAACTGTTACCAACTGTGCTTGTACCAATGATCTAACTTTCTGGTTTCCTCCAAAGGAAACCTTGCCTCCTTTCTTCAGAGTCAGCTTCTGGAACATTGATCTATCTCCAATCATATGCTTGGAGCATCCACTGTCCACATACCATGCTTTGTGTTATTGATCAGACCTTTCTTCTTCTGATACTTCACCGTCAGAGTCAGAGTCAGACTAAATGTTGTAATCAGATTTTGTATGAGCCTTCAGAGCCAGTTCTGTTTCTGGCTTGTTCAGACTGGTTGAACTGTTCCCTTGATTCTGCTTCGGCTGATACACCATGTTCCTCTAGTGATTCTGGAACTTATGGTGATTCTGGTAATTATGCTTCTTCTGGTAATACTGAAGTTGATGTGTGTGATTCTGCTGTTTGTGGCTGAACCTCTGATTCTGATACTGATACTGGTTTTGGTTCTGATTCTGTTGTGAATTGTACTGACAAGACCTTCTTTCATCAGACTCATTTTGCTTCTGTCTGGTGGAAACTGGAACATACACTTTTTCTATTTGTGCATTGCCAACATCCATTGACCAGGCACCATGATTGGTGTTTCCTTTTGGTTGCTCAGAATATCTGCAACATAAACAATTTTGTTCTTTGGTACCCAAAACTGGTTGGGTCCAGGTTTGTTAGACTTAACAGGTCTCTTGTCTTTCCCAGATTTTATCATAGGACAAGACAATTTAGAATGACCATTTTTAGAACAAATAATACACTGAACATTAGAATGAGCAGATTTAATTTTAGCAACAGATTCAGTAAAACCTATTCCTCTCTTACCATTGTTACTGATTCCATAAATCATTGAAGCATACTTACTTCTTTCCATACCATTTGCAATAAAGTTTTGAAAAGCTTGTTCATGCATATCAGATTCACAAACAGTATTGGAAGTAGAGCAAATATTACTTTTGAGAGTTAGATTGTCTGAATTGAGTCTGGCAACTTCAGTTTTAAAATTAGTGTTTTCAGTTGCAAACTCAGCATTCTGATTCTTTAAAATTTGTACTTCTTTGGTTAGAATTTTCTTTTCTTCCCTAAGAGTTTTTAGTTTTAAAGACATCTTGTTGTTGACATTTAGAAAGTCTTTAAGAGCAGTAATTAATTCAGATTTAGTAAGATCAGAGAATACCAATTTGTTTTCATCTTCTGAATCAGTTCCAGAGTCTGTGCTGGATCCAGAACTTGAGTTGGTATGTGCCATCAGAGCCAATACTGCTTCCTCTGATGTGCTTCCAGACTTGCCGAAATGAATGATTTGTCCATTCTTCTTACCTTCTGCTTTTCTTCCATAGCTAGTACCTTTATGGAGTCCATAGGCAAACTTGATGTGAGCCATCATAGTTGTTTCTGCCTCTTCATCATCAGATGATTCCTCTTCTAAGTCAGATGCATCCCATGTTGCCATCAGACCTTTCTTCTTGAATCTGGAACCTTTCTTGTGATGCTTTCCTTTCTCCATGTTTGGACATTCTGACTTCATATGTCCAGGTTTATTGCATCCATAGCAGATGATGCTTTTCTTGTCAGCTTCTTCTTTTCCTCTGTTGGAATATTTGCCATTTTCCTGTAAGCTTTCTTCTTTTTGTTTTGCCACATCTTTGCAATCTGCTTGGTTATGTAAGCAAGATCATCATCTTCACAATCACTATCCTCTGATTCTGATACAACCTTTGCAGCTTTCTTCTTTTTTGACTTAAGGGCTAAAATTTTCTTCTTCTTTGGTTCATCTGCATCCAGCTCTATTTCATGAGACCTAAGGGAGCTGATCAGATTTCAAGCCTCAAGGTATTCAGATCTTTGGCTTCCTGTACTGCAGTAACCTTTGGTCTCCATTTAGCTGGTAAACTTCTAAGGATCTTCTTTACATGATCTACAGTGGTGTAGCTTTTCTTTAATACTTTTAAACCTGATACCAGAATCTGGAATCTGCAGAACATTGCTTCAATGTCTTCATCCTCTTCCATCTTGAACAGCTCATACTGTTTGACCAGTATGTTTGCCTTTGCCTTTTGAACATGTTGACTTCCTTCATAGGTCAGAACCAGACTGTCATAGATGCTTTTTGTTGTTTCCTTTTTGGTGCATCTGTCAAATTCTTTAAATGTGATAGCATTGATTATGATGGTTCTGGACTTGTGATGCAGCTTGTATAACTTCCTCTGGTTGGGATTCATATCTGCTACATCCAGTTCTTGACCAGTTTCATCTCCTGGTATAGTGGGTGCAGTGTAGCCTTTGACTACCAAGGTCCAGAGATCAGGATCTTGGGAGATGAAGAAGCTTCTCATTCTGTCCTTCCAGTGTTCAAAGTGATCTCCATCAAACAGTGGTGGCCTGTTGATGTTGCCTCCAAATTCTTCATTGGATTCTGACATGTTGAACCCCCATGGACCTTTCCTCAAACACTGTTAAGTGCTCAGCCTTGAGACCGATCTCTGATGCCAATTGAAGGTGCAAACACGAGAAGGGGGGTTGAATTGTGTTTGTAATACTTGAATTCTTTTTCTGTTTTTGATGATTATTTGAAATCTGATATATAAGCAAGCAGAATTGGCAGCAGATAACGTAAAATAATCAACACAAAGATTTATCTTTGTTCACCATTAACTAGGCTACATCCAACCCCTTCACCTTGAAGGATTTTTCCACTAATTCAAAACCTCTGAATTACAACAGCACTACTGACCCTCCAAGTCAGTCTTCCCAAACAGTCTAACAATCATAGACTTTTGAGGAACACAGCACCTTGACTTCACAAGTCAAGTCTTCTCCTACCAATCTAACAACCCCAGATTGCAGAAGGGATTTCAACACCTTGAATCTAATTGCTAAGTCACCTGCTACTTCTTCTGACTCTTTAGATTGTAGACTCTATTTCAACAATATAGATCTGACATAAGGGAACGAAAAAAAAAGAGTACTTGCTTCTGGAAAGCTGATACTCACAATTAACCTCACTAAAAACTCGAGTGTTTGCCTCTGGAAGTTTATGACTCTCTTACTAATTTTCGATGACAAAGTCTTCTGCCTTGAGCCTCCATTAAAGATGACAACTAGGGTTTCTTCCATGATCAAATTCGAGCTGTATCTGTCCAGATTTTCTTGCAAAAATAACTTGGCCAATCGGGTTTGAGCTTTATGCTTGATCCGAACCTTTTTGCTTCAGATTTGTTCTGAAAATAACTTTGGCCAATCCTGTTCTTGTTTAATTTTTGACTGTATCTTTCTTCCCTCCAATTGCTTTTAAATTCCCTCCGAGACTTCAATTTATTTTTGTATCAAATCCCCTTAATACTTTGATCAAATTTCTATCAAATTTTTTAATCAAGTCTTTTTCGAATTTTAACCAAGTCTTCACTGATTTTCATCATGATTAAAATCTGGACGTATGGTCCTCTTATCTCGACCAACTCTGGACTATGTAATCTGATCTGCGCCAATTCGTTGATCCTCTGATCTCGGCCAACACTGGATCATGATACTTTAATCTGAACCATTGATCTTTTAATCTGAACATTTACCCTCTGATCTGGACCATGTCTAGACTGAGTCTGGATTAAATATGGACTAAGTCTTATGTTCACAACCAAGCTATCTTCTGGTCAGGATTAAGTCTGGACCAAGTTTGACTTATGTTTCCTTCTGGTCTGGACCAAGTCTCCCTCTAACAAGCTTCCTTCTCGTCTGGACCCGGTCTCTTTCTAGACTCTGCTTCCTTCAGATCTGGACCAAGAAAGATATCCTCTGATGATGTTATATGTCCTTTGATGTTTTGCCTTTGATGACATCCTCTGATATCTTCTGGAGGTGTATCCTCTAGTGTCATTCTCTGATTTTATCCTCTAGTGTCCTCATCTTCTGCTTCTGATTTTATCTTTTGGTGACGTCATCTTCTGCCTCTGGTGACATCATCTCTGGTGGCATTTTTCATTATTATTCTAAGTCAAAAATAAGATTACATAAAAGTACTTTTGTAAACATCAAAATTCTAAGTATAGAACCAACTTGGTTCCAACAATGGAAACTGTTGTTGTAGGCAAATTCTACCAGAGGCACGTGCATATCCTAGTTTCCCCCTTCCTCTGAAATGCAGGCTCTTAGCATATCCTCCAAAGTATGAATGGTGCTTTCAGTTTGACCATCAGTCTGGGGATGGTAGGCAGTACTCAGGTGTAGTCTAGTTCCTAGAGACTTTTGAAAGGCCTTCCAAAATATGGAGGTAAATTTAGGTTCCCTATCTAATATGATACTAAGAGGCACCCCATGCAACATCACTATTTCCTTAATAAATAACTTGGCTAGTTTGAGTGTGTTGTAGTTTTCTTTACTGGTAGAAAATGGGTTGACTTAGTTAATCTGTCCACAATCACCCAAATGGAATCATACCCAGCGCGGGTATGTGGCAAACCTACAACAAAATCCATGGAAATTGAGTCCCTCTTCCATTCAGGTATTTCCAGAGGCTGTAGCAATCCTGTTGGCCTCTTATGTTCTATTTTCACCTTTTGGCAAGTCAGACATTGGCCTACAAAAGTAGCCACATCAACCTTCATACCTGGCCACCAATAATTTTACTTAAGGTCTTGGTACATCTTGGTAGATCCAGGATGGACGATTAGGTTACTTTTGTGAGCTTCCTCTAGTATTAGTCTCTTTAATTCTAAATCCTTAGGTACACAAATTATGCCCTGAAATAGAATTGTTCCATCTCTTGCCCTTGTAAATCTTTCTTGGTCTTTTCTAAGTCCCAAGTCCTCATCCATTCCTTGAGATTGCCTAATTTGGTCTATAAGGCCACTAGTTATTTCTAGTTTATTTAAAAGAATTCCCCCTTGGAGGATTGTCATATTTAGGTTCGAGTCCCTAAGGTTTTCTAGCAATGCAAGTTCTTGGATCATCATATGAGACATGTTTAGGGATTTCCTGCTCAATGCATCGGCCACTACATTGGCCTTGCTTGGGTGGTATTTTAGTTCAAATTCATAATCTTTCAAAAACTCTACCCACCTTCTCTGCCTCAGGTTAAGTTCCCTCTGATCGAAGAGATACTTTAGGCTCTTGTGATAACTGAAAACATCAAACTGTGCTCCATACAGATGATGCCTCCAAATCTTCAAGGCAAACACTATGGCAGCCAATTCTAGGTCATGAGTGGGATAGTTCCCCTCGTGAGACTTTAGTTGTCTTGAAGCATAAGCCATTACTTGGTTGTTTTGCATCAATACACAGCCTAAACCTTTTAGGGATGCATCACAATACACTTCAAATCTTAAGGTTGGATCTGGTATGGCCAGCACAGGGGCTGTGGTTAACTTGGTCTTAAGAGTTTGAAAACTCTTTTCACATTTTTGATCCCACACAAAGGGTTGGTCCTTCGTAGTCATTCTCATCAGAGGCAGGAAAATTTGGGATAATTTCCTAATGAATCTCCTATAGTACCCTGCCAGTCCTAAGAAACTTCTAACCTATGTCACATTCCTAGGATGTTCACAATTCAGCACTGCCTCTACTTTTGAAGGATCCACTGCCACTCATTCCTTACTGATCACATGGCCTAGAAACTTTACTTCTGACATCCAAAACTCACATTTGCTTGGTTTGGCATAAATTTTTCTATCCCTAAGTACTTGCAACACTATTTGAAGATGACTTGCATGTTCCGCTAGGGTCTTAGAGTATATTAGTATGTCATCTATAAATACTATCACAAACTTATCTAAGTATGGCCTAAAAATTCTATTCATGTAGTCCATGAACATAGCTGGGGCATTGGTTACACCAAAAGGCATAACCAAAAATTCATAGTGTCCATACCTAGTTCTAAATGTTGTTTTCGGAACATCCTTCGATTTTATTCTAATTTGGTGGTACCCTGACCTCAAGTCAATTTTGGAGAACAAGGTAGCTCCCCCTAATTGGTCTAAAAGGTCATCAATTCTAGGCAGAGGGTACTTATTCTTGATGGTCACTTTATTCAATTTTCTATAATCTATGCATAACCTCATACTTCCATCCTTTTTCTTTACTAAGAGCACAGAGGCTCCCCAAGGAGACACACTTGGTCTGATAAACTGCTAGGTTATTAGGTCCTCTAATTGGTTTTTCAACTCACTTAATTCTAATGGGGACATCCTGTAAGGGGCAATGGAGATTGGCCCTGTTCCAGAGACCAAGTCTATTGAGAACTCTATTTCCCTTTCAGGAGGCAATGATGTCACATCCTCTGGAAATACATCCTCACTAACTACAGAATATTGGACCAGTCTATTTTAGACCCTGAATTAGAGGATAGTAATAATAGTACACCTTGAACCCCACTGGTCAGACATTGGAAGAGTACAGAACTATTGGTCAAGGAGGGGAATTTGGTTTCCTCTGGTTGGGGATTTTCTGGAGGAATTATGACTTTCCTTCCATGGAAAATCAGAGTTATTGAATGGTAGGACATCCAGTCCATTCCTAATATGATGTTTAAGCCCTTAAGGGGCAAACATACCAGGTTTATTAGAAAAACTCTATCATACAAGGTGATTGGACATTGGTGGCATACTAAGGAGGTCTCTATTGAATTCTTAGCTGCAGTGCTTACAACTAAGGGACAAAGCATTTCAAGTACAGGGATATCATTTTGCAAAACATAATCAGAAGAGATGAAAGAATGGGATGCACCAGTGTCAAACATGACAATTAGAGGTATTTCATTTATGAATCTAATGCCACTAATTAGATTATGATTCATACCTTTCTTTGCATTGAGAGCAAAGACCCTCCCAGTGTTAGGCTTGTTTGGGTTAGACTCTGCTTGTTTTTTACGTACTGGACAAGAGGGTGCCATATGACCAGGCTGTTTGCAGTAGTAGCAGACTTGTTTTCCAACCAAACACTCTCCCCCATGACCTCTGCCACACTTAAGAGACTTCTTTGCTATTGGGGAACTGGAGGTCTGTACTTGTTTCCCCTTCCCTTGGGAAGTCTTTACCTTCAACTGTTGGCCAAATTTTCCAAACTCTCTCTTTTGTTGCCACTTAGCCTGCCTCTCCCCTTGTACCTTCTTTAAATTGTCTTCAACAATGTAGCTCTTGTGTACAAGAGTAGAATAGTTAGTAAGCTCCATATGGCTTATGTTCCCTCTGATTTCAGGCCTCAATCCCCACTCAAACTAGTTTATCTTCCATTCTTCAGTGGGTGCATACAGAGCATGTGGAGAAAATATTGTCAGTTCTTCAAACTCTGCAAAAGACATGTCTCCTTGTTGTAGGTGCACAAACTCCAACTACTTTTGTCTTATGGCACTTTTTGGATAGTACTTGTCCAAAAAGGCCACCTCAAAGTGTTCCCAATTCATAGGGGTTCCTTGAGTCTGAAGATAAGTCCTTGCACTCCTACACCAATACTCTGCCCCACCCTTCAGTAGATGGGCAGCAAATGCCACTTTCTATTCTTCAGTACAAGGCACTACTTCAAATGCCTTCTTAATCTCATCCAGCCAAGCTTGGGCCTCTGAGGGATTGTGACTCCCTGGAAGGTTGGAGGCGGCAACTTAAGAAAATCATAAAACACCCTACTGGCATTTGGAATGTCATCTCTTTGCACTTCCATTTGTTGTACCAAATTATGGGTAGCCGTGGCTTGCATTTGAATAACTTCCATAACTCTTTCCCATGGTTCAGCAGTGGCTGGTGGAGTCATACTGTCTTCAGGGGCAAAATTCCTCCTAGATCCTTCAACCATAATTCTGTAAACCATACACAAAATATTAAGTTGATCAGACTTAATATTAGGTGAAATGATAATTAGAATATATAGTAAAAGAAAATTATTCTAATTCCTAACCCATAACCCATAGTCCTATTGAATCAAACTGGCTCTGATACCAAAATGTAAGACCCATTGTCAGTTGTCTAGAATATGACAATTGGACCCATACACCTTAATAAAAAAGAGGTAACTAATAATGAATAATACTTTAGAATCACCAACATACTGAAAACTACATTTATAAATATGGTTCACAATTTGATCAATAGATTCATAAAATATTACATCTTGAAAATAAACTACGATTTGTCTGATTACATTTAAAATAAAATAAACATCAAATTTTAACTCTCTAAGTTTGAAATTGATCTTCTGATGCTAAATTCATGTCTCAGGTTCCTCCAGCTACTAAATAAAAAAAAACGGGGTGAGACAAAAATATCTCAGTGAGCTTCGAAAATAAAAGGGGGAACAGTCTCAAGGAGTTTCTTTCATAAATATGTATAAAACATGGGAACAATTATACATATCAAGTTAAAACTCTCACTTTTAATTTTTATAAAAGTTTTAGTTATAATATTATTATTATTATTTTCTTAAATTCTGAAAAAAAAATATGCATGACGTCAAATCTTTTCCTTTAGAATAAGGAAAAGTCGCCCAATATCTTGATGTGGGTCACCAAGATAATTGAGTCCTGAATGTCCCACCGTGAATAAGACAATGTATGATATAATTAATGATGTTGTACTGAAATGTTTTGTATGAAATGTTTTTATTATGTTATATATGCAATATATCATTCATCAACAACAATCAAAGATAACTTAGCGATACACTAAACCCATTAATAATTTGATCTTACGTCCTTAATTCAAAGAGAAATCATAGGCCGAGAAAAAAAAAGAAAAAAAAATATAGAAACAACATTGGAGTCATGAAACTAGTAACAACATCAAAGTCATGAAATTAATAACAACACAAGAGTCATGAAAAAATCATTTAGATGCGGTTTTAAAATACCTATATGCGAAAATTCTATTTCTTCACACTCTAAATCTCCTAATCCATAATAACCCAAAACAATTTATATAGATAATTGCAGTGCCAAAAACCCTCATACCAAAGTTAATGTCACAAAGTTCAATTTCACATACACATCAGAGGCAACAGTAACGAGCAGAAATTACAACATCACAACCAGAGACACACACAACATGCACATTTTAAATTAACCACCAAATTAACATATATAAAACATAAATTGTCAATGAAATCCCTATGGCTAAGTTTACTTACTAAAAAAAAAACTTATTTCACTCTCCTCAAATACAGTACTGTAATGAAGCTTATATCAATCTTTCTTTTGTGTGATGATGCCCAACATGCTGAATCACTAGAAAATTGATTTCACCAAAAATTTAACTAATAAATTATAAAAATTCATACACGATAATTTTCATTTTCTCAACAAATTATATGTCCCAAAAGTTAAAAACGAAGGGAGAAGGAAAGTTTGTACTCACATGTATTTGGATAACTGACTTAGAAAGGTGTTTGAGATAAAAAGATGAACAAACAGAAGCTTAAGATGAGTCGATGAAGGATATGGTGGGAAGATCTTCAACATGCAAGTAGATCCGCGAGGGTGTTTTCCTTGTTTTGGCAGTTTCAGATGCAAGGGTGTTTCTCTATTTTGCCAATTTCAGGTGCGGGCGTATCATCAGAGTCAGTATGCGTGAGATGAATGTTTTGATAAACAAGGAAATTTTTTAGGAAATTCCCTTTTTACCGTTCATTTATCTAAATATTACCCTAGTGTCCCTTTCTTAATTAATCAAATTTTAAACTATTTATTTCTATTTTTTCTAAATTAACAGTTTTATTAATTAACTTCTAGACTTAACAAAATAGATAGGTTGTTACATCGTTAGACTTCCCTAATCGACATTGGCCGACTGCTTGGGTATACGACCCCATCTCAAGCAGGGCTACATATACGGGGAGGGTGGTGAGGACAAGTAGGAGAGCTAGGGCAGTGTCGCATGAAGAATTCATTAACGAGAGGATCGACTTTCCTATACTTTAGGATTACTACTCGAGGCTAATGAGGTATGGGCAGATGCAGAGAGTCCTTCAGTCAAAGGTGAGACAGAGGCCACCGTAGGTGTGGTGACTCCCACTGTAGTAGTAGGGGATATAGTGCTTGGACCAGGAACAAGTGAGAAGGGTAAGGGGCCGATGCCAGCGGGAGAAGATATTCCAGGTCTGTCTAGGCTGGTCGGGGACCAGGGTTTTGCTAATGGATCGTCGGTACCTTGGTTGGTGTCACCGCGGATCGAGTTCGAGCTTCCACTCTTGGTGAACGATCCCCTACCGACTGTCACTGAAGTAGTGGACTGCTTTGAAATTCCAGCGCCGCCAAAGCCACCTATATCGTGGGTGGATCTGACTTCTAAGGAGATTGATCCTTCTATGGCTGATGAGGAGGAGGAAGTTACTTCGAGGAGAGATATTGCGCTAGATGGGACTTGTGCAGAGTGTGGAGGTCATCCTTGTTACTGCAATTGTTAGTATCAGATTAGTTTTTTGTTGTATAGGGCCTTAGTGTTGGAACCAAGTTGGTTCTAAATACTTAGGATTTTGATGTTTACAAAAGCACTCCATGTAATCTTATTTTGTACCTTGAATTATTACATTAAATACCACCAGAAAATGAAGTTTGCAGAGGCAGAAAAAGCATCCCGAATGCATCCTGGAATTACTAGAAGATACTCCAGGATGTCAAAACATCACCAGAAGGTATCTTTGCTAGCCCAGATCAGAAGGAAGCAAAGTCAGAAGGAGACCTGGACCAGACCAGAGGGAGTCCTGCCAGAGGGAGAGTTGTTCCAGACCTGAAGGAATCAAATGTCAGATTTATTCCAGAAGTTATTCTGACCAGAAGATGGCCTGGCAGTGAAATAATAAACAGCCCAGACTTGATCCAGACTTAATCAGAGGGTAAATTAATGGGTCCAGAACAAAGAAATTAATCCAGATTATACCCATACCAGAAGATAGCATGGTTCAGGGTATGAAACTAAGTCCAAACCAGAAGAAATGATTTCCAGAATTGATCCAGACCTGATCCAAAATCAAAAGTAAAATGTCCAGACTGAAATATTACTTGTCCAGATTTAATTTCAGTTTGATCCAGACTAAGTCCAGAATTGGTCCAGATCAGAGGGAAGATTTCCAGATCAATGGTTCTATTTTAATTATTCGGCCCAGTGTTGGCCGAGATCAGAAGATCAGATCATGGCCCAGTGTTGGCCGAAATCAGAAGGTTAGAATGTGTGGTCCAGCAGTGGCCGAGATCAGAGGATCACAGCAGATCAGTTTGCTGGATCAAGATGGCCGAGATCAGAAGATCAGAAGGTTAGGAAGTGTGGTCCAGGGATGGCCGAAATCAAAGGATCACAGAATATCAATTAGTATGGTCCAGATGTGGACTAGCGCAGAAGATCAAATGGTCCATATTTAATCAAGAGGATTAACGGTGGAGATTTTAATTTATTTTGATCAAAGTATTAAAAATATTTGTTACAAAAATAAAGTGAAGTATTGTGGAACTCAGGAGCTGTTGGCGGGAAGGAACTAAAGACTTGATTGGCCAGTTATTTTGAAAGAAAATCTGAAGCTTAATAAAAGATATGTTTTTTATTTGAATAAAGCCCAATTGGTCAAGTTATTTTTGCAAGAGAATCCAGCAAGATTCAGCTCAAAATAAAGCTTGGAATAGGTCAAAATCTGCATCTATAAAAAGAGGCTCAAGGCAGAATACTTAGTATCGAAAATTAAAAAGAGTCATACACTTCCAAAGTAAACACTCAAGTTTTCAGTGAGGTCAATTGTGAGTTCCAGCTTTCAAGAAGTAAGCACTCTTGTTATTTTCTTTCTCGTGTGATCTAAGTTGTTAAAGTAGAGTCTACAATCTGAGGGAGTCATAAGGGGTAGCAGATTACTTGGCAATTAGATTCAAAGTGTTGTAATTCCTTCTACAATCTGGGGTTGTCAGATTGGCAGGAGAAGAAAGGAGTTGTATTCCTCAAGAGTCTAGGATTGTTAGATTGTTTAAGAAGACTGACTTGGAGGGTCAGTAGAACTGCTGTAATTCAAGGTTTGAATTAGTGAAATCCTTCAAGGTGAAAGGACTGGACGTAGCCTCGTTAACGGTGAACCAGTATAAAAATTCTGTGTTTTATTTTTACTTTATATCCGCTGCTAACTCTGTTTTTATTCATACATCAAGTTTTGTTTTAAAAGTGTAAAAACAGGAAAAGAATTCAAGTTAGTCAAACACAATTCAACCCCCCTTCTCGTGTTTGCACCTTCAATTGGCACAGAGCTCGGTCTCAAGGCTGAGCACTTAACAGTGTTTGAGGAAAGGTCCAAGGGGTTCAACATGGCAGAATCTAGAGAAGAATTGGGAGGCAACATCAACAGACCACCACTGTTTGATGGAGAAAGGTTTGAGTATTGGAAGGACAGAATGAGAAGTTTTGTCATATCACAAGATCTTGAACTATGGAAGATGGTAGTCAAAGGATACACTACACCTACTGATCTAGAAGATCCAACTAAAGAACTAGACATGGATGATATGAAACCAGACCAGAGCAGATTACACAAACTTCATCACAAGTCTAGAAACATCATGATCAGTGCCATCACATTCAAGGAATTTGACAGATGCACAGATAAAGAAACAGCAAAGAGCATATTCGACAGTCTGGTTCTGACCTATGAAGGAAGCCAGCGGGTTCAAGAAGCAAGGGCTAACATACTGGTCAAACAGTATGAGATGTTCAAGATGGAAGATGATGAAAACATTGATGGAATGTTCTGCAGATTCCAGACTCTGATATTTGGACTGAAGGTCTTGAAGAAAAGCTACACAACAGCAGATCATGTTTAAAAGATTCTAAGAAGCTTACCAACCAAGTGGAGACCAATGGTTACAGCAGTTCAGCAGGCCAGAAGAAGAACTGGCTCTAATGGCTCGAACAGAAGCTAAGTATGAATCTGATTCTGACTCTGACTCTAATTCTGATAGAGAAAAGGCAAGGTCTAGTCAGCAACACAAAACTTGGTATCTTGACAGTGGCTGCTCCAAGCACATGACATGAGATAAATCTATGTTTCTGGATCTGACTATCAAGAATGAAGGCAAAGTTTCCTTTGGAGGAAACCAGAAAGGTCAGATTATTGGTACAGGAACTGTTGGTAACACCTCTTCTCCCTTGTCTATTAAAAATGTTCTGTTAGTTAAAGGGCTAAAACATAATCTTTTGAGCATAAGTCAATTAAGTGACTGCAATTATGATGTTATCTTTAATCAAAAAACTTGCAAAGCTGTTAGTCAAATTGATGGGACTGTTTTATTTACTGGCACTAGGAAGGATAATGTTTATAAAATTGATCTTTTTAGTCTTGCTAAGCAACAGGTTAAATGCCTATATCTGTAAGTGAGCAGAACCTGATTTGGCACAAGAGGCTAGGGCATGCAAACCCTAGACTTATATCCGAGTTGAGCAACCTCCAGCTGGTAAGAGGGCTTCCCAAGGTAAGTTCCAAAACTGAGATTCTGTGTGAAGCATGTCAAAGAGATAAACAAACTAAAAGCTCTTTTAAAACTAAAAAATGTGTTTCTACCTCTCAACCACTTGAACTGCTTCACTTAGATCTGTTTGGTCCTGTTCAAACAGCTTCCCTCAGTGGTAAGAAATATGGTTTTGTGATTGTTGATGATTACTCAAGGTGGACTTGGGTAAAATTTTTGAAGAACAAAGATGAATCTCACAAAGTGTTTATTTCCTTCTGTAAGCAAGTTATGAATGAACAGGGTATTAAGATCATAACCATCAGAAGTGATCATGGAGGTGAATTTGAGAACAAGTACTTTGAAGAATTTTGTGATGAGAATGGGATCTCTCAGTACTTCTCATCCCCCAGAACACCTCAACAGAATGGAGTGGTAGAAAGGAAAAATAGATCACTGCAGGAGATGGCCAGAACCATGCTGAATGATATGAAGGTTGCCACCTACCTTTGGGCAGAAGCTGTCAACACAGCCTGCTACATTCAGAATAGAGTCTACATCAGGTCCATCTTAAATAAAACTCCCTATGAACTGTGGAAAGGTAAGAAACCCAATATTTCCTACTTTAAGCAATTTGGCTACATCTATTTTATGTTGAACACTAAAGATAACCTAGCTAAGTTTGATTCTAGATCTCAAAAGTGTATCTTTATTGGCTACTCTGAGAGATCAAAAGCTTATAGGGTGTTTAACAAAGAAACTAACACTGTGGAAGAATCAATCCACATTAGTTAAAACAATAGATGACTAATTAATTTAGTTATGTCCTAAATTTGAATACATTTATCGTTATATCAACAATAGATGGACCATCATTAGTAGGTTCTGCAATCCTTTGAAGCCACACCATGTAATTATTCACGCAGTTTGCAAGTCCTTGTACAACCTCTCCAACATCAATTACATGCACATCATATTGCGTAAACATTATGTCGATTTCCTCTAAAGTGGTCGTCTGACCTACTATCTCTAACAGTGAATCACGAATGGTTTGGACATGACCGTATTGACGCAATACCTTTCTGGCAGATGTGCATAAATAAAGAAACATCCTCAAATGGTCGCCTCACCCTATGCTCTTCGTATCAACATCTATCTCATCAAGGGCATTGCTAAATAGAAGAACCAAACCCTTATCCCTCTTCAGCTTCCATCGAAGTGCTCTAGGGTTGTCTTCAACATATCTAGGAGAAGGTCTACAGCAATCTACACATAAAGTTGGGAAATGCTCATAGACCCAAGCCTGAACATATATAATAACATATCATTAGTTTAGAATTAATAATAGAAATTATCAACATAATAAACATCCATTGAGTTTACTTGTAAGAGTGTTAGATACCCAGAAATTGTTCTAGTCTGATGCATACTAGCTTCACGGAGATTTTCATATAGGTAAGTAAGAGCAGTAGCACCTCATGCATATCCCCCCCATGAGTTGAAGTCTCGAAAGCACTCTAGGTAAGCAACGCTAACAGTGAAGGCACTCGTGTCATTGAAAAGGGTGAAACCAACCAAAAATAGTATAAATTCCCTCGCAGCCATCTCCCAATGTTGGTCACGACAACGTTGGTGGTATACTTCAAGTAGCCAACTATATTGAATTGTGGTTGTTCGTGTGACGTTAAACTCAGCATAAGCAGAAGCCTCAATAACTCCAAGAAGTTCAGCTAATAAATCTGCACTGTCATCTTTGTTAAATACATTAACACTAAAGAATGCATTGGTGATGGGTATATGCAGAAGAGAGGAAACATCATCCAGAGTAATCGTCATTTCCCCAATTGGAAGATGGAAGTTGTTGGTGTCTCGATGCCACCTCTCTATGAAAGCAGATATGATCCCTTTGTCGATCATTTTGTAATTGCATTATAGTAATGAATATAATCTTGAACTCTTAACCAATTGTTCCACATCTTCATGTTCAATCACAGCTTCTTTCAATTGTTTTACATTTCTAAATATCATTAGCTCCCTGCGATCTTGAAATAAAAGAAGGGAAAATATGATCACCATTATGACAACAACTATTAAAAACTTAATATGATCAAGAAAATTACCACTCCATCCCAAAGTCAAGTGGCCACGTGATCACCAAATGTCCTGACTTGTCAACAGGACCACCAGGATATCCATCAGCTTGTGGAGGTTCATCCATGTGCTCTGGTTGGGCCTCATGTTGAGTTTGCTCTTCCTGTTGGGTCTGTTCTTCCTGTTGGGAATGTTGCTTTTGTTGTGCTTGTTGCTGCTGTTGTTGTTATAATCGTCGTTGTTCCTGTTGTGTCTACCTCTCCCGTTGCACGTCATGCTGCTCCTCAAGACGTTGAGCTTGTGCATAAGCGGTTGGTCTAACAAGACGACCCTCATCATTAGCATGAGTCTGTGTAGAAGCGGTTGGTCTAACACGAAGATTCACATCATTAGCAGTACCTTCATCATTAGTAGTATCATTAATTATAACTTGACTTGCTCTAACAATATACATAGTGTGCACCATTTCTGCATAACCATATCATAATCAAAATCAAAACACAATCAAATATGTCGCGACACAATGCCTGTTCACTTACGCAAACTCAGTTCACGTAGGTCCTACGCAAACTCAATTCACGTAGGTTCCTCACAAACTCAATTCACGTACGCAAGCTCAATTCATATAAGTTCTAAGCAAACTGAGTTTACGTACGCAAACTCAATTCACGTAGGTTTCTAGGCAGAGTCAATTTGCATAACCAAAATAAGTTAACAAAATGAGTTTCATTTTCACCAAAATCAATTTCAATCACATAACCCTAACTAAATATTGTAAAAAAAAAAGAACAAGAACAAGATTGATACAAACCTGATGTAAATGGGAGGCAATGAAGATGATTGAAGATGTTGAAGTTGTTGAAAATGGAGGAAGAAAGATAAGGTGGTGTGAGAGAAAAGGATGAATATGAGTGTGAGGTAGAAGATGAAGATAGAAAGAGAGGTTAGGGTTGAAGATAAAGATTGAATGAGAGGTTATGGTTTAAAGAATGATACAAATAAGCAAAGACATTTTAAGTATTTCATTTTAATAAAAACAGATTGAGGGGTATGGGTAGCAAAAATGGGGTGTGGGTAGCAAAATTGAGAGAACAAATGTGAGAAAGGGAAAGTGACGACGGAGGGCTTTGTGTACAATGGCGTCCATGTCGGAGCAGTTTGCAGAAGGGGAGAATGTGGTGGTTGGTAAACAAAGGTGTGTGCGCTAGAGGAGATTGTGGATGGGGACGCGATGGGATGCTTGCGCCCCTCGTTGGCGGCGATGGGAAGTTCAACTTCTTCTATGGTTTCTTTTTTGATTTCTTTTCGTATCTTTAAAACATTGTCTTCAATGTTATTGTATTTGATTTTGGTACTTTGACAATATGGTCGAAAGATACCTAGTGTTGAGAATGATATGTGTCGTGTATGTTGGTACTGTTTTTTGGTTTGAAATGAGGTGATGGGTAGATGATGGTGTTTAGGCAGAGAAGGAGGTTAATGATGATAGTTTTATGGGGAATTTGCAAAGTTGTCTGGTTCTCTATATCTTTCCTCTATCCTCTCCACATTTTTTCTTCTCTTTTCTATTTCTTTTTTTAAAAAAAATTCCCCTTGTTTGATTTTTTGTTCTCAATTTATAGACTAAAATGATGAATTTTTGTGCCTATGAGATAAAATTGAGTTCTGACTTTTTTATTGTTTTGTAGAAATTATGGAGCTATGTAAAGATGTAAAAGGAAAAAAGTTTAATTTCAGATACAACTCTAACACGTCGACATAGGTAATAATTTAAGAAAATAAATTAATAGAATGTAATTAAGGTTTCGATGTCGTATCGGTGTTCGAAACGAACACATGACAGACACCACGACATGTCTTCAATCAAAAGTATTAGTGCTGCATAGTCGATAAGCTATTTAGTGTTCATTCTACATTTATGCTTAATATATTCCAAGTTTTTTTGACAAGTTTATTTGGCATCCATCCTCAAGTAAAAAAAAAACAGCAAAAAATGTTGATGATGCATTGAGAGAACTCCCAAATGATAATTTTGTAATATTTCGTTGTTATCTTTTTCCTTTGAAAAATTTTGAATTCAATATATTATTTAATCTTTTGGCTACCATTAGAAACTAAAAGATCTTTGGATAAATCATTCAAAAGTTGTCAACCCCAAACCTCATAGAAGGGATGAAGTTGCTTTGAGATCTATTCAAAAGGCAATACTTTTGGATTTAAAATTATGTCACATTTTCCTGAGTTTCCATAAAATCAAGGATATTATGTTGGTGTTTTGGATTTTTAGTATCATGTAAGTTTTTTAAGCTGATTTATGGATTTTTGTCATGATGATGTGGTTGACTTGTTTCATATCTCGTTGGTTTATGTATTTGATGCCTATATAGATACTTGAATATCATGCTAGGGCCATTTCATTAGAACTTTTTATTTTTTCATTGCAAGCCTAAGCAACTCACCACATTTGCTTTATGCATATTAACACGATAATTTGTTTTCCTTAGTTGGTTTTAAGAGTCACGAGTCAATACTTTAGTGTTGGATCAAGAAAATATAAGGACAAAAAGTTTCTTAATATCTTAATTCTTATTCTCACTTTCAAGCATTATGTATTTCATTTGATTTTGAGTTCATTATTGTAAGATTGTGTATGCTCCTCTATTGATTGATGTTTTCACATATCATGGAGTGTATTCAAGAAACCTAAAGCTCTTTATATTAGCTTGCCATTGTCATAGATAGTAAAACTGTTCATCAAAACATGTAGTGGTTTGAGTCCGTTGGTATAAAAATGTATACCTCTATGACATAAATGGTATGAAAGGATAATTATTGATGATAAACTTTCTTTAACCTCGGACATTTGATATTATACATTACACAAGTAGCTTATAGCTTATGGGGTGAAGATTTATATTTATGGTTTCAAATATTGTGCCAAACTTGTTCTTTAAAATATTTTTAACTAATTTTTTTTTATTCGAGTCAACTGATGCTGCAAGTAAGCCTATTTCGTTCAAGGATGCAAGATGATTATTTGGTGGTAGCAACACTTGTTTTTATTTATTTATTTTTTTGTTTCTTTAGAATAATGTTTCTTTTTGGCTATTATGAATTAATTTGTATTATCACATTTTATATTTAAGTACATTTATGTTACTATGGCCATACTTTTTGAGCATTTTGATAAATTTATTACATATTTTACAATTGTTATAAATTAAGAAAATATTAGTAATAAAATCACCATAATTAATTAAGGTAAAAAACCTAGTATACATAAATGTACATAATCAATATATTTCATATTTTTTTAATATTAAAAATTATAATTTTTTTTCTATAGAAAATATTATTTTAATTTTTTTATTTAATTTTATTATTGCATAATAATTATTTTATTATATTAATTATAATATTTTTTAATTTTATTATTGTATAATAATTATTATTTTATTATATTAATTATGATAAATATGACTTTTAAATTATTATTTTATATATGTGAATGAGTGTATGTGCGAACGGGAAAATCTAAACTCCATCGTATGTGGATATGTAGACTTAACTTTCACATCCGATAAGAAGAAGAAACAAAAACAAATTTTCTCCTACTAATCAAGTGTGGAGTTGAAGGAGGCAAAATTCACCCTATCCCGCCCATTACCATGCCTAGATTGTTTTCTTGAAAAAACAAATTCAATTACCTTATTTAGTGTTGTTTAAAAAGATTGTAATCTTGCTTAATGCTTAGTTTTTATTTTAAAAACTCACACGTTAAATTTCTCTAATAGGAAAATTAATGTAGTTCAAAACTTAGCAAGGATAGGCACATATGCACGTACTTTTATTTCTCTGTTTGTATTCAATCATTTATTTATGAATAAATAAAGTAATTAATTTTCAATAAAAAACCATTTTAAGCACATGGTTCGGTAATACACAGTCTAGAAAAAAAATGTTCAGTAATTTTCTTCATGGATTGATTTGAAGATAAACCATATTTATAATGGGGATGTGCATCTAATACGACGTTTATATAATCTACACATACACAAAATGATTATTTATTGGTAAATGTTAATAAGTATCTTTATAGCATTGGTTAAGAGTCTAGTTGTAGAAATAAAATTTTGAAAATTATATTTTTATATTTTGAAATTATATAAAGTAAGAGTTTTCTTTCAAATATTTTTTTTTTCTTTTTTGCTTGTTTAATAAGTATCTGGACACTTGTTAGCACAATATTTATTATAAGCTTAATTGCAATTTTGATTTCTTATTTTTACTAATTCACAAAATCAGTCTCCTTATTTTAAAATCTAACAGTTTTAGTCTCTCATTATGATGTTTTAACTAAAAAAATCACGATATGACATATTTTAAATAACGTAGCATATAATACGATAATATAGAATGCTTAACATCCATAAAATCGCAATATAAAACACTATAAAAACTTAACTTTCAACTTTAAATTTTTTTTATTTGTTATTTAATTAATGACATGAATAATTAATACATCTATATGATTTTATATTATGAATTTGTATATCATGTCATTTAAAATATTTCAAATCATAATTTTTTAGTTCTAAAATTTAAAAAAGAAATCAATTTCATGAATTGACGACAAATGAAAATTGCAATTAACCTTTTATTACATGAAGAATGCTTTTCTATGTCAAAAATCATACTTATTTTTATTTCTTTTATGTATAATGTCCAACTCAATTTTGAAATTCAATCTCTTCTTTTTACCGCCCAACCATTTGCTATAAATACTAATTCATGCTACCATTTTACTCACACTACCCAATTTTGCCAAGTACAAGTGTCAGAGAACAAGATGAAGTCAATTTTGAAACAAACTTGTTCAGGTTATATCCATCTCAAACATACAATAACTAATAATAATAAGTTATAACACAAGCAACTTATCAGTATATAGAAAATAAAACAGTAGATAAAATGAAATTCTAAAATATGCTTTCAAGTTTTTCACCAAAACTTAGAGGAACTCTCACTAAAATTATCAGATAAACCAGACATAAATCATGAGTTGAGTGTACAAAACCAAATATCTTATCCTAAAGAGTGCATGTTTAAACCCATTGTTTGGAACAAGACCGTACATACAAACTAGTGCCCAACATAAAAAATTTAGTGGCCACTTCACTTCAGCTTTACTGTGAGACAAGTGCATTCATATAATGAATTAATTAAATTTTGACGGTAGCTAACATCACAATTTACAACACAAATAAACACCCTCTCACTTTTCTCTAAACAATAGTTTCTTCCTAAGGCGTATGTATGTCTCAGCAAGTTTCATCCGCGGTGTAAACAGGTATCTGCCATTTTTTAGTATTCTTTTTTGGGTCATCGCAAAGGCTAAGATCTGTCTCATCTTCTTTGAACGTTCTAATGAACGTTTTAGCACCCATCATTATAAGCCTCTCGATCATGAATAATTCATAGTTATTCTCAATCACTGGATCTAATATATAGCTATAGTTTGACGAATATGCCAACCGATACCTACAAAATTCGAATCATCAAGAGCATGCCGAAAGTTTCCTTCAAAAACTAAAGCATACCAGTGATCATTAGCCGTAAAATCTAGTAACAAATCATAAATAATCCAACAAAAAACGGATAAAGTACATGATACAATAAAACTACCGAACATGCTTTATTACCAAAGAAATTCATTTTGCATATCTTTCAATGCAAACATGAAAACAGTTAATTACCTGACAGAAAGCGGTGAAAAAAACCCTGGAGTCCTTTCATTTGAAGCAATAAACAAGGTTCTTCTGGGAGCGACCCACTTTGCTATTTTACAAAGAATAAACTCGGGGCGGGTATCCCTATCAAGGTGTGGATGCAGGGTTCGAGCTACACCAAATCTATCTTTCCTGGTTTTTATTTTGTCCCCACGACGAACATGGATGGCATCATAATCACCAAGTAGTGCTTTGATCTGTGAGAAAGAGTTTCATCAGAAATTGAAGTGTGTAACAAAGAGAGATTGTTCTGTTGTAATGCCACAGTTTTAACATGTTAAGCATATTACAATCAGAATTGAAAGTTCTGAAATGTGCAGAATAATTAGAGCAGTATCAGCTATTGGTTAAAAAGACAAAATTCTTCAATTATGTTTCAAGATTTTATCCTTATGTTAAGTGATTCTATCTCTACTGCCAATGCAATCACCATAAAATCCTATAAGGAAATTGAGAATGACTCTATCACATGGATGGTTGCGGTGTATTACTTTTCTTGTCCCACCATACCTAAACACATTGTTTCTCAAACTATTCTGTTATCTTTCTATCATTGGCTAAAACCTTGCCCAAAAAGCCATTGAACATTGGTGGGCAGCACTGAAGAGTAGCTTGGGGATGGCTTCAAGCCCATTGACTAATTCTCTGATTTACCAAACCTTTGTTTTAGATTAAAATGACTTTAAGCACGATTAATCCCTCTGATTCAACACTCAAGCCTTTTCCAGTCAATATTTTGGATATTCAATAGCCCTTTTTCAATATTTCCATCCCTTCCATTCTATGTCTCAAACACAATGTCATGCTAGTCTCTTTCGATGACAATCATTCCATTGACTTCTTTCTTAACAATTAGTCAATACAATTGTGCACTAGTAATGATTTTATCATCATTCTTCCAGCCTCACATTGTGAAGACTGAATCCTCCCACCCAATCAAAATGGTGATTTCTCTCATCTCACAACGAGTCATGCTAATGATGAATTTTCTTGGCAGTGGCCCCCCATTTTAGTTTCAATATCAAGTTTTTGAGGGATCCTAAGTTTTCATTTAGTTCTACGGATGATTTTTCTAGTCAAGTCACTTCTTTAGTTATGCAACATTTAAACTAACTGTTCAGGCTGATACTAATTCTAACTATCTTGTTTGTTACACTGTATTTTTGTTTTTCTTTCTTCATCTTAATCAATCTCAGAGGAGAAAACAACTTTTAAATCACATCGTTAAACTACGTTCATAACCATAAATTCATGAGTTTAAACCTCAAACAAGGAATAAACAGAGCAATAGAAAAGGAAACAGAGCACCAACACAAAAACAGAGCAACAACAGTAACAAAGCAAACCAGTGGAGGAACAAACAAGGCCACATTGCAGGCGCTTGAGGAAGAACAAGGTGGCGTGGCGTGTCAGTACATCGGTGGCAGCGCTTCAGTGGGATGAAGCCACAAAACGTATGGGAGGGAGGAAGAAGAAAACAAAGAGGAAAGGGAAACGTATGAAGTAAGTCGAGCCACTGGGTTTTCCTTCTTTTTTTTTTTAAAAAACTGGGTTTTATTTCTAATCCCAACCCGCACCGAATACCATTAAAAAATTAGAGTTTTTTAGCAAAAAACCCAGCCCAGATTGGGAATTTTCGCAGTGATCCTACTCGCGATTTTTGCGATCATGCAGTCGATCCCACCGATTCCACCACTTCCAATCCTCACCTCATTGCAGCCCGTAACCATCACTTGGACATGTATGATCGTGCGTGTATACTATCGAACTCGCGATCTCACTAACATTGCTCAGAAGGCCAAAAAAGCAACAACAAAACGATAGGACTAGGAGTAAGATCCCACAGACTAATGCCAAAACACAGACTGGCTGCCAGGGGAAAGCTAGGAAGGGGATTTTCAACTCAAAACCATGTTGCCTTCATGATATTTGCTCTGACATTGGAAGGCCATCATGATCCTGTAGCAGGGATGCAATCAAGCCAGTGTCAGTTGGGAACCAAGTTAACAGCAACTAAAGAATCACACTCAAGCCAGAACTTGGGAAACCCTCTCTCCCAAGCCATAACTAAGGCAACAGATATTTCCTACAATTCAGAAAACAAGACTGAGCATTTGCCAATGTTCCAAACAAACCTGAAATCCATCTCCCAGCAGTTTTTCTAAAAGACCCATCACAGACTGCAATACCACTAGAGGATGCTACATTGTCTTTCTAGCAATATACACCACTCTAATGTCTCCAACATCCTTCATTTATCTTTCCAGCTATGTTTTGTGAAGCTCATTGTTAGAATATTAGAAAATATCTTATAATATCTATTATATTGTATTAGAGTATCTTGAGTTATTTCCTATGATCAATTTATAATCATAGGAGATATCTTAGAATATTTCTCATTATTATTATGATTTGTTCCTGATTTAGGATTGAGTCTATGTTTCTCTATAAATAGAGATTAGTATTGTGTCTTTTGTAATCAAGTTAGCATAAAGTTGTTATCAATAATATTCAAACCCTTATTATTTTCTCTCCTCCTTTTCTCTAAAATCCCACAACTTCAACACTCATATTAATTGTTTTTTTTCTTTTTCTTTTCCTAGTGATTTTATTTGTATCAGGCTTAAAGCTTAGCAAGTTTTAGCTCAAGACGGTGTGTGAGAGTATATGAAAATTATTTCACTAAATCTATATTTCCCTCCCTCTATACCTAAAAGGCTAAAACCCTATATTTTCAACAACCTTCACTGACTTTTGTATGAAGTAGGAAATCAAAATATTAGACTATTACAATATCTTCACACTTCCTCAATGGTTAGTGATTATGACTTCTCAGTGGAGCTCTATTCATGTCCATTTCCAGGGAGTTACTCATATTGGTATGCATAGACACGGGACAACCTTCTAGCCTTATAGTTATACTCCCAAGAGTTTTCCATTTTATAAGAGACAGGGACTTGAAAAAACTAACTGCATATAGTAACAGTTGAACCTAAATTCAGTTCCAAGAATATTTTTGTAAGAACTCAAAAATTAGTTTTCTTTCATAGAATCTTTTGTCTCTTGCTTTTTTCATTTAGCTCTTACTTGCCCTGATTTTTTCGTTTCTCATCTGAGACATTAAAGCTATGTTTAGGAGTTTACGTGAATGATGGTCCCCCAACATGAATGGAAAGTTTACTTCTATGTTGTTAATCTCGCATAGCAGCGCAGAGCGCCATACCTCAAAACCGCTATAGGCCTATAGCAGTATAGCAGATAGCGAGATGGCCGCTATTGCGCAGACTAAAATTTAGTATGCAAACTAAACATAAATTCCAACACCATAACATAAATACTCAAACCGTAAAACACAAAATATACATGGTCATTTGTCACTAACATCAACCATCCAAACCCAATGCAATTTAACTACTAATTAAATTTCTCCAGTAAGTCAACTAATTAAAGTTCAAAAAGTAATCAAAAAAACATCCCATCAAAATCAAGTTCTACAAGTAGGTTTGAAGACTCCCAAGCCATTTCAAGGTTGTCACCAGTAGGTTTAAACACACGTTTAACGTTGGCAGTTGGTGTTGCAGATGATGATGCCGTTGTTCTTTCAGAAAAACAGAAAACATAGAGAACAGAGAAAACACAAAAGAACACAAACAGGGCAAAACACAGAACCCAGAAACAACAGTCACATGGCGAGAAAACAGAGAACACACTACTACAGAGGGGGACGAACACAATCACACACGCAGATGGAGTGGGAACACAGCAAACCATAGAATGCAGAAAATAAAGGTCGCAGCGAGAAGAAGAAGACAACGGTTTAAAAAAAGGGTCACTTAAAAGTTAAAACACTTCTAAATGACCAATATACCCTTAATAATAAACAAAATGGTTTAAGAAAAGGGCATATATTTCGTCCCTGAAACCCTGAAGCGGACACGAAAACACAATTATGCCACAAATCACGGCCGCCGCCACAGCACCAGTTGAACACAGCTCTCTGGCAGAACACGTTGCAGTGGACAACACCGCCGCACTGTGATTCCAAGAACACGCGCAGTAACGCTGCTTTTGTTAGCATATGTTTAATTTTCTTCATAATACAAAATCGTTGTAAGTTGGGAGAACTCAAAAAAATGTATTGGAGGAGGATTTTGGAGGGCTAAAATAAATTCTTCAACTCTTTTTCATCTTTTTATAATAATCTTCAAATTAAAAATATATTAATCATATGTATCTCCTTCTCATTCTCTACAAAAACACTCTCAAATAAGGTGGAAGATTTCTCTCTCTCTCTCTTTCTCTATCCTTCCCTCTTCCCTAAGTCCTTCCATTCACTCCCCTCCAAAATCCCAAACGGAGCCTTAAAAAAGAGGGAGAGAGAACATAGGGGGTGAGGAAGGAAGCCCAATGACCATCATATCCAGTATCCACAACCCCAAAGTTCTATAGAACCACTTCATCCCTTTATGCATTAAGAGATTCATAAAGCATAGGTAGATGGACTTAATAGAACAGGCTTAATAAACAAAATTCCATTACACTTTGGGAATAAAAGAAAATTAGAAAAGCCAAGTGCTATACAGTCAAGTCCATGTCCAATTGCTGACATGCAACAAACTAGCTCCCAAAAAGACGCATGTTTCAAGGTTATGCTCAAGAAATTCTCTAGTCTACCTCCATGTAATCTAGCAAGGCAGAAACAAGACAGCCTTGCCCAACATTTCCCATTGAAATAACTCATTCAGGTTCTTGTTGGTATAATACATCCATATTCCATATCCAATATAGAAGAGCAAAAAATATTAACATTATAACAATTGTATGCTCAACTAAATTAAAATCTATTATAAAATAGATAAGAATTTTAAAATATATTGATTTTATACGCGAATGTCAAAAGAGATTATGAATGAAGCAAACCTTTTCTGCGGCATCTCTTAGTTTCTTCGCGGACATTGTGGGAAGAAACGAATATGGTAACATTATAGCACTACGGTTGTTTCGATCCTTGCATTCCATAAACCTGGAAGGCCATCATTAGCACACCTCGAAATTCGGAAGAATCTCTACTCGTAGCATATGACAAATTATTTTATGAGCAATCATCTTAATAGTAGCACCAAAATAGCAGTTTGTAATGCATGATTCACACCTCAACACAGTTGTGAATATACAAATACAAACTCAATGTCAAGTCAAGTACATCAGACATATGTTGAACTCGTAATTATACATTAATCATGTCATGTACGCTTTTTTTAATTTTAAAAGCACGAGCTCTTCGATCATATACCAGCTTCTGAAATTCTGTAAACTCAAATTGAAATCTTGTAACGAGAAAATATAGGTTAACTTGATACATGTTTCAAAGTGGACTGAAGTCAAAAAGACATTAGTAGGTAAGTAAAGTGTCCAAAAGCTTCACAAAGGTCAAGGTAACAGATTTATTGAAAATTCAATACGATAAAAATCTTCCTTGTAATGACAAGGATCATGATCATATTTGCAGCTCTTCAAGTATCACTAATTGCACACAGAAAATTTGGAACCACAATTTAAAACCCCAATAAACCCATTCTATACTAGACATGATCAATCTTAATATGCAATATAATCAAATTAAAAAGGTGCACCTCGGCATGCTTGAAAAAGCAATTAGGAATATAGAAAGGAAAAAAAAACCTACCAAGAAAGAGGGCTAGCAGTTCTGTTTATAAGCAACAGATCAGAATAGCGATTGTTTTCTTTAAGCTCAATACGACTAACCCCATCCACGTGAGCAATTCCTCTGGCTCCAAGCTTCATGCTGATCGATAAAACCCTATACCACTCTTTTGAATTGTCAAAAATTACAGGGACAGTCTCCGACATGAGTTCTGCATCATATAAAGAGTCCATGGCACAAGAACTTGCCTCCCACCTGTAATGGATAAACAAATTAATCTCCCCTCTATTGATCCAAATAGACCTTAGAGTCTGACTCAATCCAACCAAACCGGCTAATAAGGGGAGGGAGCTGTGATGAAATTGAATAGTGCAAACAAAAATGAAAGAAAGAAACTCACTGATCCTCGGAAGTAGCATTAGTTGATCGATGAAGGATCCCTTTCTTATTATGTATAGGATTAATACACATCCTTGAAGGCATAACAAAAGTTCTGCAATTCGAAAACGTTATCATGAACTGAAACAAACCCTGGGAAAGTAAATAAGAATTGAAAAGGAAAATGAGATAGATAGGTACCTGCGGAGATAGATGGCTTCTTCGAGGGCGCACCTAAGGCTAGATTCTTGATGACCTAAACCCTCACAGGACCCACAGTGTTTTCCAGGACAATCGATTCGTGTGCCCCAATATAGGTACTTGTTGTTGTTGTTATGTCCTTCGAATTTAACATGGGATTTTGGGGAACCAGTTGTAAATACAAGTGAGGAGAGTAGGAATACAAGGGCTATTGCACTCACTGCTGCACCCAACATTACGATTTTGGATCTTGGTGCTTTCGGTTTCCCCTTTGTGGTTCTGTTAAAGGCCATTGGATTGGAATTGGATTATATTTAAGAGTTCAGCGAGGAAGGCATGTGTTTGTGTTTGTTTTTCTTACAGATTTTGAGACTGGGTTAGTGGCAGAGCTAGACTAAAAAGCTCAGGAGGGCAGCAACAATAAACTATTATTTATAACTTTCATCTCTTTGATTCTCGCAAATATCTTACCCAATTTAAAAAGAAAAACACCTATAAAAACAATCCAAGTCAAAGCCACATAAGTAAGGCCAAATAAGTAAGGTAACTCAGGCCAAATATCATCATTCTTATTTACATCTCATATGAAGAAAAAATAAACAAATTAATTTTAATTATTTTGTTATAGTATCCAAATCCAATGGTGAACTGTCAACTGTGAACAACAAATTAAATGGAATAGAGGAATTAGGAAAACTAATCGAAATCAGTCGAGTCCAGACCCATCAATAGAGGACAACAGATCAAGATCAAAATCAACATTCAGGCATTAGCATCACCGTCTCACTCGAATAGCACAGACTCATCAATGGAGGACAACAAGTCGAAATCAAAATCGAATAAACCTTACCTCTTTTTCCTTACCTATTAAGTATTAACAATGGAGGAAAAGAACTGACGAACTCAAACGAAGGCCACGGTGGATGCGGGAATGACAGTCGACGGCGGGGGAAGGGTTGGCGGCGGCGCAGGCAGTGGCGGAGCTGTGGTTGGCCGCAGACAGTGGAGACTCGCATGAGACAGACCGTAGTGAGAGAATTGTTGACAGTTTATATGGTTTTGGTGTAAGTTTACATTTTAAGTAAGGTTGTTTCAGTAATTCGCTTGTAGTGACTGAATTGTGGTTCTACTTGGCAAAATTATCTCACATCTCACTTACATTGGTTCCAATGTTCACCCTTTCAATTTTACTACCCACGCCCCTCATTTATGCCATTCACATCCTTTAAATTTTTCATAAAAACGAAATACTCAAACTGATCTTCTTTATTTGTTTTATTCTTTAAATTCTATAACCCCATTTATCTCTTCATCACCATCATTAACCTCATAATTCACATATCATAACTCATATTATTCAAAACTCGCATCATAACTCATAACTTATATCACATAAGTCTTCTCTTCGTATTGTGGTTAACGTCACCAACAAGTTATGTTTACTGATTTGCATTTTAGTTCGTATTATTTTTCAAAATATGGAAATTTTACGTGAATTGAGTTCACATACGTTGTAAATAATACATTGTACACAAACTTAAATCATGCATCCTTACGTGATATGTTTTAACGTACATTATTCAATTTAAGAAAGTATAGGCAGTACATGATTACAGTTCACGTAAGAATACGTGATTTAAGTGTGCATAGGCAATGGAGTTTAAGGATTTACAAGCACTACGTGAATACAGTTGACGTACACCTACGTGAATTGAGTTCATGTAGTTTGCATGAATTCAGTTCACATAAACATACGTGAACTCAGTTCACTTATATGTGATCTTAGTTCAGAAGACAATACCTACGTTAATTCAATTCACGTACGGTTGCGTGAATTCAGTTCATGTAGTCTGCATGAATTCAGTTGATGTATGATACATTAATTGAGATCACATAAACAATATTTCTTAATTTTTGATATATTCTTATTGGATGTAGATAAATGGACCAAAAGGAAGACAATAGTAACGAAATGTATGATAGCTTGGACCATGATTTTGAAGAAATGTATGATGGTTTTGAACTTTATTTTGACGAAATATATGATGTTTTGGAACCTAATTTTGACGCTGTGAATGACAATGTTGAACCTAGTATGGTGGATTTGACTGATGTGTTTACCACCGGCATGATGTTTGATATGCGAGATGATTTATTGAGATGGGCTAGAAGTGTTGGAAGGGAAAATGGAATTGTTGTTGTCATTTTTAAATTTGAAACTGCGATATCACGACTAAGAAAAAAGATAAAAATTAATTCTTGATTGTGAAAGAAACAACAAATATAGACCTTCGAAGAATCTTAAACCTGTGAGGAGTACCTAGACTAAAAAATGTGAATGTCCATATAAATTGAGAGGAACACCATCAATTGTTTGTGAGGGGTGGTATTTGCATGTAGCATGTGGTCTCTATAGCCAAGAGTTGGCCAAAAATTGAATGGTCATTCTTTCTTAGGCCGATTGTCTCATGAAGAGAAATATGTACTTGGAGATATTACAAAGAACATGATCAAACCAAGAAACATATTGATGACATTAAAGGATTATAATGTTGAAAGTTTAACGAGAATCAAACAAGTTTACAATGCATGTCAAACATATCGTTCATCAATTAGAGGTAACAGAACGAAAATGCAACATCTAATGACATTGATGGAACGCAATAAATATGTTTATCGATATAGGGCGATCATTTTTTGTTTTTGTAAAAATACCTTGGACCCATTTTAAATTTTAATTCTAATCCATTATATGTGTAGAAATTTTATAATAATAATTTTAAAAAATACGAAATTAATTCATTTCTTAATGTAATATCAACAAAACATGGTTGTCTCGTAAAAAAAATAAATTAAATATTATATTTTTCATTTTTGACCTCTTACATTATCTCCCATCTAAAAAAAGGGGGAAGTGGTAAACAATTGGTCAACTGATCTTAAGATATGATTGCCACATGAAATGTTGGTGCCACGTGTGTTGGAACCAAGTTGGTTCTTACACTTAAAGTTTTGTTGTTAACAAAAGTATTTTATGAAAATAACATAATTGACTTCGAAGAAGAATGCAAAAATCAGAGGATGACGTTACCAGAGGATGGCGTCACCAGGAGATACCTCCAGAAGATACAACCAGAAGATGTCACCAGAGGATACCTCCAAAGGATACTAGAAGATATCACCAGAGGATACCAGAAGATATCACCAGAGGATACCAGAAGATAACACCAGAGGATACCTCCAGATGACATAACCAGAAGATATCACCAAAGGATCCCATCAGAAGCAAGAACTAGAGGATGTCATCAAAGGCAAAAATCAGAGGATATCATCAGAAGCAAAAATCAGAGGATATCATCAGAGGCAAGAATCAGATGACATCATTAGAGGATATCATTCATGGTCCAGATCAGAAGGAAACATGGTCCAGAAGAAGACATGGTCCAGATCAGAAGCAAACATGGTCCAAAAGAAGACATGGTCCATATCAAAAGGAAACATGGTCCAGAACAAGACATGGTCCAGATCAGAAGCAAACATGGTCCAAAAGAAGACATGGTCTAGATTAGAAGATAACATGGTCTAGATCAGAAGACATGGTCCATACTTAGTCCAGATTAGAATAACACACGATCCAGATTTAAAACGTGATTCAGATTCGTAGAAGACTTGATTCAAATTCGAAGAAGACTTGATTGAAATTTGAAAGAGATCCGAACAAAGTTTTAAGAAGATTTCATTCAAAAATCAAAGAATACCTAATGGAAAATTGAAGGAGATCTGATCAAAGCTTACAGAAGATTTGGTTCGAAATTAAAAAGAAATAGAATCGGGTTGAAGAGTTTTCAAAAGAAATATGAGCAAGATACAATTTGGAATTAAGCTTGGACAAAACTCATATCTCATCTATAAAAGTAGGCTTCAGGCCGTAAAAGAAATAATCGAAAAACACAAGAACTCAAACTTAAAGTTCAAAGTCATTCGAGAGTTAAAAAGAGAGAAACACTTGTGTGAAAGAGTAATATTGTCTAAGTGTTTTTTCGAGTATGAGAGTCATTGTAATAATCAGCTTTCCAAAAGCAACTACTCAAAGCTCTAAACCCTTGTATTAAACCCGATAGTGGTGTAAGTTCCTTCTTCAATCTGGGGGTGTCAGATTGTTAAGAGAAGACTTGGCTTGTAGGGTCAAGGTGGTGTAAGTTCCTTATTCAATCTGGGGTTGTCAGATTGGAAGAAGAAGACGTGGCTTGTAGGGTCAAGGTGTTGTTCCTCAAAAGTCTAGGGTGTTAGGCTGTTTGGGAAGACTGGCTTGGAGGGTCAACTATTGTGTAATTCAAAATGTTTGAATTAGTGGATTAAAGCCTTCTAAATGAAGGGACTAGATGTAGCCAAGTTAATGGTGAACCAGGATAAATCTATGTGTCCAAATACTTATGCCTTTATTATCCGCTGCTGTCGAATCTGATTACATCATCTCCAAGTAATTTATATCAACGTTCATTAAATCAGCAAAAAGTTTTCAACTTTGGCAAACACAATTTGTAAGACTCTTAATTTTAAATTAATTTATGGATTAAATATCAAATATATTTTGAGATATTTGTAAAATGTTTAATATATGTATATTTTTAAATATATATTTTGAGATTTACTAAAATTATTTGTCAAGAAATAATTTAATTATATTACGAATAATTAAATACCGGGCAGTTGATCAAGAATTCATCTTCCATGAGAGTTGCGACGAGAGTAGATAATTATCAAGATGGTTTGAGATGTGAGTGAAGTAATGTATGTGAGGACACTTAGATAATAGTGGGTTGATTGGATTAAAATGTATATATATATATATATACATAGTAGGTGGGAAGTAAGTAATATATATATGTATGTATGTGAGAAGGCAAGCTAAAGAAAATATAAAGAGAAAAACATATTCTCCTTCTACCTACCGCGAGCTACCCTTCTTCCTTCTTCTTCTTTTTCTGTTTGAGTGTTGGTAGCAAGAAAGAAAAAAAATCAAACTCAAAACCTAGATTACATCAAAATCTAAGCTTCCATTCCAAGAGTGTCAAGAGAGAAAGTTACTCATCTCCTCACTACGGTGCTAGTGAGCTAACTTTGGTAGCGACGACGCGAGCAGGAGTTTTGCCTATTTTGGTCGCGGTAACGAAAACGGTTGAAAAAACATTCCAACTTTTTAGTTTGCATGTAGGAACTCTAAATGCATGTTTGATGGATGATTATTGTGATATGTTTGTTGAAAACATGATGTTATGTTTTGACAATAAAACTGTCATTGTTGTATTGTTGGAGATTAAGATGCATGTTTGTTGAGATGATGCATGTGTGTTGAGATATTGTTGTTGATGACACTGTTGTTGTGTTAATGATGTTCTTGTTATTGTTGTTGAAGAGGCTGATGTTAATGTTGTTGTTGAGTGACTATTGTTGTGGTGATTTACAAAGAAAAGAGTTTAAGCAAGTTGAAATTTACTTGAAAAATTATACTGTTTTCGAAGATGTATTCGAATACGACACTAGTGTATTCGAATACACTTCTGGAAAATTCAGTTTTTATTGAAATTTTGAACTTCGTATTCGGCTACGACACCCTCGTATTCGGATACAGAATTGCAGATTTTGCTACTGACTTAGCATCTGTATTCGGCTACGACACCCTCGTATTCGAATACAAATTTTCAAATTTGTTTCTGACTTAGCATCTGTATTCGGCTACGACACCCTCGTATTCGAATACAGATTTGCAGATTTTGCTTCTCACTTAGCATTAGTATTCGGCTACGACACCCTCGTATTCGAATACATAATTACAGATTTTGCTACTGACTTACATCTGTATTCGGCTACAAGGAAGCTATATTCGAATACAGTCTGGAATTTTTTCAAAAATTATATTTTTAAATATTTGTTTATCCACTTAATGATTTGGAAAACATTTTCAAGGCATATAATAAATTATATGAGGTTCTTTTGGAGATTGTTTCTGTAATGGTGGTGAAGCGTTCGGGTTGCATATTTGCATTTACGTACTGATTTCAGTGAAGAGAAATAGAGTACGTTCATGCATTGCATAGTTAAATGGTGACCGCAATGGGCCACAGAGTTGAACGGTGACCGTGATGGGCCGTAAAGTTAAGTAGTGACCGTGATCGACTATAGGGTGGTTCTGCTTGATTAGACGGTCAATTCTATCCGTGCGAGGATTTAACTTGTGTGTAATGCCTGCGATAGGCTACACTTTAAGTAAATCGTGCTAGTCCGTGAGAGAATGCACCTCGGTAATTGGTACTTTGGCATGTGATAGGCGATACAATTACGATTTACGCCTCTTCAAGGAGGGTTTTGTTGTTATGTGGTGACTGTGATGGGCCACGAAGTTAAGTAGTGGCTGTGATGGGCTACAAGGTGGTTCCGCGTGATTAGACAGTCCATCTTATCCTTGCGAGGATTTAACTTATGTGTAGTGCCTGTGATAGGCTACACAAGTAAATCGTGCTAGTCTATGATGCGACTACACCTTGGTAATTAGTACTTTGGCTTGTGATAGGCGGTAGAATTATGATTTACGCCCCTTCGAGGAGGGTTTTTATCCTGGAAATTCCAGAATCATGTGCATTGGCATATACGCATTGCATTGGGTTGGTTGACCTGCGAGTCATGATTGATATGAGCTGATGTGCAAGTACCTTAAAATTCTAAGTTCCTAATGAGTTATTGTGATTGTGGATTGCATTTGGATTTGCAACATGATCTGTATTCTAAGTTTTTGGTTTTCCGAAAATGTAGATGTTATACATTTTAATAAATGAGTATACTTATTTTATCACTGTTGTTATAGTGCTGGAACATGCCATGTATGTATTTGTTATCATTGACATAACTGATAATTGTTAATTGTTAACTTCGGTTGGTGACCCTTTACATTATTGTAGAAAATTGGGCTTTGCCCTCAGATGATACCCGAGCCCGTACCAACGATGGTTACCCGGACGAAGAAGACGTCGTTAGATTTCCTTAATCGTCGTATGCCGACTGCTTGGGTATACGACCCCAGCTCAAGCAGGGCTACTTATATGGTAGAATGGTGAGAACCAGTAGGATCACCGAGGCAGTGTCGTATGTGGAGCACACTCACGCGCGGATCGATTTTCTGGTACCTTCAGGACTGGTACTTGAGGCAAATGAGGTATTTACGGACGCAGAGGGTCCAAAAGTTGGAGAGTTGAGATGGAGGCCACTATAGGTGTGGTGACTCCTACCTTGGTAGCAGGAGATGCGGTGCCTAAACCAGAAGCGGGTGAGAAGGACAAAAGGCCGGTGCCAGCGGAGGTTGACATTCCAGGTCCGTCTAGGCCGGTAGAGGACTGTTTTGAGATTCCAACGTCGCCGAAGTGACCTATCTCGTGGGTGGATCTGACCTCGGAGGAGACTGATCCTTCTCTGGCTAATGAGAAGGAGAACGTCACGTCGAGGCTAGTGATTGCATCGGATGAGACCTGTGGAGAGTGTGGTGGTAACCCTTGCTATTGCAGTTGTAGTGCATGATCAGATTAGTTTTGTTGTATAGGACTGTAGTTTTTTGGTGGTTGTACTTATTTCTTTTTGGGATGATTGTATTTATGACGTACTCTGATAGTGACTTTTGTCGATGGGTCCATGATCCAATTTTTTGACGCGACCATGGGGGGGAAGATAGCATTCTTGGAGCAGCACTTCTGCGCAGGTGTCTACCGAGAATACCCCAGGGGTATGAGCGATGTCTGTTAGGTCTCACAGCCTCGATGTATTTTCTATTTGTATATTTTGAATAGTAATTCCCAAAACTATTTTAACTGGTTATATTTATAATGTAATTATTTAATTACTTTTGTCGTTTTGTATTACGACACATTACTTTATTGAATGGTTTTATTTTAATTTGAATTTCTTTTATTTGTTTTGGAAAAAAAAATACACTCGCGCTGTTAAAAATCAGGGTGTTACACAATTCAACCTCCCTTCTCTTGTTTGCACCTTCAATTAGCATCAGAGCTCGGTCTCAAGGCTAAACACTTTACAGTGTTTGAGAAAAGATCCAAGGGTTCAACATGTCTGGATTTTGTGAAGAAGCTACCGGATGAATCATCAACAGACCACCTCTGTTTGATGGAGAACGTTTTGAGTATTGGAAAGATAGGCTAAGAAGTTTTTTTATTTCACAAGATCCTGAACTCTGGGACTTTGTGGAAGACGATTATACTGCTCTAGAGGATACTGGTGGTGTTGAAATTCCAGAACAGGTTCCTTGAAGGATACTGCATTTATCAGATGTTCTAAGCAACCAAATTGAAACACCAGTCATGGTGCCTGGTCAATGGATGCTTGCAATATATGAAGGGAAAAAGGTCTATGTTCCAACATCTACTAAACAGAAGCAAATTGACTATGGTGGAAGAAGAACTGGTCAACACAATACCTATAAGAACCAGAACCATATAATGAATCAGAAATATCAGAGAAATCACACATATCAACAAAACTGGAACTACCAGAAGAATCAAAATTACCATCAGTTCCAAAACTACTAGAGGAATGTGATATATCAGCAGAAAGAGAAGTGTTAGATTAACAATCAGAATCAGGAGACTTCTTTGAACACTCCAATCAAATTCATCAAGACTACAAACCTGGATGGGAATTCAAATCCCTTCATCCAGACCCTATAATCATGGAATATGCAAATTCAGAATCTGAAAACCAGAAAAGAAGAAATAAGAGGGTTTTCATAGTGAAACTGAAACTGTTGACATATAAGTTATATCCTTCTTTAAATATTATTATTGTTTTAATATTATGTTTATTGTGATAACAAACAGCTTGACCTTGAAAAGTCAAAGCAAGATGATGATAGTGCAGGTTTACTAGAACCAAAGGAAGCTGATGCAGACAAACCAGAAGAACTTGAAAAAGAGGATACAGGCAAATCAGAAGAATATGACAAATCTTCAAAGGATGAATCTGAAGATAAGGCAGAAGGAAGATGTGGATGGAAGTACAAGTCATCTCATCCTAAAACTCTAATCATTGGAAGTGCAAGTGATCCTTTAAGGACCAAATCATCACTTAAGGACACCAGTTTGTTTGGCCTAATCTCATCTATTGAGCCTACCTCTGTTGATGAAGCATTGGCAGAAAATGGATGGATTCTTGTAGTGTAAGAAGATTTAAATGAATTTGAGAGGAATGATGTTTGGGATCTAGTACCAAGACCAGAAAAGAATATTATTGGAACCAAGTGGGTGTTCAGAAACAAGCTAAATGAAAAAGGTGAAGTGGTCAGAAACAAGGCAAGACTTGTTGCACAAGGCTACAGTCAACAAGAAGGCATTAACTACACTGAGACATTTGCTCCAATGGCCAGGTTAGAAGCTATTCGTATCCTACTTTCCTTTGCTGCAAATAATAACATTACATTATTTCAAATCGATGTTAAAAGTGCTTTTCTCAATGGTTATATAAGTGAAGAAGTCTATGTTAAAACAACCCCCAGGTTTTGAAAGTTCTGAATTTCCAAATCATGTTTTTAAACTTAAAAAATCTTTGTATGGTTTAAAACAAGCACCTAGGGTGTGGTATGATAGACTTAGTAACTTCTTGCATAAAAATAACTTTGAAAGAGGACAAGTAGAAATACACTTTTTAGAAAATCAATAGAAGCTGATATTCTTATTATTCAAGTTTATGTTGATGACATTGTTTTTGGATCTACTAATGGCACTCTTTGCCAAGAATTTTCTAAATTAATGGATCATGAATTTCAAGTGAGTATGATGGGAGAACTTAAGTTTTTCCTAGGGATACAAATTCAGTAAAGTCAAAAAGGTATATACATTCATTAAATGAAATATACAAAAGAGCTTCTCAAGAAGTGTAAGATGAGTGATTGCAAACCTATGGCTACACCAATGCACCCTACTTGGTCACTTGAAAAAGATGATTCAGGCCAAAAAGTTGATCAAAAAACCTTTAGAGGAATGATAGGATCTCTACTTTACCTTACTACTTCTAGATCTGACATAATGTTTAGTGTATGTGTATGTGCAAGATTTCAATCTGACCCTAGGGAATCACATTTAACTGTTGTTAAGAGAATCCTTAGATACCTAAAAGGCACTACCAACCTTACCTTGTTCCACAAGAAAACTCCTCAATACAAACTTAGTGGATACTGTGACTCTGACTATGCTGGAGATAAACTTGAGAGAAAGCGCACAAGTGGAAACTGCACATTTTTAGGTGAAAACTTAATATCCTGGTCAAGTAAGAAACAAAGCACAATTGCCATGTTAACAGCGGAGGTTAAATACATTTTAGCATCCGGATGCAATTCTCAACTCATTTGGATGAAACATCAGCTGGAAGACTACAAAATCTTGGAAACCAACATTCTCATCTATTGTGACAACACTTCTGCCATCAATCTAACCAAAAACCATATACTTCATTTCAGAGTTAAACACATAGAGATCAAACATCACTTCATGAAAGACTTTGTTCAAAAAGAGGTACTCAACATTCAGTTTGTAGACACAGAACACCAATGGGCTGACATATTCACCAAACCACTACCTGAAGATAGGTTTGACTTCATCAAGAACAACCTAAACCTTACCTTCACATCTGACTAATATTATGATCATTTCGACATAGTTAGTTTTTAAATTAGTTTTTATATTTTCTTGTATTATATTATATTGAAATTAAAAAAAAAGAGCATAATATGAAAAAGAAAAAAAAGTTTCACCTTCATTCCTTTTTGTCTGATGACAATAGGGGGAGAAGATATATTTGATATAGAGAAGATAAACTAGAGCATTAGACTTAGGGGGAGAAAAATATAAAGTGAAGCTTAGTCTTAGGGGGAGTCAAAGAAAGAAAAATTTTTATAAAAAATACAAGTTTTGTGATCATCAAAAAGGGGGAGATTGTTGAAACCAAGTGGGTTCTTACACTTAAAGTTTTGATGTTTACAAAAGTATTTTATGAAAATAACATAATTGACTTCAAAGAAGAATGCAAAAATCAGAGGATGACGTCACCATAGGATACCACCAGAGGATGACATCACCAGAAGATACCTCTAGAAGATACAGCCAGAAGATGTCGCCAGAGGATACCTCCAGAGGATACCACAAGATATCACCAGAGGATACCTCCAGAGGATACTAGAAGATATCACTAGAGGATACCTCTAGAGGATACTAGAAGATATCACCAGAGGATACCTCCAGAGGATATCACCAGAGGATACCTCCAAAGGATATCACCAGAGGATACCTCCAGAGGATATCACCAGAGGATACCTCCAGAGGAAATAACCAAAAGATATCACCAGAGGATCCCATCAGAAGCAAGAATCAGAGGATGTCATCAAAGACAAAAATTAGAGGATATCATCAGAAGCAAAAATCAGAGGATATCGTTAGAGGCAAGAATCAGATGACATCGTTAGAGGATATCATTCATGGTCCAGATCAGAATGAAATAAGGTCCAGAAGAAGACATGGTCCAGATCAGAAGCAAACATGGTCCAGAAGAAGATATAGTCCATATCAAAAGGAAACATGGTCCAGATGAAAAGGAAACATGGTCCAGTAGATAACATGGTCCAGATTAGAAGATAACATGGACAAGATTAGAAGACATGGTCCAGACTTGGTCCAGATCAGAAGAACACACGATCCAGATTTAAAACGTGATTCAGATTCGTAGAAGACTTGATTCAAATTTGAAGAAGACTTGATTCAAATTGAAAGAGATCTGATCAAAGTTTTAAGAAGATTTGATTCAAAAATCAAAGAAGACCTGATGGATAATTGAAGGAGATCTTATCAAAGTTTAAAGAAGATTTGGTTCGAAATTAAAAAGAAACAGAATCGAGCTGAAGAGTTTTCAAAAGAAATCTGAGCAAGATACAATTTGGAATTAAGCTTGGACCAAGCCCATATCTCATCTATAAAAGGAGGCTTCAGGTTGTAGAAGAAATAATCGAAAAACACAAGAACTCAAGTTTAAAGTTCAAAGTCATCCGAGAGTTAAAAAGAGAGAAACACTTGTGTGAAAAAGAAATATTGTCTAAGTGTTTTTTCGAGTGTGATAGTCATTGTAATAATCAGCTTTGCAGAAGCAACTACTCCAAGCTCCAAACCCTTGTATGAAACCCGATAGTGGTGTAAGTGAAGGTGCAAACACGAGAAGGGGGGTTGAATTGTGTTTGTCAAACTTGAATTCTTTTGCTGTTTTGTTGAGTGTTGATGCGAATTATTGGATGAATAATTTATCAGACTTAGCAGCGGATAATAACAACTTAAGAACACAACAATTTATCCTGGTTCACCATTAACTTGGCTACATCCAGTCTGTAAGACCCTTAAATTTAGAATTAAATTATGGATTTAATATTAAGTGTATTTTGGGAATATTTGTAAAATATTTAATATATGTATATATTTACACATATATATATATATATATAAATATTTATTTTGGAGGTTGGATTAAAATTATTGGATGAAGGAAAAATTAATTTAATTACGAGTAATTAAATATCGGGCAGTTAATTAAGATGCTATCTGTTAATTACGACGAGAGTGGTTAAGTACTTGACGGTCAAGCAATATTATAATATTACTGTGTTGGGTGAGGTGGCACATATATGCCTATATATATGTAAGTGAGAAGCAAGAACAAAGGCAGAAACATTTCCTTCCTTCCTCACTACATGCGCCAGTTTCCTTCTTTCTCTTCTCATTCTGTTTTTGGGTTAGTGGTAACAAAAGAGCATCCTCAAAAGTCAAATTACGTGGAAATCCAAGCGCCGAACCAGAAAGTCTCAAGAACGAAAGTTGTTCCTCTCATCGTTACGGAGCTAAGGAACTAACTTTGGTAGCGACGACGCGAACGGGAGTTTCGCCGACTTTCGTCGTGGTAACGTGAACAAGCGAAGAAAACGTAACTAAGGTAAGGGGCACCTTCCAACTTTCTAGATTGCATTTAGGGTTGTAAATGCATGTTGATGTGTGATTATATTTGATTTTTCTGGTTTGAAAATGAAACTGTTGTGCATGTTGTTATGGATGATGAAAATGCATGCTGTTGATGTTTTTTTTATGATCTGTGTTGTTGCTGTTTTGGTTGGTACATCAATGATGTTTTGGTTGTGTAAGGATACTGGAAAGTGTTTTGCATGTCGTTTTGGGGATGATCAAAATGCATGAGTTGGAATATGGGTGTACTGTCTTGTGACTGTTTTAGGAGGGTAAGATTGTTTTTCTGTTGCTATTGATTTGTTGTTATGTGGAGGAGGCTTTTATGGTTTTATTGTGGTGAAGGAAATCGATTCTGTTGTGTTGTTAACATTCTGGTGTTGGTGGTTAAAGAAGTTGTCATTTTGTTTTGGTGTTGATGGTGGTTTTCAAAAGAAAAGGATTTTAAAATGGGTGGAGGCCTTCTGGAAATCTGCTGTTGTTGTGTTGATGAGTAGAATCATTTATATATGTTGAGAAATGTTCTGAGTTTTGTGGTTCAAAAGAATGGTGATTATGTTTTGGTATTTGTGTTGGTTTTTCAAAGAAAAAAGTTTGAAAACGTGTTGAAGTTTTCTGGAAAATCTCATTGTATTAGAAGGTGTATTCAAATACGGCATTGGTGTATTCGAATACATTCCTGCAAAATTCCTGTTTTACTCAAATTTTGAACTTGTATTTAAATACGACACTCTGTATTCGAATACAGATAAGTGATTTTGCTTCTGACTTAGCATCTGTATTCGGCTATGACCCTATCGTATTCGAATACAGGATTTCAATTTTTGCCACTGTTTTCGCATATGTATTCGACTACGACCTTGTTGTATTCGAATACAGATTTACTGTTTTTGCCACTGACTTCGTATCTGTATTCGGCTACGACAACCTTGTATTCGAATATAGAATGCTGATTTTTCACTATTTTAGCATCTGTATTCGAATACAAGGAAGCTGTATTCGAATACAGATTGGTTTTTTTTATTTAAAAATTCCAGTTTTAAACATTGGTTTATGCACTTAAAGAGTTGGGGAAGCATTGGGAAGGCTTGTGATGAATTAAATGGAATTTTTGAGATGGTTTGAGTTGGTGATGATGAGGTTCTTGAGATTTTTTTTTATTGATGTGGTAATAATGAATTTGTTGAGATGGTTTGAGGTGGAAATGGAGTGGCTGGATTTTTAGCTGGTATTTACCTACTAGTTTCAGTGAAGAGAAAACATTGCATGTCCATGCATTACATAATCAGGTGGTGACCGCGATGGGCTACAGAGGTGATGCGGTGACCGTGATGGGTCATGAAGTTAAGTAGTAACCATGGGTTATAGAATAGTTCCGCGTATATTAGACGGTCTATTCTACTCGGACTACGAAGTGGTTTCGCGTGTATTAGACGGTCCATTCTATGCTTGCGAGGATTTAACTTCTGTGTATTTGGCCTGTGAGAGGCTAATACACGTCAATATAGTAACCGTGAAGGGTTGTAGAATAGTTCCGCGTGTATTAGACGGTCTATTCTATCCGGGTTTAGAGTAGTTCCGCGTGTATTAGACGGTCTATTCTATCCGGGCTACAGAATGGTTCCGCGTGTATTTGACGGTCCATTCCATTTGTATAATCGTGCTGGTCCGTGAGTGTAAGACCCTTAATTTTAAATATTAATTTTCGAATTATGGTCAAGGGCATTTTTTGGAATTTTGTAAATATTTAATATATGTATGTTTTGAGTGAATATATATATATATATAAATATTTATTTTGAAGTATGAATTAAAATTATTGGGTGAAGAATTAAATTAATTTAATTTTAAGTAATTAAATTAATTGGACAATTAAGTAAGGATTAAGTGGCTAATTGCAAGATAATTAAAGAGCTGGAAAATTAGACAAGTGGCAAGTGAGGTGGCACTTTGAGAGCCTATATACAGGAGTGAGAATGATGGTAATTTCAGAACACCATTCCTTCCACCATACTGCCCATATTGCATGTACCAACTCCATCACTCTCCCATTTTCTGTCTCTGTTTTCTGCTTTCTGCCTTTCCCGAATTGAAATTGTAGAGAGGGAAAAACCTTCAAACACCATTAACTGAAATTCCAGCCATCAAACCTGAAAACCCCCAGTAGTAAAGTTAATCCCCACTTCAATACGAAGAGAAAGAACCCAGTTTTGCAGCAGCAAACTCAGGGAACCGCTTCACCGTTTCTAGACGCAGAAAAAGGAACGCAGCAGGAACAAGAGAGATAGCAAAGCACGCTACAAGGGTAAGGGCACCTTCCATCTTTTAGCTGCATTAGGGCCATAAAGTGTGCTGCTTCAGTTCTGTTTTTAAACGAAAAACTGTTTTCGAAAAATGACATTTTGAAAGAAAATGCATTTGGTTGATATGTGATTATCCTGATGGTTGTTGCTGGCTGTTTTTCTGATAAAACATTGCTGTTTTACTTATGGGTGAAAGCTGGAAAATGTGTGCATGTTATTTTAATGATGATTAAAATGCATGTCTTAAAACTGTTTTGAAAATAGCATTAAAATGCAAAATGCATTCTGTTGGTGTTTGGTGTTCTGTGATGTTTGTTTGTCATTCTGTTGTGTTTTGAGAAAACTAAAAACATGCATGTTTGCTCTGGTGTTTTTGGGAAAACTAAATGCATGCATGTTTGCTCTGGTGTGTGAGAACTCTGAGATGTTGTATGTTGTTCCTGTTGAGTGTGAACACTGAAATGCTGCATGTTGTTCTGATGAGTGAGAAAACTGAAGTGTTACATGATATGTTGATGGTTTAAAAGCTGGACAATTCTGATTCTGTTTTGTTCTGGATAATTTTGATGATATGAATGATTCTGCTTCTGTTTTGTTCTGGATAATTTTGATGATATGAATGATTCTGCTTCTAGATGTCTTGTGTGACTATGATGATAATGATGATTCTGCTTCTGGTTGTTCTGGGTGATCTTGATGATATTGTTGATTCTGATTCTGGTTGTTTTGTGTTGATTCTGGCGGTGTTGATGGTTTTTAATGAAAAAGGGATTTTTAAAAGAGGAAAGGTTTCCTTGAGAAAGTGCAGAACCTGTTTGATGTTGGCTGTTTGTTTTAAAAGAATCAGTTTTGAAAGAGTTGAATTTTCACTGGTTTTTCGAAGGTGTATTCGACTACAGCATGTGTGTATTTGAATACAACCTTCCAGGTTTCTGTTTTATTCTAAAGTTTTCAAACCTGTATTCGAATACGAGCCCCTGTATTTGATTACAGAGGAAAGAGTTTTGCCTCTGTATTCGCATCTGTATTCGACTACGACCATGTCGTATTCGAATACAGAAGTGAAATTTTAACACTGTGTTCGCATCTGTAGTCGACTACAGACATGCTGTAGTCGAATACAGATTCACGTTTTTCCAGAAACTCAGTTTTTAGCTTCTGTATTCGAATACAAGGAAGCTGTATTCGAATACAGATTCGTGTTTTCCAGAAAAACAAGTTTTAATCACTGTCATGTGAGTTTTGAATGTGTTGAGAAACCCTGAGAAGTTTTAAATGAATTGAAAAGAAGTCTGTGAAATGGTTTTAAAGAGGAGAGAAAGATGTTTGAAAATCTTTAAGTGACTTGGAAGAAAAGGCTGAATTTTTCAAAGGTTTAACTCCTGTATTCGACTACAGCCATGCTGTAATCGAATACAAAAGGTTAAATTTCAATTCCTGCTTCTGAATTCGAATACAGGGAGTCTGTATTCGAATACAGATTCGTGTTTTCAGAAAATTTCAAGTTTAAGAATGTTTTGAAAACCCTGAGTATTTGGGGAAATACTGGGAATGTTGTGATGGATTTAAATGGATCTTTTGATGAGATTTTGAAGTAGTGGTAATGATGTTTTAAAAACTTTACTGATATCAAGAAAGAGGTTGATTTATGCACTGAAAATCTGCCTATGTATTCGAATACCAGAGGGCTGTATTCGAATACAGAGTGTGAATCTGCACTGTTTTTGGCTTCTGTATTCGAATACAGAGGAACTGTATTCGAATACAGATTCGTAAAATTCCAGAAATCCTCAGCTTTAAATTCTGTGATTGAATTTTAAGAGTCTGGGAAAAACAGTTCAAAGTGTGAATGATTAGTTGATTGTAATCATGATTGTGATGATGTTAATTCTGACTGTGCTATTATATTTTAAACATGATGGAAAGCATAAATTTCTGAGTTTGCATTCTGTTTCTAGAGAAGTGAAACACTGCATTTTCATGCATTGCATAGTCAAGTGGTACCCGCGATGGGCCACAGAGTAACGCGCAACCACGTGCTGATCTGTGAGCGATTGCACGAGTGTTGGTCTGTGAGCGACTACACTAGGTACTGATCTGTGAGCGATTGCACGAGTGTTGGTCTGTGAGCGACTGCACTAGGTACTGATCTGTGAGCGATTGTACTTTCGTATATAAGTGCTGGTCTGTGAGCGACTGCACTGGTACTGGACTGTGAGCGTCTGTACCCTGAAATGCGCAACCACGTGCTGATCTGTGAGCGATTGCACGAGTGCTGGTCTATGAGCGACTGCACTAGGTACTGATCTGTGAGCGATTGTACCTTGGGTTTTGTCAAACGTGCTGGTCTGTGAGCGACTGCACGAGTGCTGGTCTGTGAGCAACTGCACTGGTGTTGATCTGTGAGCGATTGCACCCTGGTCATGAGGGCCGTTAAATTGTGCTGGTCTGTGAGCGACTGCACCTTGGTGATTTCAAGAAAATTATGCATGAGCATATATGCATTACATTGATGGTTTTGACCGTTGTGTCATGATTATTTATATGATGAATGTTGGAGATTAATGTGTGTAGTTGCTGTCCAGAATCTGAAATTCTGAACTGATGATTGTGTTTTGTTGATGTGTGTTTGTATTTACCGCATACTTCATAATCATTAACTGCTGTTTTGAAAAGGCATGATTATTTCCTGATCATCATATGTTATACCATGATTATACATGTTGTTGTGCAATATATGCTATGTGATTATCTTTTATTTTCGGTCGGTGACCCCTTGCTATATATTGTGGACTTTGGGCTTTGCCCTCAGATGCCTCCCAAACCCGTGCCCCCCGTGGGAACCCGAACGACGGAAACGTTGTTGAATTTCCTTGACCGCTACTCGCGCACTACTTGGGCTTTTGACCCCCTCTCAAGTAGAGCGACCTATACGGGGTGGCTAGAGCGGACTAGTAGGACGGATGGTGTTGAAGACTTCGTAGAGCGTACACACGCGAGCATAGAGTTTCCCGTGCCTTCTCGCCTGGTGCTAGAGGCGTACAGGGTTTTTGACGACGCGGAGGATTCTGCTGAGAAGGTTGAGGCGGAGGCCACTGTAGGAGTGGTGACTCCCAACCCTGTGGTTGGAAGGGAGATACGTGAGTCTGATACGGAAGAACAGCGTGATGAGCTGAGACCAGTAGCGACCGAGATTCCGGGTCCATCTAGGATTTCCGATGACTGCTACGAGATTCCGGCACCGCCAAAGCGGCCACGAGTATGTATTGACTTGACTTCGGAGGAGACCGACCCTTCTATGTATGACGAGGAAGAGGAGGAGGTTACATCGAAGCGAGCTGCAGATTCAGAGAGGACTTGTGTGGGATGCGGAGGGAATCCGTGCTACTGCAGCTTCAGCGCATGATCAGTTAGACTTATTGTATTAGGTTTTGGGGTTGAAATTGTAATTTGCCTTATTTTGGAAATTCTGTACCATTTTCCGCTGAACCATGTACTCTAATATTTACTATTGATGTATTATGACAATGATATTTTGGGATGTATTAATGTTGAAAAACTAATTTCCAAGATAAGTACTTAGTGATAATCCTGATGAAGTAATTGATTTACGTTCATCGATTAATACATAACGTACTATTTTACGAAAACTTTATTTTAGTATTTTCGGGAAAAACTCATCTTAATTATTAATTTAAAAAAAAAAAATGCACCCGCGCTGTGTTTTAAACTCGGGATGTTACAGTGAGAGACTGCACGTGTGAAGATCCGTGAGAGACTGCACCTTGGAAATTCCAAGAGTTGTGTACATTGGCATTTACATATTGCATCAGGGTGGTTGACTGTGAGTCATGTTTTAATATGAGTTGATGAGTTGAAACCGAGGGTGGCAAGTATCCATTGAAATTTGATTGCCGAATGGGTGTTTGTGATTGCTGATTTTGTTGTACTTGCAATATAATTAATATGTGAATTGGCTATTTCACGAAGATGTTAATGTATATGTTTCATAAGTAAGCATACTTCATCATTACTGTTGTTATATCATTTAAGCATGCCATGTATGTACATTGTTATCTTAGAAATAATTGCTATGTGGTAATTGTTATTTTCGTTCGGTGATCGTTTACTATTATTGTGGAAAATTGGGCTTTGCCCTCATATGATACCCGAACCCGTACCACCGACGGTTACACTAACGACAGAAATGTCGTTAGTTTTCCTTGATCTTCACGTACGGAGTATTTGTCGACAACGCAGAGGGACGGACAACTGGGTGAAGACAAGACTTGTAGAGGATGCGGTGGAAACCGTGCTATTGTAGCTTTAGTGCATGATCAGACTAGACTTTTTGTATAGGGCCTAGTGTTGAGGGCTGTAATTATTTATTTTGGGATAATTGTATATTTTTCCGCACTCTGATAATATTTTGGTGGGTCCAGGATACAGTTTTCGATGTATTATTATTTTGGTATATTTTGAAGATCAAATTCCCAAAATTATCTTACTTGGTTATAATCATGGTATAATTAATTAATTACTTTTGTCGTTTGAATTTACGACATTTATTTTAAGAAATGACTTAATTTTATTTTAATTCCTTTGAATTAATTTTGAAAATTCTTTTTATTTATTTTGGTTAAAAAAAATACACTCGCGCTGTTTAAAAACTCGGGGTGTTACAACTGTGGTATCAGAGCTTATGATTAAAATTTTGGTTGACTTTTGGTTAAACTTTTGGGTAGGGCTCTTTAAAATCTGATCATGCATAGAAGTGAGTAGTTAGAGTGTGAAGTCTTGTATAATGGTGGTGTGCTGAAGTAATGATGCTGTTAAAGTTATATTTTGAGAATTCAACGTTTCCAAGCATTAGTAGAGAAATGCAGAGAGGTTAAGGATATGAAGAATAGGAGAGTCAACCGAGGAGGTAACTTTAATTCAGGAGGGCCGAGCCGAATGAATCATCAGAATAATAAAGGGAAACAAGTTGCTAAGTGTAACACCCCGAGTTTAAAATACAGCGGGAGTGTATTTTTTTTAACCAAAATAAATAATAAAAGAATTTTTCGAATTAATTCAAGATAGTTAAAAGAAAATTAAAATTAAGTCGTTTCATAAAATAATACGTCGTAATTCAAATGACGAACGTAATTAAATAATTATCTCATAATTATAACTAAGTAATTAAAATTTTGAGAATTAATACTTATAATGTAATAAAAGATAGTACATCAAAAACGTTGGTGTCATAACATACCAAAAATACCCGGTCAGCTAAACAGTATCAGAGTGCAGAAAAGATCAGCGGAAAAGATATACAATAATTCCCAAACTAAATAATTACATCCACCGGACTCAAGACGCTATACAACAAGTCTAAACTGATCATGCACTAAAGCTACAGTAGCAAGGATTCGCTTCGCATCTCATACAAGTCTCGTCTGACTCCGCAGCTCACCTCGATGTGACGTCCTCCTCCTCATCACACAGGGAAGGATCAATCTCCTCCGAAGTCAGATTTATCCACGATTTGGGCCTCTTCGGCAGTATCGGAATCTCAAAACAATCATCTGATGTCCTAGATGGACCCGGAATATCCACTGCTGCTAACGTCTGTCTTTTATTCTTCTCTTTCGCCTCGGGCTCACGCACAACCCTCCATTAGAAATTCAGATCTCATAAGGTACTTACACACATCGATTCCCACTCATTAACTCAAATTGTATTATGACTCACAGTCAAACACCCCATGCAATATGTATATGCCAATGTACACAACTTCTTGGAATAACCAAGGTGTAGTCGCTCACAGACCAGCACACGTGCAGTCTCTCATGAACCAGCACGATTTACCCATGTTAGCCTCTCACAGGCCAAACATTACCAGAGTGTAGTCTCTCACGGACCAGCACGATTTTACGGATTTGAATGGACCACCACGAACACGCGGCCATTCCGTAGCCCAGATAGAATGGACCACCACGAACACGCGGCCACTCTACAACCCATCACGGTTACTACATTTACGTGTATTAGCCTCTCACAGGCCAAATACACCAAAGTTAAATCCTCGCACGGATAGAATGGACCACCACGAACACGCGGCCATTCCGTAGTCCGGATAGAATGGACCACCACGAACACGCGGCCACCCTATAACCATCATGGTTACTACTTAACTTCGCGGACCATCACGGTTACCGCATCAACTTTGTGACCCATCGCAGTCACCACCAGACTATGCAATGCATGGACATGGTATGTTTTCTCTTCACTGAAAACAGTATGCGAAACACAATATGAAATCCAGACATCCATTACCACCTCAATTCATCTCAAACTATCTCAACAATCTCATTTTCATCACATCAACAAAGAATTCAAAAAATCTCATCATTGCCACCTCAAACCTTCTCAAAAACTCTATTTTACTTCATCACAAGCTTTCCCAATGTTTCCTCAACTCTTTAGGTTCATAACAAATGTTAAAACTGGAAATTTTGAAAAGAAATTAATCTGTACTCGAATACAACTTCCTTGTATTCGAATACAGAAGCTAAAACAGTGAAAAATCAGTATTTATCGCACATCAACAAAGAATCTTCAGAACTTCACCACCACTACCTCAAACCATCTCAAAAACTCCATTTTAATTTATCATAAGCCTTCCCAATGTTTCCCCAACTCTTAAAGTTCATAAACCAATATTTAAAACTGGAATTTCTAGAACAAAAACTAATCTGTATTCGAATACAGCTTCCTTGTATTCGAATAGAGAAGCTAAAAACAGTGAAAAATCAGCATTCTGTATTCGAATACGAGGGGGTCGTAGTCGAATACAGATGCGAATACAGTGGCAAAAATTGCAATCCTGTATTCGAATATGACAGGGTCGTAACCGAATACAAATGCTAAGTCAAAAGCAAAAATCACTCATATGTATTCAAATACAGAGGGTCGTACTCGAATACAAGTTCAAAAATTTGAATAAAATAGAAGTTTTGCAGGCGTGTATTCGAATACACCAAGGTCGTATTTGAATACACCTTCGAATACAATGATATTTTCCAGAAACTTCAACATGTTTTCAAACTCTTTTCTTTGAAAAACTAACACAACACCAAAACAATATCACCATTCTTTTGAAACCAAAGAAAACTCAGAACATTTCTCACCAACACAACAACAACAGATTTTCCAGAAACACCTCCATCCATTTTAAAATCCTTTTCTTTTTAAAACCACCATCAACACCAAAATGATTATAACACAGCAGAAAACATAATCACCAACACCAAAATAACCACACAGTTTTTTTTAACCACCAAAACAGAACGTCAACCACATAATGAAAACGATTTTATTCACCACAATAAAACCATGTCAACATCCTTAGCTGAGCAACAAGACAACACCAGTAAAAACCTTACCCTAAAAAATAACCACAAAACAGAACAGCACAAACCAACTCATCCATTTGGATCATCCCCAAAACAACATGCAAAGCATTTTCCAGTATTCCCACAGAAACAAAACAACATTGATGTATCAGCGAAAACAGCAAACATCACAGATCATTAAAACATCAACAACATGCATTTTCACCATTTATAACAACATGCAACAACAGTTTCCTTTTCCAACCAGAAAACTCAAATATAATCAAACATTAACATGCATTTACAGCCCTAATGCAATCTAGAAAGTGGAAGGTGCCCCTTACCTCTGTTACGTTTTCTGCTCTTGTTCACTTTATCGCGACAAAAGTCGGCGAAATTCCCGTTTGCGTTCGCCGCTACAAAAGTTAGTTCCCTAGCTCCGTAATGATGAGAGGAACAACTTTTGTTCTGGACACTTGCTGGTTCGGCGCCTGGATTTCCAAGTAATTTGACTTTTGAGCAACTCTTTGGTTATCACTAACACAGAAAACAGAAAGAGAATAGAAAGAAGGGTTCTGTCGCATGTAGTAAGGAAGGAGGGAAATGTTTCTGCTTTCCTTTTCTGGCTTCTCACTCATATATATAGATGTATATGTGCCACATCACCCAAACAATAATATTATAATATTGCTTGATCATCAGGTACTTAACCACTCTCATCGTAATTAACAGATAACATCTTAATTAATTGCCCGATGTTTAATTACTCGTAACTAAATTAATTTATCCTTCATCAATAATTTTAATTCAACCTCCAAAAATAAATATTTATATATATATATTTACATAAAATATGCATATATTAAATATTTTACAATTATTCCCAAATACACTTAACATTAAATCCATAATTTAATTTTAAATTTAAGGGTCTTACATTACTACCCACCTTAAATTAGTTTTGTCCTCGAAACTTCATGTCGATAAACAATTGAGGATGTTGTTCCCTCATCCTACTCTCTAGTTCCCAAGTCGCGTCTCCAGTAGTCAGATTCCAAATCACTTTGACTAGTGGGACTTCCTTATTCCTCAACTATTTAATCTTTCTGTCCTCAATTCTTACAGGTAATACTTCAAATGACAGGTTATCCTTCAGTTGAATTGTGTCTGGTTCGATCACATGTGACGGATCCGAAATGTATTTTCTTAACTGCGACACGTGAAATACGTCGTGAATATTGGACAGTATTGGAGGTAAAGCAATCCGATAAGCCACTGGTCCAATTCGTGCAATAATCTGGTATGGTCCAATAAATTTCGGAGTCAACTTTCTTGATTTAATTGGTCTGCCCACTCCAGTTGTAGGCGTGATCCTTAGAAATACATGATCACCCTATTCGAATTCTAAAGGTCTGCGACGCTTGTTCGCATAACTCTTCTGACGATCCTGTGAAATCTTCATTTTCTCTTGTATCCTCTTGACCTTCTCTGTAGTCTGTTGCACCATCTCAGGTCCAACAATCATACTTTCTCCATCCTTATACCAGCATAAAGGCGTTTGACACTTGCGTCCATATAAAGCCTCATAGGGTGCCATTCCAATACTTGCGTGAAAACTATTGTTGTAAGTAAACTCAATCAATGGCAATACCTCATCCTAGTTTCCTCTATCATCCAACACACATGCTCTCAATAGATCTTCCAAGGACTGATTTGTTATCTCAGTTTGTCCGTCTGTTTGTGGATGGTAAGCTGAACTCAATTTCAGTTTCGTTCCCAACGCTTCATGCAGCGCTCTCCAAAAGCGAGATGTGAACTTTGGATCACGGTCCGATACAATTCTCGATGGAACTCCGTGTAATCTAACAATCTCAGCAATGTAGATTTCCATCAGCTTATCTACTTTATAAGTGGTCCTTACTGGCAAGAAATGTGCGGATTTTGTCAATCGATCCACTATTACCCAAATCGAATCATTCTTTTTCCTTGTCTTGGCCAATCTGTGTCGTATTCGAATACAGGATTGCAATTTTTGCCACTGTATTCGCATCTGTATTCGACTACGAACCTGTTGTATTCGAATACAGATTTGTTGTTTTTGCCACTGACTTCACATCTGTATTCGGCTATGACAACCTCGTATTCGAATACAGAACGTTGATTTTTCACTGTTTTAGCATCTGTATTCGAATACAAGGAAGCTGTATTCGAATACGGATTAGTTTTTTTCTTCAAAAATTCCATTTTTAAACATTGGTTTATGCACTTAAAGAGTTGGGGAAGCATTGGGAAGGATTGTGATGAATTAAATGGAATTTTTGAGATGGTTTGAGGTGGTGATGATGAGGTTCTTGAGATTTTTTTTATTGATGTGGTAATAATGAAGTTGTTGAGAAGGTTTGAGATGGTTTGAGGTGGAAATGGAGTGGCTAGATTTTTAGCTGGTATTTACATACTGTTTTCAGTGAAGAGAAAACATTGCATGTCCATGCATTGCATAGTCAGGTGGTGACCGCGATGGGCCACAGAGGTGATGCGGTGACCGTGATGGGCCGCAAAGTTAAGTAGTAACCATGGGTTATAGAATAGTTCCGCGTGTATTAGAAGGTCTATTCTATCCGGGGTAAGAGTAGTTCTGCGTGTATTAGACGGTCTATTCTACTCGGACTACGGAGTGGTTCCGCGTGTATTAGATGGTCCATTCTATCTGTGCGAGGATTTAACTTCTGTGTATTTGGCCTGTGAGAGGCTAATACACGTCAATGTAGTAACCGTGAAGGGTTGTAGAATAGTTCCGCGTGTATTAGACGGTCTATTCTATCCGGGCTACGGAATGGTTCCGCGTGTATTTGACGGTCCATTCCATTTGTAAAATCGTGTTGGTCCGTGAGAGACTGGGCGTGTGCTGGTCCATGAGAGACTGCACCTTGGAAATTCCAAGAGTTGTGTACATTGGCATTTACATATTGCATCGGGGTGGTTGACTGTGAGTCATGTTTTAATATGAGTTGATGAGTTGAAACCGAGGGTGGCAAGTATCCATTGAAATTTGAGTGCCTAATGGGTGTTTGTGATTGTTGATTTTGTTGTACTTGCAATATAATTAATATGTAAATTGGCTATTTCACGAAGATGTTAATGTATATGTTTCATAAGTAAGCATACTTCATCATTACTGTTGTTATATCATTTAAGCATGCCATGTATGTACATTGTTATCTTAGAAATAATTGCTATGTGGTAATTGTTATTTTCGGTCGGCGACCCTTTACTATTATTGTGGAAAATTGGGATTTGCCCTCAGATGATACCCGAACCCGTACCACCGACGGTTACACTAATGACAAAAACGTCGTTAGTTTTCCTTGATCTTCACGTACGGAGTATTTGTGGACAACGGAGAGGGACGGACAGCTGGGTGAAGACGAGACTTGTAGAGGATGCGGTGGAAACCGTGCTACTGTAGCTTTAGTGCATGATCAGACTAGACTTTTTGTATAGGGCCTAGTGTTGAGGGCTGTAATTATTTATTTTGGGATAATTGTATATTTTTCCGCACTCTAATAATATTTTGGTGGGTCCATGATACAGTTTTCGATGTATTATTATTTTAGTATATTTTGAAGATCAAATTCCCAAAATTATCTTGGTTATAATCATGGTATAATTAATTAATTGCTTTTGTCGTTTGAATTTACGACATTTATTTTAAGAAATGACTTAATTTTATTTTAATTCCTTTGAATTAATTCTGAAAATTCTTTTTATTTATTTTGGTTGAAAAAAAAAATACACTCGCGCTGTTTAAAAACTCGGGGTGTTACATAGTCCCTTCATCCTCAAGGCCTTAATCCACTAATTCAAAAACTTTGAATTAGAGCACCCGACCCTTCAAGCCAGTCTTCTCAAACAGCTTGACAACCCCAGACTTTTGAGGAACGAAAAAAACACCTTGACTCTACAAGTCAAGTCTTCTCCTACCAATATGACAACCCCTGATTGAAGAAGGAATCTACACCACTATCGGGTTTGATTACAAGGGTTTGGAACTTCGCAAAGTTGCTTCTGGAAAGCTGATTGCTGCAATGAATTTCTCTCTCGAAAACACTTAGAAAATTTGGCTTTTGCACTCAAGTGATTCTCTCTTTTGAACTCTCGGATTGTATTGAATATGAAGCTTGAGTTCTTGTGTTTTTCGATGCTTGATGCTGTTGCCTGAAGCCTCCTTTTATAGTTGCAAATAGGGCTTTGTCCAAGCTTAAATTCGAAATAAATCTTGCTCAGATTTCTTTCGAAAATACTATTGGCCAATCCTGTTTCACTTCAATTAAAATCGTATCTTTTTAGCTTCATATTGCACTTGAAAATTCTGTTGACCAATCTTGTTTCTTTTAATTTCAAACCATATCTTTTTAGGCTTCAGATTGCATTCGAATTTCTTCAAGTCCTCAGTGATTTTTTGAATCAAATCCCCTTAATACTTTGATCAAATTTCTATCAAAATTTAATCAAGTCTTTTTCGAATTTTAATCAAGTCTTCACTGATTTAAATCATGATTTAAATTCTAGACTGTATGATCTTCTGATCTGGCCAGCTCTAGACCATGTAATATGATATGTACCAATTATGTGATCCTCTGATCTCGACCAACACTGGACCATGTAATCTGATCGGTACCAATTATGTGATCCTTTGATCTTGATCAACTTTGGACCATATGATCTGTACCATTTTGTGATCCTCTAATCTCAACCAATTCTAGGCCATGTGATCTGATTTGTACCATTCTATGATCCTCTTATCTGAACCATTGGTTTTCTAATATGGACCATTGATATTTTAATCTGGACCATTGATCTTTTAATCTGGACATTTATCCTCTGATCTGGACCACGTCTGGATTGAATTTGAATTAAATCTGGACTAAGTCTTATGTTCTGGACAATTATATCTTCTAATCTGGACCAAGTCTGGACTAAGTTTTATATTCTGGACCATGCTATCTTCAGGTCTGGACCAAGTCATTTGTTCTGGACCAGTTATCTTCTGGTCTGAACCAAGTATGGACTGAGTCTTATATTCACGACCATGCTATCTTCTAGTCAGGACTAAGTTTGAACCAAGTCTGACTTATGTTTCCTTCTGGTTTGGAACAAGTCTCCCTCTGACAAGCTTCCTTCTGGTCTGGAGCAAGTCTCCTTCTGGACTATGCTTCCTTCTGATATGGACCAAGAAAGATATCCTCTGATGATGTTATTTGTTTCTTCCCTTTGATGATATCCTGTGATTGATGTTTGCATTTGATGACATCCTCTGGATGCATTTTTATCCTCTAGTTGCTTCCTCTGGTGGTGTCATCCTCTGATTTTGCACAGCCTCTGATTTGTTCTTCTAAGTCAAAATACGATTTACATAAAATACTTTTGTTAACATCAAAACTTTTAATGATAGAACGAACTTGGTTCCAACAGTAAGTTCCTTCTTCAATCTAGGGTTGTTAGATTGTTAAGAGAAGACTTGGCTTGTAGGGTCAAGGTGGTGTAAGTTCCTTCTTCAATCTGGGTTTGTCAGATTGGTAGGAGAAGACTTGACTTGTAGGGTCAAGGTGTTGTTGTTCCTCAAAAGTCTGGGGTGCCAGGCTGTTTGGGAAGACTGGCTTGGAGGGTCAAGTGTTGTGTAATTCAAAGTGTTTGAATTAGTGGATTAAAGCCTTCTGAATGAGGGGACTGGATGTAGCCAAGTTAATGGTGAACCAAGATAAATCTATGTGTCCAAATACTTATGCCTTTATTATCCTCTGCTGCCGAATTTGATTACATCGTCTCCAAGTAATTTATATCAACGTTCATCAAATCAGCATAAAGTTTTCAACTTTGGCAAACACAATTCAACCCCGCTTCTCGTGTTTGCACCTTCAACGTGGTGCTGACTTGGCACACCAAAATCCAATGAGTGATTGCTACATACCAAAACACATAATATGTTTGTTTTTATTCTTGGAATATTTCTGTTTTAGGTTCTTATAAATATATTTATTTTGATTTTTTATCTCTACCACATGTCAGTCGTCTATTAAAAGCTAATGTGGCACTATTGGGGACAATTTATTGTCATATTGCATGAACATCTCATGTGACTGCCGTTCAACAAAGCAATGTGGCTTTTTGTTTATTACATCCCTTTTATTGGGCAAGGTGGTGACATCAAGGACACAAAATGGAGGAATGTGATATTTTAGAAAGAGGGTTTATAATTATAAAGTAAGTTTAGATTAATAATTAATGTTAAAAGGGATAAGTAACAACATGAATGTCGTGAATTTCAAAGATCAAATATAATAAATACAAGGGGTATGGCTCATTTAGATAGGAGTGTCTTATAGTTTGAGTAGGTACATAATATAAAATAAAATAATTTAGAAATTGATTTAAAGCGACAATTTAATATTTATCAAAAACATCGATTCATTTGAAAGTGCAGGTGTTTGGCTGGAGACATTGCCTACTAAAGATGGGTTTATGTTGAAAGGGATGGTGACGAAACAATGCAATTATGCTTTTGAGAAAACAAATCTTGCAACCATGTATCGGAATCTCAAATAGATTAGAGTATAACTTTTTCATCTTGTCTTCTCGCTCCCACGTGGCATCTCTTGTTGTAATTCCAAATCAACTTGACTAACATAATTTCTTTGTCTCTCAAGTACTTAATACTCTATCAGCAATACTCATTGGAGGGACTTCAAACGAAATATTTCCCTGCAAACAGATACCGTAAGGCGTGATAATATGTGAAGGACCGACATGGAGTTCCCCAACTGCGAGACATGGAACAACTATAGAAGTTGGCGAAATTCACAAGCAATGCAATCTAATACAACACATGACCTACATGTCAAAGAATTTGGTATGGCCTAATGAATTTTGGAGTAAGCTTCTTTGACTTAAGTGTCATACCCACACCAGTAGTAGGCATCTCTCTCAAGAACACATGGTCATCTTTCTAAAACTCCAAGGGTTCTATCTGTTAGATTTGCATAAATCTTATGTCAACTTTGTGCGGTCTTCATTCTCTCTTGAATCAATTTGACTTTTTCATTCATATGTTGAGCTAGCTCGAGTCCCACAATCATACTTTCACCAATCTAGTACCAACACAATGGGGTTTGGCACTTGCACGTATACCAAACCTTGTACAATGACATCCCAATGTTTGTACGATAACTATTATATTAGGAAAATTCAATTAGAAGCAACATGTTATCTTAACTCCTTTGATTATTCAGCAAACATGTTTTCAGCAAATCATCCATATTTTGAATATTTATCTTTGTTTATCCATCAGCCTACAGGTGGTACAGAGAGCTCAACCTCAGCTTAGGGTGTTGAACCTGGTTGACTCTAGGAACAATTCCTTCATCACGTTTTGATGATAACAAAGGTACTTTGTGAAAACAATTTACTGCACCAATGATTTCATTGAGTGTGCAGTAAATAGAACCAGGAAACAAAGGAAACGATATTAGAGGAAGTGAAGATGTTAGAGGAAACGAAGACATCAGAGGAAAAAAATATGTTAGAGGAAACAAAGACATCAGAGTCAAGTGAAGTCAAAGGAAGTCAACATTACATTTAGACTCTGATTATTACATGCATTACTATGTGTGCACATATGCCTCTAAAGATTTAACTCTAAAGCTTCTGCTCAATGTGCCTCTAAGGCTTCTATGTGTATGCCTCTGAAGATTGAAGTGTAACACCCCGAGTTTAAAACACAGTGCGAGTGTATTTTTTTTTAACCAAATTAATAAAGGAATTTTCAGAATTAATTCGGAAGAATTAAAAGAAAATAAAATAAAATTATTTCATAAAATAATACGTCGTAATTCAAATGACGAACGTAATTAAATAATTACCACATAATTATAAATAAGTGATTAAAATTTTGAGAATTAATACTTATACTGTAATAAAAGATAATACATCATAAAAGTCAGTGTCATAACATCTCCAAAAAAACACCCGGCCTACGGCCCACTACAAGTCTCGTCTGACTCCACAGCTCGCCTTGATGTGACGTCCTCCTCCTCCTCATCATACAGGGAAGGATCAGTCTCCTCCGAAGTCAGATCTATCCAAGATATGGGTCTCTTCAGCGGTGCCGGAATCTCAAAACAATCATATGATGTCCTAGATGGACCCGGAATATCAACTGCTGCTAACGTCTGTCTTTTATTCTTCTCTTCTGCCTCGGGTTCACGCACAGCCTCTCCAGCCACCGGGTTAGGAGTCACCACACCTACCGTGGCCTCCGTCTCAACCCCTCCAGTCGGCTCTTTCGCGTCCTCAAAAACTCCGTACGCCTCCAATACCAGTTTGGAGGGTACCGGAAAATCAATCCTTGCATGAGTGTGCTCTACTTAATCGACTATCCCGTCAGTCCTGCAAGTCCTCGCTAACCTCCCCGTGTAAGTCGCCTTGCTTGAGACGGGGTCGTATACCCAAGCAGTAGGCAAATAATGGTCAAGGAAATCTAGCGACATTTCCGTCGTCTGGGTACCCACCGGTGGTACGGGTTTGGGGGGCATCTGAGGGCAAAGCCCAATTTTCCACAATAATAGTAAAGGGTCACCGACCGAAATTAACAAATACCACATAGCATTTATATCAACAATAAGAAGTATTTTCATGGCATGTTATACAACAACGATGATAAATAAGGATGCTCATTTTATTGAAAATACATGACATTTGTACCTTTGCAAAACAGCAACCACAATAATATAAAAATCATGTTGCAAGTACAAATCTCAATTCAACAATCACAACAATTCATTAGAAATTCAAATCTCATAAGGTACTTACACACATCGATTTCCACTCATCAACTCAGATTAAAATATGACTTACAGTCAACCACCCCATGCAATATGTATATGCCAATGTTCATAATTTCTTGGAATAGTCAAGGTGCAGTCGCTCACAGACCAGCACACGTGCAGTCTGTAACGCCCCAGATTTTTGGTCCAAAACGTTACTAAGAAAAATACTTTTAGAAAAATTTACGATAATTTTTTTTAAGAATAAGAACATCTAACATTTAAATAATTAGTTACAATCACGTTTATTTAATATTATTAAAAAATGTTTATTCAAAAACTAAAACAAAAAAAGATTACTAATGATTAGTGACAAAGATTTAAAAATAAATAATAGACATAAAAATGTTGCGGCAATATTTATTATTACAAAAATTGTCTTGAAAACCCCATTTTTACCCCACGTTCGCCGCACATTAATACTCATCAACTACTCTTGAATCTCCTCGAACTCATTAGTACCTAAAATGTTGTTGTAAGGGTCAGTTTTTTCCATCATCCACATCAAACCAAAGCTAACACATATAGAAGAAATAACACAAAACATATAAAGGTAAAAACTTCTAATTTAAAAGAAAAAAATGCGCAAACGGTAAATCGTATATAAAAATATATGTATAATGCATGCTCCTAAAACTATATGATCCAGATATAAACCTGCCACTAAGGCAACTTCCACACAGAAAGATCACCCATACCAATGGGGAAAATAAACCTGCCACTTAGGCAACTCCCACGAAGATGCATATGCCATGACATGACCATATATTATCACAATTATACTCGCACACAGCCCACTAAGAATCATGTCATATGCATTCAAAAAAAATCACCTTTTTAAAACCATCATCTTATTCACATCACAAAGATCACATATCACACATCCTTATCATGAGAATCATATATTCATAGACAAATAATCATTAAATAATAATTTTTACGACGTACGCATAAAAATCGGGACTTGACTTCATTTACACCATAAAGATTAAAACTTTATATATAACAAGAAACTTCAAACTCCAACTCATAATACATCATCAAAATCAAAACTTTATCATATATATAACATAAGAAAAATCATATTTTACTTATTAAAAAGACATACATTACATATCGAACTCAACGTAAAGGATTTCATATTCCATTATTTTATTTTATTAGTCTACATTTATTTCTTTCAAAAGCAAGCAATTACAATTATTAGTTCCATGCCATCCAACTAACGGTCTAACTCAAATTTGTGTGGGAAAATGCCCTTACCTTGGCCGCTTTTCTTCCTAGTACGAATCTCTAAACCCCCCACGAAGTTGTTCACACGAAAAGTTTGCTGCACGAAGGAGATGAGGTGTGAAGGAGATGACGGCTACGGTTTCGGTATTTTTTTTCTGCTTACTATTACTTAGTATGGAAATATTGTGGACTTTAGGGAAAATTTAAAGTGGAGATTATTGGGTAGATAGTGTTGGGCCCAAATAAAGAAATAAGGGAGAAAATATTATTTTATTTATTTATTATTTTTTTTTCTTAACCTTGATCATACAAAAACTAAGCCACCAACTCCAAACCCAAATTTCTATTACGGGTTGGGTCACACCTAGCCACAAACCCTTAGCTCAAATTCTTCTTGTACTAAAAAAAAAAAACACACACACACACATATATATAATTTTTAACCATGGTGCAATCTCTCACGGATCAGCACCAGTGCAGTCTCTCACAGACCAGCACACGTGCAGTCGCTCACAGACCAACACGTTTTACGTATACCAAGGTACAGTCGCTCACAGACCAGCACCAGTGCAGTCGCTCACAGACCAGCACGTTTCACGTATGTTAGCCTCTCACAGGCCAAAACATACAGAAGTTAAATCCTCGCACGCATAGAATGGACTACCACGAACACGCGGCCATTCCGTAGCCCATCACGGTGGTTACTACTTAACTTCACGGACCATCACGGTTACCGCTCTAACTCTGTGGCCCATCGCGGTCACCACCTGACTATGCAATGCATGGACATGCAAAGTTATCTCTTCACTGAACACAGAATGCAAATGCCAGCTGGAAGTCCAGCCACTCCATCGCCTCCTCAAACCATCTCAAACTATCTCAACAATTTCATTTTCATTACATCAATAAAGAATTCAAGAACCTCATCATTACCACCCAAACTATCTCAAACTCCTTTTTAATTCATCACAAACCTTCCCAATGTTCCCCAACTCTTAAAATTCATAAACCAATGTTTAAAACTGGAATTTCTGGAAATAAACCAATCTGTATTCGAATACAGCTTCCTTGTATTCGAATACAGAAGCTAAAAATAGCGAAAAATCAACATTTATCACCACATCAACCAAAAATTCAAGAACCTCATCATCACCACCTAAAACCTTCTTAAAAACTCCATTTTAATTCATCACAAGCCTTCCCAATGTTTCCCCAACTCTTTAAGTTCAGAAACCGATGTTTGAAACTGGAATTTTTGAAAAAAACCAATCTGTATTCGAATACAGCTTCCTTGTATTCGAATACAGAGGTAAAAACAGTGAAAAATCAGCATTCTGTATTCGAATACGAGGCTGTCGTAGCCTAATACAGATGCGAAGTCAGTGGCAAAAATTGCAATCCTGTATTCGAATACGACAGGGTCGTAGCCGAATACAGAGGCTAAATCAGAAGCAAAAATCACTCATCTGTATTCGAATACAGAGGGTCGTATTCGAATACAAGTTCAAAACTTTGAATAAAAACATAAACTTTGCAGGCATGTATTCGAATACACCAATGCTGTATTCGAATACACCTTCGAATTCAGTGATATGTTCCAGAAACTTCAACACGTTTTCAAATTCTTTTCTTTGAAAAACCAACACAACACCAAACATAATCACCATTTCTTTGAAACCACAAACTCAGAACATTTTTCATCAATCACAGATTTTCCAGAAAACACCTCTACTCATTTTAAAATCCATTTCTTTTGAAATTCACCATGAACACAACAACAACAGATTTCCAGAAACCTCCACTCATTTTAAAATCCTTTCCTTTTGAAAATTACCATCAACTCCAGATTGTTATCAAGCACAACAGAAAACAGAATCACTAACACCAGAATAACCTCACAGTTTTCTTAAATCACCAAAACAGAAAGTCAACCACAAAACAAAACAGCCATTTTCAAACGTTTGCATTTTGATCATTCCTAAAACAACATGCAAATCATTTTCCAGTATTCCCACACAAACAAAACATCATTGATGTATTCAGCCAAAACAGCCACCATCACAGATCATCAAAACATCAGCAGCATGCATTTTAATCAGTTATAACGACATGCAAAACAGTTTCACTTTAAAACAACCACGAAAACATCATCAGTGCCATAACAACATGCATTTACAGCCCTAAATGCAATCTAGAAAGTTGGAAGGTGCCCCTTACCTCTGTTACGTTTTTCTGCGCTCGTTCACATATTCGCGACAAAAGTCGGTGAAACTCCTGATTGCGTTTGCCGCTACCGAAGTTAGTTCTCTAGCTCCGTAATGAGGAGGGGAACAACTTTTGTTCTGGGCACTTGCTGGTTCGGTGCTTGGATTTCCAAGTAATTTGACTTTTGAGCAACTCTTCTTACCACCAACACAAAAAAACAGAACGAGCAGAGAAAAAAAACTGGTGCATGCAGTGAGGAAGGAAGGAAATGTGTTTTCTGCCTTTCTGTTCTTGCCTCTCACCTATATATAGGCACATATGTGCCACCTCACCAAACACAGTACTATTATAATATTGTTTGACCATCAAGTACTTAACACGTCTCGTCGCAATTAGCAGATAACATCTTAATTAACTGCCCGATAATTCAATTACTCGTAATTAAATTAATTTATCCTTCATCCAATAATTTTAATCCAATCTCCAAAATATATATATATATATATATATATATATATGTATATAAAAATACACTTAATATTCCCAAAATACACTTAATATCAAAATACACTTAATATTAAATCCATAATTTAATTTTAAATTTAAGGGTCTTACATGAAGCATGCCTCTGAAGTGCGTACTATAGTAACTTTTAAGCTTCTATTTGAGTTTCCTTTGAAGCTCATGTTTTGCTCGCTCTAAAGACTGCAACTTGTTCCAAGATGTTATCCCTAATATGCAACATGCTCTAAAGATGCAACAAGGTGACGTTGCCCATGCCACTAATTCTAATTCATGTATTTTTGTCTCTGCCTCTAACTACTTGAACCAAGCAACACAACATCTGATTCTGATGATCAAGTTATGTTTTGATGAAGAAAGTCAATGGCTTTGATGGAAAGCCAACACTCTGATGGTGACTGAGATGTTTCATATTTCTGATGGTCCAAGAACATATTCTAATATGTTCCTGCTGCTGTTAAACAAGCGTATGAAAGAAGATTCGAGAATTATTTTCAAGCGCTATCTAGACATTCTCGCACATAATCATTCTAGAAGTGTTGATTGAAGATTCCTTTTGGAATTAATCAAGCTTCAACGATCACATTCCCAAATCGTATCTATCAAGGTATATTTTTTGTGAAGATCTCTATTGACCTCGCGTAAGTAAGATACACTCATAATTTTTTTGGGACAGTATTGAAACCCTATTTCATCTTATATAAAGCGACCAATTCTGAAAGAGAATACACAACACAACAACTTAGAAAACCTTACGAATGCAAAATTCTCTAAATATTCAGTTTCAAGGTTTTAATTAAGCAAAGGCATCCATTCATATCTTGTATTACTTATAGCTTTGTTTTAGTGTGAAGTTCGTTGTAAAAAATTTTCTTAGAAGAAGCAACACATAACCTATTTCACCCCTTTGTAACCCAGCCTAGTAGTGGCTAGACTTGACTTGTAGGTTTTCAAGTTGGAAGTTAAGAAGACTTGACTTGTAGGATCAAGGTGTTGTAGTGCCTCAACGGTCTGAAGGTTTTATGTTGGAAGTTGAGAGGACTAACTCGTAGGGCCAGGTGCTGTAATTCAAGTTGTGAATTAGTTGATAAATCCTTTTGTGGGAGGGGACATGACGTGGTAGTGAACTAGTATAAATCTTAGTTTTTTTTTCCTTTGCCCTGTTACTTGGTTTCATTGTTGACTCTGATTTGCTTATCTGTTTTAAGTATGCCAAACCAGTTTTTGAAAAACAAAAGTTTTTATTAAGGAAAAATGCAATTCAACCCCCTTCTCATATTTTTGCAACTTCAATTGGCATCAGAGCTCGGTCTCAAGGTTGAGCACTTTACAGTGTTTGAGAAAAGATCCACTTTTCAACATGTCTGTTGTTGGTGATGAAGCCTCAAGAGGAAATATCAACAGATCCCCTCTGTTTGATGGAAAGCACTTTGAGTACTGGTAATACAGACTTAGAAGTTTCTTTATCTCACAAGATCCTAAGCTTTGAGATTTGGTGGAAGATATGCACACTGCTCATAGCAATGAAGATGGTATAAAGTATCTAGAAAAAAGATGAATGCTAATCAGAAAAAGAATTTCTAGATGCATCATAAAGCTAGAACATTTATGATGAATGCGATCATATTCAAGGAGTTTGATAAGTGCACCAATAAGAAGACGGCTAAGAGTATCTATGATGCTCTGATTCTAAATTGTGAAGGAAGCAAGCAGGTTCAAGAGGAAAAACTTAATATTTTGGTAAGAAAGTATGAGCTTTTTCATATGGAGGAAGATGAAGACATTGGGATTATGTTTTCCAAGTTTTAGACTTTGGTCATAGGGTTAAAAGTGGTTCAAGAAAGCTACACAACTATAGATCATGTCAGGAAGATTATTAGGAGTCTGCCCAACAAGTGGAATCCCAATATCACAACTATTTAAGAAGCAAAGGACTTGAATAGTATTCGTATAATCAGCTCTCCCAGGTCTCATGAGATTGAGCTTGTAGAGGATGAGCCCAAGAAGAAGCAAAAGACTTTGGCTCTCAGATCCAAGGATAAGATAGTTCCGCAACCAGCAATAGAATAAGAGGATAGTGATTCATGGATCAGAATAAAGACTCGGATGATAAGGAGCTTGAATACATCTCCAGAATGATTTAGAGGATGTGGCACAACAAGAAGAATTATTTCCCTTGAAGAGATTCCAAGCATTCCAGTAGGGGAAAAAATGATAAATCTGACAAGAAAAGTATCATCTACTATGGGTGCAATGAACCTGGTCATCTCAAATCAGAATGTTCAAATCTAGAGAAATGGAAGTTCCAAAGGAAAGATTCCATGTCTATAAAGAAGGTTTTGATGGCTAGATGAGATGAATCTAATGAATCCTCTTATGATGAAGAGCAAACTGATATGGATCTAACGACACATGCTGACTCTAATTTTGGAAATGAGCATGTGGATGAGGCAATTGAGGGATTCTCTTATTTATCTTGTATTGAGCTGATTACTACTATAAATGACTTTTAAAATAAAAATCACACTATTTATTTAAAACTGAAAGCTTTGAGAAAAGTGAATTTAAATTTGACTGAAAATTATAATTCTCTTAAAATTGATTTTGAAGAATTTAAGAGAAAAAATATGACTCTAAATAATAAAATTATTTCAAAACCTTTAGAGGAAACAATTTGTAACTTAGTCAAATATGAAGTAGATTTCCAAGATTTCCTTGCAAACAACATAGATAGAAGCAAGCTTGCATCTATGATATATGGTGTTAGCAAAAATAATAAGAGAGGAATTGGTTTTTAAAGAAACAATGGTTAAACCAAAATTTATTCCCTCTGATGATATGTGTATTGTATGCTCCAAGAAAGGTCACAAAAGAATAACTTGTCCAATGCTAAAAACATGGACATACAAGAAACTTTTCTCATCTAACAAACCAGGACCCTACCAAATTTGGGTACCAAAGGATGAAAGTGGGTATTTTGCAGATGTCCTTAGCAACAAAGTTGAAACACCAGTTATGGTATCTGGACAGTGGATACTCATAACTCATAATGGCATAAAAGCTTATGTCCCAAGACCGGACTCTAGTGGAAGGAAGACTGGTCAACACAATATACATCCGAAGAACCAAAACCATCAGATGAACTAGAACTATTAGAGGAATCAAGAGTATCAGAGGAACTAGAACTAGCAGAGGAACATGATACATCTGAAGATCCAAACATGAGAAGGGGGTTGAATTATGTTTGCCAAAGTTGAAAACTTTTTGCTGATTTGATGAAGGCTGGTTGGTTTTTATGAATTACTTGGATAAGAAGCAATTGAATTTAGAGGCAACAAATAATGAAAGCATAAATATTTGGACAGATAGATTTATCCTGGTTCACCACTAACTTGGCTACATCCAGTCCCCTCATTCAGAAGGCTTTCATCCACTAATTCAAATACCTTGAATTACACCTGACCCTCCAAGCCAGTCTTCCCAAACAGCCTGACAACCCCAAACTTTTGAGGAACAAAGCACCTTGACCCTACAAGCCAAGTCTTCTCCTAACAACTTGACAACCCCAGATTGAAGAAGGAACTAAACCACTATCGGGTTGGATACAAAAGATTGGAACTTGAGTAGTTGCTTCTAACAAAGCTGATAATAATAATAATCTTACACTTTAAGAAAAGAACACTCAAAAAATATTTCTCCTTCGAATAAGTGTTTCTCTCTTTGAACTCTAAGATGAATTTGGAATTTGAGCTTGAGTTCTTCTACTCTCTTCTGATTTTCAATGCTTTTGTTCTTCGGCTTTGAGTATCTATTTATAGTTAAAATTTGGGCTTCAATTTGGTCCTTGTTTAATTTTGAATTGTATTTTGTTCATATTGCGTTTGTAAATTCTTCAAATTGATTATGTTCCTTTTTTTGTTTAGATTGAGATTGTAAATTCTTCAAATTGATTATTGTCGTAATTTGTTGTAGATAAATCTTGATCAAATCTTCTTCAAATCTTCTACAAATCTTGACCATATCTTCTTTCATACTCTTTGAAGTCAAATATATTGTTCTCATAAAATATTTTTGTTAACATCAAAACTCTAAATATAAAACTAGCTTGGTTCCAACAACATCTACAGAATCATAATTGTCATATGAACAATCAAAATCAGGAGATATCTCTAAGCACTGCAATCAAGTTCATCAAGAATGCAAACCTGGATGGCAATATAAATCCCTTCATCCAAAATCTCATATAAGAGGATGAGCAGTTTATAATTTGAAAACCAAAAAAGAAGAACCAAGAAGGTTTTCAGAAACAGTTCATGTCTAAATTATACTTTTTTTGTTCTTTATTTAACTACCTAATTTTATGTTAATTATGATAACAAGCAGCCTGATCTTAAAAAGTCAAAGCTAGTTGAAGATTATGTAGGTTCAGGAAAACCCGAGGAACCAGGCAAACTAGAGGAATCAGGAAAATCACATGAACTGAACATAACAGTATATGATAAGACTGTCAAGTCAGAACAAGTCAAGATCCCCCATAAGCTCAAACTAGATGAAAGTACAAATCATCCAGACTCTCTGATTATTAGGAACGCCAATGATCCTTTGAAGACCAGATCAACCCTCAAGGACACTTCTCTGTTTGGTCTGCACTCAGTGTTTGAGCCTACCTCTGTTGATGAAACTATGGCAGATGATGGATGAGTTTTGGGAATGCAACATTCAACTATTATGGATGAAGCATCAATTGAAAGTTTACAAACTTTGTGAGAGTAACATTTATATTTTTTGTGATAATACATCATCTTTGTTTAACTAAAATTTCCATTTTGCATTCTAGGGAAAATCATATAGAAATCAAACATCACTTTTTGTCCAAAAAGGTATTTTAAACATTCAAGTTGGCAACATTGTCCATCAGTGGGCAGATTTCTTTACAAAACCTCTTGCTGAGGACAAATTTGATTTTATAAAGAAAATCTAAGCATGGTTTTTATTTCTAAATGATGTTATAGTTTATGTATACATTGCCTCTGGTAGAATAGAATTAGTAGTTAAAGTTATCTATGCTCTGCTCTATGCATTGAATCTATACTAACTTTCTAGCCATTTGCAATTGAATCTTGCTGTTTGTGTATGTTTTATGTGGAATGCTCTGACTAATAGCTATTCACTCTTTTTGTTTGATGACAAATAAGGGAGATGAGGTTTTGCGAACAATTTAAAAAAAAAACTGTATATACTCTAATTTAAAACATTTTAAAAGGGGATGTGTATACATTGAAAAACTGTCAGAATGTTTCGTATAACCCTTAAATTTAGATACATGCTTAGTGTAAGACCCTTAAATTTTAAATTAAATTATGGATTTAATATCAAGTGTATTTTAGAATATTTATAAAATATTTGAAATATGTATATTTATATATAAATATATATATATATACACACACACACACATATATATATATATATATAAATATTTTTGAGATTGAGTAAAATTATTAGACGAAGGATTATTTAATTTAATTATGAGTAATTAAATATCGGACGGTTAATTAAGATTTTATCTGTCAACAGAGTGTTGACGGGAGTGTTTAATTACTTGAGGATCAAGATTATTATAATATTAATATGTGTATAGTAGGTAAGGAGTATGCCTATATATATATGGCTGTCATGAGAAGGCAAGGAAAATTCAGAAACATAAGCAGAAAAACAACTTCCCTCACAGCCGTGTACCCTTTTTTTCCTTTTTCTTTTTTGCATTCTGTTTTGCTTGTGTTGGTAAAGAAAAGAGCATTCTCAAAACTCAAATTACTTGGAAATCAAAGCGTTGAAACAGAAAGTGTCAAGAAGGAAAGTTGTTCCTCCAATCGTTACGGTGTTAGAGAACCAACTTTGGTAGCGACAACGCGAGCGGAAGTTTCGCCAGCTTTTGTCGCGGTAACGTAAACGAGAAAGAAAACGAAACTAAGGTAAGGGGCACCTTCCAACTTTCTAGATTGAATTTAGGGCTGTAAATGCATGTGTGATGGATGATTATATGCGATGTTTTGTTTGAAAATGAAACTTCCCTTGCATGTTGTTATGAATGAGCAAACTGCTTGTGGTGTCTGTTTTGTTGCTGTTCTGTTTGGTTGCTGCCGTGGTTGATGTATTGATGATGTTTTGGTATTGTGTTAATCCTGAAATCTACCTTGCATGTGGTTTGTGAATGAGTAAAACGCATGTTGTTGAGATAATGCATGTTAAGAGTTGTTGTTGCTGATTTTGGTTGCTGTTATTGATGATGCTTTTGTTGTGGTGTTGATGAGTAAAAATCATTGATGTTGTGTTGAGGATGTTCTGGGTTTGTGGTTCAAGAAATAGTGATTACGTTTTGGTGTTGTGTTGGTTTTCAAAGAAAAGAAATTTGAAACTGTGTTGAAGTTTTCTGGAAAATCTCACTGTTTTCGAAGGTGTATTCGAATACGGTACTGGTGTATTCAAATACATTTCTGTAAAATTCCAGTTTTTATTCAAATTTCGAACCTCGTATTCCAATACAACACTCCGTATTCGAATACAAATACGTGATTTTTGCTTCTGACTTAACATCTGTATTCGGCTACGACCCTGTCGTATTCGAATACAGAATTGTAATTTTTGCTACTGACTTTCGCATCTGTATTCGGCTATGACCTTGTCGTATTCGAATACATATTTGCTGATTTTTGCCACTGTTTTCGCATCTGTATTCGGCTACGACAACCTTGTATTCGAATACAGGATTGCTGATTTTTGCCACTATTTTGGCATCTGTATTTGAATACAAGGAAGCTGTATTCGAATACAGATTGATATGTTTCAAAAATTCTATTTTTAAACATTGGTTTATGCATTTAATTATTTGGGAAACATTTGTAAGGCATATGACAAACTATATGAAGTTCTTGAGATGGTTTGAGGTGGTGATGGAGTGTATGGGTTTCAGATTGCATTTGCATACTGTTTTCAGTGAAGAGAAAACATAGCATGTTCATGCATTGCATAGTCGAGTGGTGACCGCGATGGGCCACAAAGTTGATGTGGTGACCGTAATGGGCCGCGAAGTTAAGTAGTAACCATGATGGGTTATAAAGTAGTTCCGCGTGTATTAGACGGTCTATTCTATCCGGGCTACAGAGTGGTTCCACATGTATTAGACGGTCCATTCTATCCGTGCGAGGATTTAACTTCTGTGTATTGGGCCTGTGAGAGGCTAATACACGTAAATGTAGTAACCTTTATGGGTTATAGAGTAGTTCCGCATGTATTAGACGGTCTATTCTATCTGGTTTTCAGAGTAGTTCTGCGTGTATTCGACGGTCTATTCTATCCGGGCTACGGAATGGCCACGTGTTCGTGGTTGTCCATTCTATCCATAAATCGTGCTGGTTCATGAGAGACTGCACGTGTGCTGGTTCGTGAGAGACTGTACCTTGGTAATTCCAAGAGTTGAGTACATTGGAATATACATATTGCATTGGGATGGTTGACCTGCAAGTCATGATTTGATATGGATTGATGAGTGGAAATTGATGTGTGCAAGTATTTTATGAATTCTAAGTGTCAAATGAGTTATTCTGATTGTTGATCGTATTTGTACTTGCAACATGATTTAAATGTTAAATTGGTTGTTTTGCAAAGATTTAGATGTTATATACTTTAATAAGTGAGCATACTTATTTTGTTACCATTGTCATAGCATTGGAACATGCCATGAATGTATTTGTTATCTTTGACATAACTGCTATGTGGTAATTGTTAATTTCGGTCGGTGACCCTTTACAATTATTGTGGAAAATTGGGTTTTGCCCTCAGATGATACCCAAACCCGTACCACCGATGGATACACTAACGACGGAGACGTCGTTACTTTTCCTTGATCTTCACGTACGATGTATTTGTGGACAAAACAGAGGGACGGACAGCTGGGTGAAGACGAGACATGTAGAGGATGCGGTGGAAACCGTGCTACTGTAGCTTTAGTGCATGATCAGACTAGACTTTTTGTATAGAGCCTAGTGTTGAGGGCTGTATGTATTTATTTTGGGATGATTGTATCTTTTCCGCACTCTGATAATGTTTTGGTGGGTCCAGAATACAGTTTTTGATGTATTTTATTTTGGTATATTTCGAAGATCAATTTCCCAAAACTATCTTACTTGGTTATAATCATGATGTAATTATTTAATTATTGTTTTGTATTTTGAATTACGATGCAATACTATTTTTGAATGGTTTAATTCATATTAACTTTTAATTATTTTTAATTCTTTTGAATTAAGTGAAAATTCTTTTATTTCTATTATTTGTTTTAAAAAAAAATACACTCGCGCTGTTTAAAAACTCGCGGTGTTACATTTAGTGTAAGGGGGAGCTTTGCTGATTGTTATTGGTTTACTTTGTTTATATTGTTAAATAAATTGTTCACAAAAATTACTGTTTTGTCATCATTAAAAAGAGGGAGATTGTTGGAACTAGGTTGGTTCTATGAACAATTATTTCATCACGTTTTGATGATAACAAAGGTACTTTGTGAGAAAAATTTATTGCACTAATGATTTCATTGAGTGTACAGTAAATAGAACCATGAAACAAAGGAAATGAAGATGTTAGAGGAAACAGAGACATCAGAGGAAACAAAGACATCAGAGTCAAGTGAAGCCAAAGAAAGTGAATGCAACATTCAGATTCTGCTTATTACACGCGCTGTTGTGTGCACGCATCTGCCTTTGAAGATTTGCCTTAAAAACATCTATCTAGTGTGCTTCTGAAGCTTCTATGTGTTTCTCTCTAAAGACTAAAGCATGCTTCTAAAGCACCCACTACAGTAACTCTGAAGCTTCTATTCGAGTTGCATTTAGAGCTCGTGTTCTGCTCATTCTAAAGACTGCAACTCGTTCCAAGATGTTGCATTTGATACTCAACATACTATGAAGATACAAAAGGTGATGTTGTTCATGCCACTAATTGTAAGTCATGTAGTTCTGCATATGCCTCTAACTACCTGAACCAAACAACATAGCATCTAACTTCGATGATCAAGTTATGTTTTGATGAAAAAAATTCAACGACTCTGATGGAAAGTCAATGCTCTAATGGCGACTGAGATGTTTCATAATTCTGACAGTCCAAGAATAGATTTTGATTTGTTCCCTCTACTCATAAATAGGCATATGAAAGAAGATTCAAGGACATTTATTTTCAAGCGCTATCTAGACATTCTCACACATAACCATTCTAAAAGATTTGGTTGAAGATTCGTTTTGGAATTAATCAAGTTTCAACGGTCATATTCCCAAACTGCATCTATCAAGGTATAGTTTTTGTGAAGATCTCTGTTGACCTCGCGCAAGGAAGATACGCTCATAATTTTTCTGGAACAGTATTGAAACTTTAATTCATGCTATTTAAAGAGATCAATTATGAAGAAGAATACACAATATAACAACTTAGAAAATCGTACGAACGCAAAATTCTCTAAGTATGCAATTTCAAGGTTTTAGTTAAACATAAACACTTTTTCATATCTTGTATTACTTAGTGCTTTGTTTTAGTGTGAAGTTCATTGTAGACAATCTGCTTAGAAGAAGCAACACAGAACCAGTTTCACCCTTTTGTAACCCAGCCTAGTAGTGGCTAGTTTTGCCTCAATGACTTATAGGTTTTCAAGTTGGAAGTTTAGAAGACTCAACTTGTAGAGTCAAGGTGTTGTAGGGCCTCAATGGTCTGTAGGTTTCAGGCTGGAAGTTGAGATAACTGACTTGTAGGGTTAGGTGCTGTAATTCAGATTTTGAATTAGTGGATAAATCCTTCTATGTGATGGGACTAGACGTAGCTACCACATTGACAATGAACTAGTATAAATCTTGGCGTTTTTCTTTTGCCATGTTACTTTGTTTTGTTGTTGCCTCTGATCTGTTTATATGTTCTAAGTATCCCAAACTAGTTTTTGAAAAGAAATTTTATTAAGGCAAAATACAATTCAACCCTCTTTTCGCGTTTTTGCACCTTCAAATGGCCCATGGCCTTATACAATGCTCCCAAAAAATGAGAAGTGAACTTTGAATCGATATATAACATTATACTAGAAGAATCCTTGTGCAGTATAACAATCTCCTCGATGTAACTCTTTGTGAGCTCAGTCATTTAATAGGTAGTCTATACCGAAATGAAGTGACTTGACTTTGTCAATTTTTCCACAATTACCCAAATGGAATCAAATTTCTTATGGGTTATTGGTAATGACACCACAAAGTCCATAGAAATGTTGTCTCACTTCCATTTTGGCACATCCAACAATTGCAACAAGCCAATTGGTTTATGATGCTCAGCCTTAACTTCTAACATATCAAACACGATTCCACGTACCCCACTAGTTGCTCTTTATTCCTCGCCACCAGAAGCTCTACTTCATGTCCTGATAATGTAAGGCATGTAGTTGTTAAACCCTAATTTTTGTAGTCGAACTATATGTTGTACTGAATTGGTTGTTGAGTTAGACAACTCCGTGTTTATTTTATGGACTAAAGTACCAAAATTATATTTTCATAAGTGAAATATTTTTAATTGTCTTGTGTGTAAAAATAGTCAAAATTGCAGACAATTTTTTTTTACAGATTTACCATTCGCAAAATTTTAAAACAACTCTACTTTTGAAGAAGCTTTTTATCCTAGTTCTTGGGATGGATAGGGTCAGTAAGATGCTTGGAAAATATTTTAGAGACTCAATTAAAAAAATTCGTCAGGAAATAATGTAGTCAAATTACACATGAATTATTATCAACAGATAATTTACGATGTCACATGTTACGATTAAATTCATCTGTCAGTTGAGCTACGACTGGGTAGATATTTTGTGGAAAATGTGAATTTACAAATTTAAAACAAAGATATGATGAATATCTCAATGATACATAATGCAAAGAATACTTTGATACCAATTTGGGATTGATCTAAAAATGTTATTCTTCGCTTTAGAGTTTGTGAATTGTGCTTTGGTGTTCAATTTTGTGAAAAGGCATAACGTGGCATTCTATGATTTTCAAATAATGACCAAATACTCTACAAGAGGAAATAAATAGTCTTACTTTAATTTCTATTGCAAATGACTCTTTAAAGAATCTTCATTATACTGAATAGATTATTAATGTCTTTGCAAGAAAAAATATAACGATCACCAGGTTTCATTTTTATAGTTCACTCAAGGTATCAAATGTCTAACGACCAACCCTGATCTCAACCAATTAAGAGATGAGAAAGGGTACGTTCCCTCATTTTTGGCACAATGCACCTACTTATCTCTCTCCTCGTTACCACCTTTTAATTCATTTTTTTAATTAAAGGTTACAAATTAAATTATGAGTTTGATAGTTTTTTTTTGCGCAATTAAGAGAGGGAAAAAAAAATACTATTCTCTCTAGTTATATCTCACGTCTCCCTCTCTTTTAAATCAAGATTATGATTTTATTTTAATTTTTTACAAAAAGAATTCTTTGCAATTTTTGGTTTAACGACAATTAATAAAAAATAAATAAAGACATTATTTTTCCACACCTATTTTTGTTTTCTACAAGGCACCCTAACATTCCATCACAAACAAAAGAAGAAGAAAAAAAGAGAAACATAGTCTCCTTCCCTTGTTTTTCTTACACCATCATCGTCATTATCACCAATTTGAATTCCAATTTTCTTTCTTCTTTTAATACCATATCAAGTAAAACTTGGATTCTCTTGTTCTATGATTAGTGGGGCTTAGAACACATTGTTATGAAGGAAGTCGCATAAGGGCTCTTTGAAAAGTTAGGCTAGATATTAAATTAGTGATTTATAAGATATTGATACGATGTCTTAAAAGTAGGGATGACAATTAGACCCAAACTCAGTCGGTACCCGCAAAAAAAACCCGCAATGGGTATGGTAAAAACCCGCATAATGGGTATGGGTATAGGGACAGGTAATTACCCGCAAAATTAAACAGGTATGGGTGCGGGTATGGGTACTATAGTACCCACCCCGCCCCACCCCGCACTTATATATTGTTGTTATTGTTGTTGTTATTATTATTATTATTATTATTATTATTATTATTATTATTATTAGTGGATGTGTTTATTAGAGCTTAAATAAAAATAATTTTTGTTTTAAATAATTTAAAGATTATTTTTTTGAGATTTTTGTAAAATGATTTTTAACCTGTTTGTATATAATTTTATAAAAATGATTTTTTTTAAAACAAAATTACCATAAAGGACATAAAAATGATTTTCAAGAAAACATGTTTGTTTGAGAAAATATTTTATAAATACATGATTTTTCTAAATACATATATGTCTCTCTACTCTATTATGCATCTTTATCTCCCTCTAATCTCTATCTACTATCTCTCTCACTCTCTATTATTTCATATCTCCCTACCTCTTCTTTTTATTCCAAGCAAATCAATGAATTTAGGTCTTCCATTTCATAATTTTCAGATCCTTCTAAAAAATAAACATATAAATAAATCATTACGAAAATATGCTAGTAATAGATTTTGGAGGTTCTGTTATAATCTTAAAAATTAGGCCTTGAAAAATAATATGCAATTTTAATAATTAAAAAAATTGAAAAAATAAATAAATTTTAGTCCCTATACACATATCAAACTACATGATGCTCTGTCTATACCAATTTACATATGCTCTACCCATACCAATTTTTTAAATTTAATCACAATAATAGCGATTATTTATCGATATATTTTTGTTAAAATGCGGATAATGGGTATGGGTACAGTACCCAAAGGACAATGGTATGGTTATTAAAGTTGATACCACGAGGATACGGACACGGGTAGTTTTTTAAACTGCGGGTACATAGATGAGTATTATATTACCCTACCCAAATTCTACCTATTGTCATTCCTACTTAAAAGAAAAGTGTTGATCTTTTTGTTTGTCTTGATGAATTTAACTATAAAGTTTTGATTTTTAAGAGTAATATGTGTTGTAAAATTTGAGAGTATTTCAAAAGTTTTAAATAAATTGCATTTTATATTTAAGTGAGAAATATGAAAATATATTTTATTAAAAAAATATTATTAATTTATTTTAATTGTGTTTATTTTGATTTGGTCTACTCTACTACTTCCACTATTCGTTTTAGTCTACGTGCTCTCCCTATTTTAAATAGTGGAAACCTGACTATTCATTTTATGTGGTGTGAAAACATATTTTTATTGAACGTGAGCACCCCCTACTTTTCTTACTTCTTCTTCTCATCTCTTGGTTTTATCGGGATCTTGTTGTCTTTAAGACAATATTTCTTTCAATTATGTTACTTCGGTTCATACCGGAGAGAGTCTGATGAGTCATGGGAGATTTGCGTTGTAAGGCGAATAATTCCTTAAAAAGAGTGACTACTGTTATGTCTCAGGTTGTGGTATTTGTTTATTACCTTTCAGGTTTAATCAGAGTTGTGGATGAAGATATAGAGTTGCGCTGGCGGCCAATATTTACAATAATCTTAAAGATGTTTTTTTTTATATAATTCAATACCACAAATTATAGAAGTCATTTGACCATCGTGTTCAAGAATCTCCTTGCCATCAATTTGCACTGAGATGTTGTCGACTTAATTTTTAACGGCTTTGATTGCCTTCACCCACAACCATCCAAGTAAGTGTCATTTGATTTAGTTGATTGCAATATTTATTCATGATAGTCGATGCTTTGAATTGATTGTGAATTGCATGATAAATTTTTATTATTTTTATATAATTGATTGAACATGAATTTGTGTGATTGTTGCTATTGAAAGAATGGTATAAATAAATCATTTTGCACATGTGATTTTATAAAACTAAAAATGGATAATTAATTGATGTGAAGTATATTTTTCTTGATAGAGTTTGCAAGTGGTACTCATCTATCTAATATGCAAGGTAGAAATTTTATATTTTGTTTGAGTTCATTCGGTTAGAATAATTTTATTAATTATTTAATAAAAAATAATTCTATTAATTAGGAAAGTATTTAGTAAGCTTGTTATTGATTCATTCTTTCCGTTGATTGTCAAGTCTTAGTGAGTGAGTATAATATGATCACTCTTATTTGTTGTAATTATTAAATATTTTAAAAATAATTTATTATTATTTTTTGAAGTAATTTGGTCAGTAAATTTATTATTAGAAAAGAAAAAATCTAGAGGAGAAATTTGCTCCATGTCAATTTGTTAACTGGTGTCATGCTAAGTTGCAAACAAATTGAAAGTTGCAAACTATCAATATCATAGTTTGAGACAGTTTTATTTTATTGTGAAAATATTAGACTTATAATCTTTGGGGAATATTTGAGATATTGTGTATCTTTTATAGTATATTTATTTCATTGGAAGTTATTGAAAATGAATAATATTGATTGACATGGTTGTGGGACCGCATACATAAAAACATCATATTCTACTACTAGATCATTGTAAGACATTTAATAATTTGTAAATGTTGACAATATATACTTAATATGTTGGATCCAATGTAGTGGCCCAGTCTGAACCGTTTATGGGTCATCCTTTTTTATTGATATATTAATTGTTGATTAACCATTGTATTACAATAATATAATGATGTTTAATGAAGTTTGTTTATATGAAAATAATTGTTTTTGTCAATTAGTTCTTCCTTTATGGAGATGTCATCGCTTAGAATTTATCTAAGTAGACCTTAAGAAGTATATTATGGAATAGTTTGACTATTGAGATATTATTTAAAGTGGATAAACCATTGTATTAATAATACAACGATGCTAATTGGACATAAGGCAATCATAATAAATATATAAGTGAATTTATTTTCTTAAATGGATACGTTGTCGCTTAATCAACTACGCAAACTTGTCAAGATTCTAGATTTAATATGCAAAACAAGTTTATTATTATAAACTTGATAATTATGAGATTAATTAACTTAAAGGCGTCTTAGTCAATTTTGATGGAAGAAATCTTTGTCATCCTCAATTCTATATAAAGTAGCTAGTTATATCCTCTATTTGTGTACAAAGTCCCTGAGATGATTTAATAAGTGAAAGACTTATGCCATTGGAAAACAACAAGTGATAGAAACTCAACTATTGTTATTGAAGACCCATGAATATTTGTGTACTGCGTTTGTTTTAATAATGCAAAACTTTATTTTTAAATAAAAATACACTTTTCCTCACGCTCGTGCTCCAAACAAACATCATTCAATAGCGCATCTCTTAATGATCATTAGTACCTAAAATGTTCGTGTAAGGGGTTCATTCATCCTACAACAAAATTAAACTAAATAATAAATTAACAGTCAAAAAATATAAATATGAAATCTTTTTGTAATCAAAGATTTAAAGAAATCAAATTTTAAAATATTTTACAATGATATGTCAAGAATAATTTTTACTAAGTCGTTAAATGTACTTATATAAATCACACAACAACCCACCTAAAACACATAATTAGATGAAAACAAAAATAAAGATATGTGCAAATTATACATGCTCCTAAAACTATATGATCTGAATATAGCCAGCCAGTGAAGCTTCCATAGAGAAAGTCACCTACCAATGAGGAAAATTAAATCAACCACTAAGTTGTATGGGAAAATCCCTTACCTTTGGCGCTTTCCTTCCTTTGCAACACTATATATGCTCATGAAACAAAGAATAAGAGAAAAGTTCAAATTTTACTTGAGATGATATTATCAGAAGGAAGAAAATGGAACTCAACTAGATATGACGATGATTATGGCAAGAGAAAAGTGTAATGTCCCAGATTTTGATCTATAGCATTACTTAAAAATATTTGTTTTCTTTTTAAAACGTCTATAATTTTTTTTTCTTAGGAATGTTCATCATGTAATAAATAAAAGATGCGCGACTTGATATATATATATATATATATATATATATATATATATATATATATATATTTTGTAAAAGAAAGCAATTTACTAAAATACTATCTATTTATTTATTTATTTGCAAAGTTAATATTTCGGTTGTTAAATGGATGTACATTTACACTCTAAAATAAATTAAATTATCTTTAGGTAAAATTTAAGAGAAACAAGATTGATTGAAGTTAATTACAATTCAATTATTTATTTGCGAAAGAAAACTCATTTTCCCATTTCTATTTAAAGTTAATGGTGAAAAGTAAATTTTAAAATGTATCACATAAGTTATATTAATACAAAACATTGTATTTAAGTAAAAGTCCCATTTTTTCACGGGTGTGCACCAAGCAAACATCATTCATATAACTCTTTGAGATCATTAATACCTAAAGGTTGGTGTAAGTGGTCACTTCATCCCACAAAAATAATTAAACCAAATAATAAATTAACAGCCATAAAATATAAATATAAAATATCTTTGTAATAAAAGGTTTAAAGAAATTGATTTTTGAATAATTTGCAAAGATGTATCAATTTCCTCAAGACACATATATTGTTCATAAAAGTCAAAATTTTAAATTAAAATACTCAAAAACTCATGACTTTAAATAAAATGCATGATAAAAAACATATTACTAATGATATCGTAATAAAAATTGGAACTTTATAATTAAGTAAACTAAGACAAATAAGAATTGCTACTTCACGATAAACATTTTCGTAACAACCATATTTATCGAATTATAATAATAAAATAGAACTTTATAATTATGTTCATCAAAACAGACATATTACTCAAAAAAATCAAAACATTATAGTCAAATTCTTTATGACAAACATAAAATCAACATTTTTCTTTTAAGACATCATATCAATATCTTACAAATCACTAATTTAATATCTAGCCTAACTTTACATAAAAAAAGTCTTTACCTTAGGCGGTTTCTTTCTTAACACCTTTAAACTAGCATGAGAAATAGCTCACAAGGCAATGATGGATTCAACAAGGAGAGATAGTGAGATTTACTTAATTGACCAAGAAAATTATTTTTGAAGTGTATGAGTGATGAATAAGTGTGAGAGCAAGAGGGCACGAGGGAAATATATGAACAGAGGGAGGAGTCGTGAGATTGTTAAAACAAGGGGATTTCAATAGCTATTTACGTGGCAATGTTACCATTGATTTCTTTGTCTAAAAGTGAAGTGCGCTTAATTCCAAAATTATGCTCCAATCGGTTACTGTTTCTCTTCTGTTTTTTTTTTTTTTAGAATTTATTTGGCTGTTACAAAGGCAATTGAAAACACGTGTATTTATGTGTACGAGTTAATTAGGATTAATTAATAGAGTTTATCATATATTGTATATATAGATTAATCTAAATTAGTGTAAGACAATATAATATGTAATTTCTACCATTTAAAAGAGGATTTACCACTACAAATCATGCATAAAAATACTAATAATTAAATCATAGATCCTAATTGTTTAAAGAAATAAATAAATAAATTAGACCGTTTTACACCACCCCTTTTAATTTTTTTTCTAATAGTTATGAAATTAAAAATTATCTAGAATTCTTTTTGTAGGGAATTAAAATAAAATTATAATATTGGTTTAAGAGAGTGGAAGGCGGGAGATATAACAAAAAAAAAGTTTTTTTTTTGTTCTCTCTTGATTGGTTGAGACAAGGGTATAAAGTCTACATTATGTCAAAGTAACACCATAAATTGTCATAAAATCTTGTCATGAACGAGAGTAAAAGAAATGAGTCAAGTTATTTTTTTATATACTAAAGATGGATGAAACAAAAATATTTTCAAGTAAGAACACTCATACATGAGGGCCGGATCTCACTAACTCTACTATCTTATAGGCCAAATATATATTTGGACCAAAATAAAACTAACAAACAATATAAGTTCTATAAATTCTAATTTAATTAAATAATCCAACTAATATTTTCATCAACTAAAATAAATCAAGCAAGACAAAATTATCACTGCAGGTTACACATAACAAAATAAAACCAACATATCTAACACATCAATTTAATGATTATGGAAATTAGGCAAATAAACAAAATACACAATAGTCCATTTAAGAAATAATCATGCTATCGATGGTTCTCATGTAATTGTTACGTCAAAACAATTAAATAAAAATAAAGGTTATAATTATTCAGGTAAAATACAAGGTAATAAAATTTAATTTAATTTCTTTATACATAGAATAAATTATGAATTAAATTATAAATCATGAAAATTACTAATAGGACACATATATAATATATATGAAAATATTGGGTGTTACAAAATGCAATAGAAGGAGGCTACAATTTTCTTTTTTCTTTACTTTGTTATCGAAAGTTTGTGAACTTAGGCGAAAGAAGAAATGGGCATTTGATTGAAAATGAGAAGACAATAATTTGTAGGCAAACATTTTTATTTTTTGTAAATTAACACTAGATCAAAAAACTGTCTAAAATTATTTTTTGTAATAAAAATAAAAATTATTGTATTTAAAAGAAAGAAAGAGCTTTTTTTCTTTCTCCTGATTGCATTAAAAAAATCAAACACCTGTTAAATTTGTAACTACTCATTCCAATTTGAAATTAAGATGGTAAGACATAGAGAGAGATAGAGAGAGGTAGGCGCACCAACTCAAGAATGAGGGAAGGTTCATCCTCATTAATTGGATTCAGACAATGTCATCAAAGATATTATTATGCAGAGAGAACACATTCAACATACATTTTTTTGTCAAAGTTAATTTACTTACGCACTAAAATAGAATAAATTTTTTTAAGTGAAAATGTTGAAAAAAAAAGTTAACTGAAATATACGATGATTTAATTATTTTTTAATGGAAGAAAAACTCACTTATGCATTTCTAATTAAAGTTAACGACAAAAAGTAAATAAATATTAAAAATGTATCACATGGGTTTTATTAGTATAAAATTTTATTTTTAAATAAAAATACCAAGCAAACAGTATTCAATTGTACATCTTTTCATGATCATTATTATCTAAAATGTTGGTATAAGGAGTCAGTTCATCACACAATAAAAATTAAACTAAATAATTAATTAACAATCATAAAATATAAATTTAAATTCTTTTTGTAATAAAAATATTAAAGAAATTGAATTTTAGAATAATTCACAAGGATGTGTTTTACTAAGCTGTAAAATGTTCTTAAATAAAATACGTAGCGAATAACACATAATTAGATTAAAACAAAAATAAAGATATATGCAAGTTATGCTTGTTAAAATTATATGATCCAAATTTAATCGATCAGTAAAACATCCACACAAAAAGTCACTCATTCCGTTGAAAAAATTAAATCAGTCACTGAGACATCCATAAAGATGCATAAGCTATGTCATCATAAATGACCAGCCACAAAGGCCTTAACAAGAAACATATGGTATGTCATGGAAAGAAGTCATCCACATAGGCAACCACAAAGATAAAATATTCATGATTAATTTTTTAATCACATTGACATCAAATTTATTTTCTCATGGATACTCATAGTTAAGAATCAATAATTTCAACATCTCAAATATGGAGCACATATACACATGAGTAAATATCTCAAAATTACAACTTTCATTTTATAACCCATAAAATTCGATTAGCTACATGTTATTGATAAAGATTAAAACTGAAATCACCATAAACACATAAAAATAGAAACTTTATTCCTTCTACTAAAAAATTTATCCCATTATTAGTCAGTATAAAAATCAAACTTTATTTTATACGCATCACAATAATCAACTCTCTCATATTATTATTATTAAAAATCAAAATAATTTTTATCAATTTCCTCCAGACACATACTTTTCATAAATAATCAAAACTTAATATTTAAAACACATAAGAATTAAAATTTTATATCAAGTACGTATAACAAACACATTACTCACTATCTCATAATAAAACTTGGAACTTTTATAATAAAATACACAAAGACAACACAAACATCGCAACTTTACATCAAAAATATCTCAAGAAGAATATTACTCATGTTATAATAATAAAAAAATTGAAACTTTATAATTAAGTTCATCAAGACAAACATATTGCTCATAAAAATCAAAACTTTATAGTTAAAATTGTTAAGACAAACATAAAAATCAATACTTTTCTTTTAAGACATCAAGACATCATATCAATATTTTACAAACCACTAATTTAATATCTAGCCTAACCTTGCATGGGAAAAACCCCTACCTTAGATGTTTTTCTTCCCTAGCAACATATTCTAAGCCCCACTAACATAATATTCGTTTCTTCGGAATGTCCCATATTGAATATTTGTGCATGCTCTACCTTGGAATTGTATCTCTGTGTTAATCGTTAGTGGAGCTAAAAATGTGGAAGATGAGTGTAATTGTCAAATTATATTGGCTTTGACTCAGTCATGAGCTTATGCGACCTTTGCGGACTCTTGAAAACTTGAGAAAGACTCGACTAACTCATATTCGGTTGCTTCTAGCACACTTGATACTTCCTCGCCTAAGAGGAATTCAACTACCCAAAATTTGACTACTCGTCCTTTTTCGTCTAATAAGTTATTTATTTTTAGACGTAAACAAATGCCCCATTGTGTCACGTTATACGATAGCTGATAGCTTTTGAGGTGATGTGGCACATATAGTAACTACTACGCGTAAATAGTGTTAACATTGCGCCGTAAAGTAGAAAAGTAAACATTACAAATCATGCCTCAACTCGCAAAATGCCAAATCTTAATGATACATGCTGATTAATAACCTTAATAGTAACCTTGAATATCTCAACCATTAGTAGTAACCTTGGTGTTTCAGTGCTTGGATGTTTCAGTAGTAATACTTTGAAGAGTTCCCTCTCTTCCTCTTTTATAACCGTGACTGGTAATGGGAAGGCAGAAAACAGGGGCAGAATGGGAGGGAAAAAGAGTTACTATTACATGCAGTATGGCAGCAAGGAAAGGAGGGATGGTGTTCTGATCTTTGCTCAGTCCCCCTGCCGTGTACTCATAGAACTACTTGAGTGCATTCCTTCTTAAAATACTAATAAAATAATGCTGTATCATTTCAGCACTTAATCCTTTAATTAACCACTAATTCTTAATTAATGGTCCAATTAATTTAATTACTTGAAATTAAATTAATTTAATTCTTCATCCAATAAATTTAATCCCTCTTCCAAAATAAATATTTATATATATATATATATATATATATATTTACTCAAAACATACATATTTATATATATATATATATATTTTTTATTAACCATTAGACTATAAATAACATTAGTCGATTTCTTCGCTCCCCACTTATTGCTATCTATTCATTTGATTCACAAAACCTTAACCAAAGCGAGAGTAATATTCCTGGTGTGCTTCGTCTCATTTAAGATCACATCACATTGTGCTCTTCTACTACTAAGAGAATGACTGTAACACCCCGAGTTTAAAACACAGCGCGAATATATTTTTTTTCCAACCAAAATAAATAAATAAAAGAATTTTCGAATTAATTCAAGATAATTTTAAATAAAATTAAAATTAAATCATTTTGTAAACTAATACGTCGTGCTTCAAATAACGAACGTAATTAAATAATTACTTCATAATTATAACTAAGTAATTAAAATTTTGAGAATTAATACTTATAATGTAATAAAAGATAATACATCATAAAAGTCGGTGTCATAACATCTCAAAAAAAACATCCGGCCTGCGGCCCACTAAACAGTATCAGAGTGCGGAAAAGATATACAATAATTCCCAAAATAAATAATTACATCCACCAGACTCAAAACCCTATACAACAAGTCTAAACTGATCATGCACTAAAGCTACAGTAGCAAGGGTTCCCTCCGCATCCCATACAAGTCTCGTCTGACTCTGCAGCTCGCCTCGATGTGACGTCCTCCTCCTCATCATACAGGGAAGGATCAGTCTCCTCCGATGTCAGATCTACCCATGATCTGGGTCGCTTCGGCGGTGCCGGAATCTCAAAACAATCATCTGATGTCCTAGATGGATCCAGAATATCAACTGCTACTAGCGTCCGTCTTTTATTCTTCTCTCCCGCCTTGGGTTCACACACAGCCCCTCCCGCTACCGGGTTAGGAGTTGTAACACCCCGAGTTTAAAACACAGCGCGAGTGTGTTTTTTTTTTCAACCAAAATTAATAAATGAATTTTCGGAATTTAATTCGAAATAATTAAAATAAGATTGAGTCATTTCATAAAATAATTTGTCGTGATCCAAAACGATAAAAGTATTTAATTAATTACACCGTGATTGAAATCAAGTAAGATATTTTTGGGAATTTAATCTTCAAAATATGTTGAAATAAAGATACATCCAAATGATGTATCCTGGACCCACCAAAATATTATTAGAGTGCGGAAAAGTTTAGCGAAAAGATATACAATAATTCCCAAAATAAATAATTATATCCACCGGACTCAAAATTCTATACAACGAGTCTAAACTAATCATGCACTAAAGCTACAGTAGCACAGTTTCCACCGCATCCTCTACAAGTCTCTTCTTCACCTAGCTATCCGTCCCTCTGCGTTTGTCCACAGCTATGCCGTATGTGAAGATCAAGGAAAACTAACGACGTTTCCGTCGTTAGTGTAACCGTCGATGGGACGGGTTTGGGTATCATCTGAGGGCAAAGCCCAATTTTCCACAATAATAGTAAAGGGTCACCGACCGAAATTAACAAATAACACATAGCATTTATATCAACAGTAACAATTATAACCATGGCATATCATATAACAATGATCATAAATAAGGATGCTCATTTTGAAATTTCATGACATGTATGCCTTTTCAAACAGCAACCAATTATTATGGAAAACATGTTGTAAGTACACCCATCAACTCAGCAATCACAACCATTCATCAGAAATTCAGATTTTATAAGATACTTACACACATCAATTTCCAATCATCAACATATATCCACATCATGACCCACCGGTCAACCACCCCCGATGCAATATGTATATGCTCATGTACTCAACTTCTTGGAATTACCAAGGTGCAGTTGCTCACAGACCAGCACAATTTATAAATGTTTGACTTTAATGGCCAACATGACCATGGTGCAATCGCTCACAGATCAGCACCAGTGCAGTCGCTCAACAGACCAACACTCGTGTAGTCGCTCAACAGACCAGCACGTTTCACGTATGTTAGCCTCTCACAGGCCAAAATATACAGAAGTTAAATCCTCGCATGGATAGAATGGACCGTCTAATACACGTGGAACCACTCCGTAGCCTGAGTAGAATAGACCGTCTAATACACGCGGAACTATTCTATAACCCATGGTTACTACTTAACTTCGCGACCCATCACGGTGACCGCATCAACTCTGTTGCCCATCGCGGTCACCACCTGACTATGCAATGCATGGACATGCAATGTTTTCTCTTCACTGAAAACAGTATGCAAACATCAGAAAAATTCAGCCATTCCATCACTTCCCCAGAACCATTTCAACCCAATTAATTTCATTATCATCACATCAACAAAAATATTCAAGCACCACATCATTACCACTTCACACTATCTCAAAACCCCATTTTAATTCATCACAAGTCTCCCTAATGTTTCCCCAACTCTTAAAGTTTATAAACACATGTTTAAAACTGAGTTTTCTGGAAAACACGAATCTGTATTCGAATACAGAAGCTAACACAGTGCAAAATCAGCATTTTTCACAACATCAGTAAAGATCTCAAAAACTTCATCATCACCACTTCAAACCATCACAAAAACTCCATTTTAATTCATCACAAACCTTCCCATTGTTCCCCAACACTTAAGGTTTATAAAACAATGTTTAAAACTTTGGATTTCTGAAAAACACGAATCTATATTCGAATACAGCTCCCTTGTATTCGAATACAGAAGCTAAAATAGTGCAAATTCAACAATCTGTATTCGAATACAGCATCCTTGTATTTGAATACAGAAGACAAAACAGTGTAAACTCAGCATTTTCCCAACATCACTAAAGGTTTCCAGAACCTCATCATCTCCTCTTCAAAACTATTTCAAAAACTCCATTTTAATTCATTACAAACCTTCCCAATGTTTTCTCAACTCTTTAAGTTCATAAAACATTGTTTAAAACTGAAATTTTTGAAAAAAAACAAGCTGTATTCGAATACAGCTCCCTTGTATTCGAATACAGAGGCAAAAACAGTGAAAAAATCAGCATTCTGTATTCGTATGCGAGGCTGTCGTAGTCGAATACAGATGCAAATACAGTGGCAAAAATTGCAGTCTTGTATTCGAATACGACAGGGTCGTAGCCGAATACAGAGGCTAAGTCAGAAGCAAAAATCCCTTATCTGTATTCGAATACAGAGGCTCGTATTCGAATACAAGTTAAAAAATTTGAATAAAACTGAAGTTTTGCAGGCTGTATTCGAATACACTCATGCTGTATTCGAATACACCTTCGAATTCAGCGAAATTTTCCTGAAACTTCAACACATTTTCAAACTTTTTCCTTTGAAAAACCAACACAACACCAAAACAGATTCAACATTCCTTTGAACTACATAACTTAGACATTTTCATCAATAACATATTTTCCAGAAAAACACTTCCACCATTTTAAATCCTTTTCCTTTGAAACCATCATCAACACCAGATTATCATCAATCATGACATTAAACAGGATCATCAACACCAAAAACAGAATGTCAACCACCACAAAACAGACATTTCTAAACGTTTACATTTTGATCATTTCTCAAAACAACATGCAAAGTATTTTCCAGTATTCTTACACAATCAAAACAACATGCAAAGCATTTTCCAGCTTTCCCACACAAACAGAACAACATTGATGCATTCATCCAAACAACAACCATCACATCAATCATCACAGATCATTTAAAACATCGACATAATGCATTTTTCATCCTTCAAAATGACATGCAAAACAGTTTTTCTTCAAAAACAATAATGAAACATCATTAATGCCATAACAGTATGCATTTACAGCCCTAATGCAATCTAGAAAGTGGAATGTGCCCCTTACCTCTGTTGCGTTTATGCTCCCGTTCACGTTTTCGCGACAAAAGTCGACGGAGTTTCCGTTTGCGTTTGCCGCTACCAAAGTGGGCTCTCTAGCTCCGTAATGAGGAGAGGAACAACTTTTGTTCTTGGTACTTGGTGGTTTGGTGCTTGGATTTCCAAGTAATCTTACTTTTGAGCAATTCTCTTTTTTTTTTTCTACGAATGGGAACAGAATGGGAAGAGGAAGGAGATGGTTACTGTTTCATGCAGTAAAGGAGAGGGAAAATGGGTTTTCTGCCTTTGTTCTTGCCATTCCATCATCTATATATAGGCACATATATGTGCCACCTCATCCCACATTAATAGTATAATATTACTTGACCCTCCATCACTTAACCAGTCTTGTCGCAATTAGCAGATAATCCCTTAATTAACTGCCCGATAATTTAATTACTCGTAATTAAATTAATTTATCCTTCATCCACTAATTTTAATTCAACCTCCAAAATAAATATTTATATATATATTTACACAAAATATACATATATTAAATATTTTACAATTATTCCTCAAAATACACTTAATATTAAATCCATAATTTAATTTTTAAATTTAAGGGTCTTACATTACTACCCCCCTTAAATTAGTTTCGTCCTCGAAACTACACATTAATAAACAACTGAGGATATTGTTCCCTCATCTTAATCTCCAATTCCCAAGTCGCGTCTCCCGTAGTTGGATTCCAAATCACTTTGACTAGTGGGACTTCCTTGTTCCTCAACTATTTAATCTTTCTGTCTTCAATTCTTATAGGGAATACTTCAAATGACAGGTTATCCTTCAATTGAATTGTGTCTGGTTCGATCACATGTGACGGATCCGAGATGTATTTTCTTAACTGCGACACATGAAATATGTCGTGAATATTGGACAGTATTGGAGGTAAAGCAATCCGATAAGCCACTGGTTCAATTCGTGCAGTAATCTGGTATGGTCCAATAAATTTCGGAGTCAACTTCCTGGACTTAATAGCTCTGCCAACTCCAGTTGTAGGCGTGACCCTTAGAAATACATGATCACCCTGCTCGAATTCCAAAGGTCTACGACGCTTGTCTGCATAACTCTTCTGACGATCCTGTGAAATCTTCATTTTCTCTTGTATCCTCTTGATTTTCTCTGTAGTCTGTTCCACCATCTCAGGTCCAACAATCATACTTTCTCCGTCCTTATACCAGCATAAAGGCGTTTGGCACATGCGTCCATATAAAGGCCTCATAAGGTGCCATTCCAATATTGGCGTGAAAACTGTTGTTGTAAGTAAACTCAATCAATGGCAATACCTCATCCCAGTTTCCTCTATCATCCAACACACATGCTCTCAATAGGTCTTCCAAGGACTAATTTGTTCTCTCAATCTGTCTGTCTGTTTGTCGATGGTAAGCTGAACTCAATTTTAGTTTCGTTCCCAACTCTTCATGCAATGCTCCTTTAAAGTGAGATGTGAATTTTGGATCATGGTCCGATACAATACTCGAGGGAACTCCATGTAATCTCACAATCTCAGCAATGTAGATTTCCGTCAGCTTATCTACTTTATAAGTGGTCCTTACTGGTAAGAAATGTGCGGATTTGGTCAATCGATCCACTATTACCCAAATCGAATCATTCTTTTTCCTTGTCTTGGGAAATCTAGTTATAAAATCCATGGAAATGCTATCCCACTTCCATTCCGATATATCCAAAGGTTGCAACATTTCAGCAAGTCGCAGATGTTCCACTTTCGTTTTCTGACAAGTTAAACAAGCCGATACATACTCCTCTACATCCCTCTTCATTCCTGGCCACCAGTAATTCTGTCTTAAGTCTTGGTACATCTTGGTCGCTCCAGGATGAATACTCAACTTACTCTTATGAGCCTTTTCTAAAATCGCTCTTCTCATAACTGCAACTTCCGGTACACAAACTCTTCCATTACATCTCAGAATATTATCTGTTCCGACCCAGAACTCAGTTGTCTGTCCTTGCGCTATCAAATTCATCTTTTCTCGGATTAATGCGTCATCTTGCAAGTTCGCAATCTCCTCAAGTAGTCCACTCGAAATGTTTATCATTCCACACTTTAAAATTCCTGGTGCAAACTCTACGTCCAAGTGTAGATCTCTAAATGCTTCCCAAAACTCTTGTTGCCTGACCATTATCATTGAAGATACTGACACACTTTTCCTACTCAATGCATCAGCCATCACATTGGCTTTCCCAGGGTGGTACTGCAATGTGAAATCACCTCGAGAGTCTCCATCCATCTCCTCTGACGCATGTTCAATTCCTTCTGATCGAACAGATACTTCAAACTTTTATGGTCACTGAATACCATGAACGTGCATCCATATAAGTAGTGCCTCCAGACCTTTAAGGCAAACACTACTACATCAAGCTCTAAATCATGAGTAGGATAGTTTTGTTCGTGAGTTTTCAATTGCCTTGAGGCGTAGGCTACAGCTTTCTTGTGTTGCATCAAAACACATCCCAAACCTTGGTGAGATGCATCACAGTAATCTTCATATGGTTCCTCTGGCTGTGGCAAGACCAACACTGGTGAGGTTGTTAACTTTTCCTTAAGCAACTGAAAACTTTCCTCACAATTCTCCGTCCATGCAAACGGTTGATTCTTTCTGGTGAGTTGTGTCAAAGGAGCTACAATCTTAGCAAATCCTTCAATAAATCTCCTGTAGTATCCTGCCAGTCCGACAGTCCGATAAATCTGTGATAGTCTGAGGCTGTTTCCAGGCAAGAATTGTCTCAATCTTTGCTGGATCCACCGCGATTCCTTCTTTTGTTATTACATGCCCCAAGAAGTTCAGTTTCTCTAGCCAAAACTCGCACTTCGACAAATTGGCATACAATTGCTTCTCGCGTAAGACTTCAAGAACTTGGCGTAGGTGCTCTCCATGTTCCTCCTCGCTTCTTGAATAAACCAATATATCATCGATGAACACCACAACAAATTTATCCAGGAATGGCGTAAAGATTCTATTCATATAATCCATAAAAATCGCTAGTGCATTCGTAACTCCAAATGGCATAACGAGATATTCATGATGTCCGTAATGGGTCCTGAAAGCGGTCTTTTGAATATCTCCTTCTCTTACCCGAAATTGATGGTATCCTGACTTCAAATCGATCTTTGAAAACACTGCGGCTCCTCTTAATTGGTCCATCAAATCATCGATACGTGGTAAAGGATAACGATTCTTAATAGTTACCTTGTTAAGTTGCCTATAATCAACACATAAGCGCGAACTTCCATTCTTCTTCTTAACCAACAACACCGGAGCTCCCCATGGCGACACACTTGGTCTGATAAATCCTTTCTCCAACAAACCTTCAATTTGACCCTTAAGCTCGCTTAATTCCAATGGCGACATCCGATACGGCGCAATTGAAATAGGTCCAGTTCCTAGGTGTAGATCAATAAAGAATTCCACCTCTCATACTGGGGGTAATCTTGGGATTTCTGTTGGAAATACGTCTGGATACTCTTTGACTAGCACCACATCTTTTATGTTCACATCCATCTTGGTCTCTACGTTAGTCAATGATAAAAATTCCTGAGTTCCTTCTCTGAGTGACACTCTGAGCTTATTAGCAGCCAAATACCGAACGACTCCAGGTTCAGGAAAAAGAACTAATTTGCGAGCAAAATCCAAGACTACATAATTATACGACATCCAATCCATGCCGAGAATGATCTCGAGTGATTGTAGGGGTAAACAGATTAAATTAACCAAGAAATCTCTATTCTAAATAGTTACAGGACAACGTAAACATGCAGAATTTACGGTCAAAGTCTTAGCAAGTGTGGAAACAACCAAATCAAAAGGCAAAGCAGACACAGATAACTTCAAACGATTCACACAGTCTATAACAATGAAAGAATGGGTTGCCCCCGAATCAAAAAGTGAAGTTAGTGTGTTACCTGCAATCTCGCAATCTCGCTAGATTAAATTAGAAGCTTGACCCCCGGCTTCAGCACCCATTTGATAGACGCGTCCCCTAGCAATAGGACGAGTAGCCCTGGTTGCGTTCATTGTTGGTTCCACCCTCGGAATCTTGCAATCCCTAGCAATGTGTCCTGGTTTCTGGCAATTGAAACATGTAGGATCCTTTGTAGTACAAGCAGTAGCATAATGTCCCTCTCTTCCACATCGGAAACATCAAACCCCTTGTCCTAATTGTCTTCCAAAATTTTGATTTCTCGGCCGATTCTGGCCTCTGTTGTTATTCTGTGGCCGGTTATATGGCTTAGCAACTTGTTTCCCTTTATTATTCTGATAGTTCATCCGGTTGGGCCCTCCAGAATTAAAGTTCCCTCCTCGATTGGCCCTCCTATTCTTCATATCCTCAACCTCTCTGCATTTCTCCACTAGTGCTTGGAAACATTGAATTCCCAAGGGTAAAACTGAGTCTTGAATCTCATACTTCAGTCCACTTTGGAAACGATGACACATAAACTGTTCATCCACCTCTTCACGGAAAAATATGAAATGCCTTGACAAAGATTCAAACTTGGCTGCATATTCACCCACCGTCATGTTTCCTTTGTGTAATTTCAGAAAATCATCACCCAATTTAGTTCTAGTGCTCATCGAAAAGTACTTGTCCAAAAACTTCTTTTTGAACGATTCCTAATTCACCTCCTCATGAGCTGATCCCATCAGTAGCCTTGTACTCCTCCACCAATACTCTGCATCCCCTAGCAGCATATATGTAGCATAGTTGACCTTTATCGCTGCCTGACAATTAATCATTTCAAAGATTTTCTCCATTTCCTAAATCCATTGGTCCGCTCTTTCTGGACCCTCATCACCCTTGAAATTTGGAGGATTATGACAATGAAAATCCTCTAGTCCTCTTGATTCAGCCGCACGAATCTCTCTTTCTCTTTTCTCTAGATCACGTTGAGTCTTCGCAGCCGTCTTTGCAGCAACAGACACAGCCATGTTATTCATTGCTTCAGCCATCCTATCTTCCCGGCTGACGTTGACTCTTGCGGTGTCGTCTCTCCTTGAAGGCATTGTTTCCTACAAAACATCATAAAGTAGAAATCTCACACCACTTAGAAAAATCCCAAAATATAACTTAACAACATCATCACTTCAGCACACCACAACTTATGCAAGACTTGACACTCTAACTACTTGCTCCTATGCATGATCAGATAACGACTCAAAACCAATAATCTAACTAGAGCTTTAACCCAAAACTTTAACCAAATGATCTGATACCACATTTGTAACACCCCGAGTTTAAAACACAGCGCGAGTGTATTTTTTTTTCCAACCAAAATAAATAAATAAAAGAATTTTCGAATTAATTCAAGATAATTTTAAATGAAATTAAAATTAAATCATTTTGTAAAATAATACGTCATGCTTCAAATAACGAACGTAATTAAATAATTACCTCATAATTATAATTAAGAAATTAAAATTTTGAGAATTAATACTTATAATGTAATCAAAGATAATACATCATAAAAGTCGGTGTCATAACATCTGGAAAAAAAATCCGGCCTGCGGCCCACTAAACAGTATCAGAGTGCGGAAAAGATCAGCGGAAAAGATATACTATAATTCCCAAAATAAATAATTACATCCACCAGACTCAAAACCCTATACAACAAGTCTAAACTAATCATGCACTAAAGCTACAGTAGCAAGGGTTCCCTCCGCATCCCATACAAGTCTCGTCTGACTCTGCAGCTCGCCTCGATGTGACGTCCTCCTCCTCATCATACAAGGAAGGATCAGTCTCCTCCGAAGTCAGATCTACCCACGATCTGGGTCGCTTCGGCGGTGCCGGAATCTCAAAACAATCATCTGATGTCCTAGATGGACCTAGAATATCAACTGCTGCTAGCGTCCGTCTTTTATTCTTCTCTCCCGCCTCAGGTTCACGCATAGCCCCTACATCTACCGGGTTAGGAGTCACCACACCCACCGTGGCCTCCGTCTCAACCCCTTCAGTTGGATCCTCCGTGTCTGCAAAAACTCCGTACTCCTCCAATATCAATTTGGAGGGTACCGGAAAATCAATCCTCGCGTGAGTGTGCTCTACATAATCCACTACCCCGTCGGTCCTGCAAGTCCTCGCCAATCTCCTCGTGTAAGTCGCCCTGCTTGAGACGGGGTCGTATACCCAAGCAGTAGGCAAATGACGGTCAAGAAAATCTAGCGATGTTTCCGTCGTCTGGGTACCCACCGGTGGTACGGGTTTGGGGGGCATCTGAGGGCAAATCCCAATTTTCCACAATAATAGTAAAGGGTCACCGACTGTAATTAACATTTACCACAAAGCAATTATTTCTGATAAAACAGATACACTCATGGCATATTATATAACAATGATGATAAATAAGGATGCTCATTTTTTTGAAAATACATGACATTTGTACCTTTGCAAAACAACAACCAAATTAATATAAAAATCATGTTGTAAGTACAAATATCAATTCAACAATCACAACAAATCATTAGGAATTTAGATCTCATAAGGTACTTACACACATCGATTCCCACTCATCAACTCAGATTAAAATATGGCTCACAGTCAACCATCCCATGCAATATGTATATGCCAATGTACACAACTTCTTGGAATAACCAAGGTGCAATCGATCACAGACCAGCACACGTGCAGTCGCTCACGGACCAGCACGATTTATATATGTTAGGCTGTAACAGGCCAACATGACCATGGTGCAGTCTCTCACAGACCAGCACACGTGCAGTCGCTCACAGACCAACACGTTTTACGTATACTAAGGTGTAGTCGCTCACATACCAGGACAAGTGCAGTCGCTCATAGACCAGCACACGTGCAGTCGCTCACAAACCAGCACGCTTTACGTATGTTAGCCTCTCATAGGCCAGAACATACAGAAGTTAAATCCTCGCACGGATAGAATGGATCACCACGAACACGCGGCCATTCCGTAGCCCATCATGGTTGTTACTACTTAACTTCGCGGACCATCACGGTTACCGCATTAACTCTGTGGCCCATTGCGGTCACCACCTGACTATGCAATGCATGGGCATGCAATGTTTTCTCTTCACTGAAAACAGTATGCGAAACACAATATGAAATCCAGACATTCCATTACCACCTCAATTCATCTCATACTATCTCAACAATCTCATTTTCATCACATCAACAAAGAAATCAAGAATATCATCATTACCACCTTAAACCTTCTCAAAAACTCTATTTTACTTCATCACAAGCTTTCCCAATGTTTCCCCAACTCTTTAAGTTCATAAACAATGTTAAAACAGGAATTTTTGAGAAGAAACTAATATGTATTCGAATACAGCTTCCTTGTATTCAAATACAGAAGCTAAAAACAGTGAAAATCAGCATTATGTATTCGAATACGAGGGTGTCGTAGTCGAATACAGAAACGAATACAGTGGCAAAAATTGCAATCTTGTATTCGAATACGACAGGGTTGTAGTCGAATACAGATGCTAAGTCAGAAGCAAAAATTATTCATCTGTATTCGAATACAGAGGGTCGTATTCGAATACAAGTTCAAAAATTTGAATAAAACAGAAGTTCCCACCAACTCATGCTTTTGGATCATCCCCAAAACAACATGCAAAGCATTTTCCAGTATTCCCGCACAAACAAAACAACATTGATGTATCAGCCAAAACAGCAAACATCACAGATCATTAAAACATCAACAACATGCATTTTCACCATTTATAACAACATGCAACAACAGTTTCCTCACCCAACACAATACTATTATAATATTGTTTGACCATCAGGTACTTAACCTCTCTCGTCGTAATTAATCGATGACATCTTAATTAACTGCCCGAAATTTAATTACTCGTAATTAAATTAATTTATCCTTCATCAAATAATTTTAATCCAACCTCCAAAATAAATATTTATATATATATATATATATTTATATAAAAATATACATACATTAAATATTTGACAAATATTCCCATAATACACTTAATATTAAATCCATAATTTAATTTTAATTTTAAGGGTCTTACAATGACTCAACCCGTCTTTCTTGAACCTAGAGAGTTTAGAATACATCCGCGTCCAACCCTTGATTACGTGAATGGCTTTATATGGTAGCTTTGGCTAAAGAACAGGACTAGAAAAGATGGGGTATCTACGATATGATCATGCTCTCAAAGGTGGATATAAATTTCAACATGGACCACTTGTTTGGCCTCATCGGCTACTGATTGGTAAGTACCAATATTTTTGTTTTTCCTTGGGGTATGATGACCCCCACCCTTCTTGATGTGACTCATGATACTCCAATCCCTTCGTTAAGATTTCATTTTTCAAAATCCATTTCTAGTTATGCTTATATCATGGCACATAATGTTGCTACTTTAGGAGATATCTCATTCAAAGCACAACACTTTCTTGTTGTATTGGTTCAACAAGTTTTTTGTTTGTACTAGTTATATGGCCATCGTTTAGAGGTTTTAGCTACGTTGCTTTGCTTCAATCCAATCGGAACATAGCTTGGAGCTCTTTATTCCTTTCCTCCTTCTAATGTAGTTTGCACCCTACTTTGGAATGATTGAGGGAGGGAAATGACATAAAGACTGTAAGTGGACCTATTTGGTTCCTATAATTTTGCTTTGAGCTTTATTTCCTTGAGTTTTTAGACACTTCTTTAAACCTTGACTCGATTCCTAATGAGGGGCGAGTCCTATGAAGGTGATTAATCCATCTTGTAGCTAACAAAAAAACTCGTCTACACCATAGTCAAGCATATGGGTTTGCTGAATTAGATATCATCTAATTGGCCTTTTATCTTCATGGAAGGTTGCGTCATGATTGGATGTTTGATATAGGAATAGATGATCTTTTCCCCCAAGCTCAATCTGTAGTGAATGAGAATTAGGCTAGGTTTCTTATAGGTAGAGACCTACTATGTGGTTTGAAACCAAGAAGTAGGAACAACAGGATCCTAATGAAGTATTATTAACTTCAAATCATGGATAGACAATTTGGCCTTCTACAACACATTTTCATATATGAATCAACCGTTCTTGGGACCACTAGAAGCTTTATCGATAAAGCCGATCTAAAAAAGGTTGAACGCCTTGGTCTAGAAAAAGTTCATACTTTTTCCATGCTGATGTTTCCCAATCATCCAGGGGAATCCAACACTTTTGCCAATTGGAGTATCTATCAAGGTTAGCTTCAAGGAAGAAAGCCTTCGAAATTGTGTCTTTAGCTTGATGCTATTAAGCTCTAGTAATGATTTAGATGATAAAATTGAGCCCATCAACGTGCACCAGCCGTCCTTCAAACCAACTACCAACTACCAGAAGCAAAGCTTTGTGGGCTAGCCAACAAGGTAAATTCGTAATTTATAATTCACCTTTTATCTTACCAAATATTTTAGTGCCTTTCCTTTCAATTTGTTTTTGTACATTTTTTCATAGGCAAGATTTGTCAAAGACTTACAAGAAGAATAAGGGGAAAAATCAATTCCTAAGAAAAGGAGTAGACCACGTGGCATTAATATCAACGAATTATTATATCCCATGACTTCCAAAGATAGCCAAAGACAATCAGTTCAAGTAGCGTTAGTATCAGGCGACCAGAAAATAGGTCAAAGGTAGTTCATCATCACACAAAATGCATTATCCCTTTTGTACTCATTTTCCTGTTTGCCCATAAGTCAATTTTCCTCTTCTTGCTTTGGAGAATTAAGACTTCTCATTCCCACGCAATAGTATAAGCGACTTTGTCTGGTTACCAAAGGGCTAAAATAGCTCCAAAAACCTCTTCCAAGGTAAGTTAGCTTGTTTAACTTTTTGCATTCTTATTTTCGTATATTTGTTGCCATTGTACTTAATCTTTTGTCTACTATTATTTTCATGCTCCTATGAATTCGATCCATGAGCCAACTAGATCTCCTGGCTTCCATATAAGGGCTCATAAACCTCATATGTAACTTTGTAACACCCCGACCCCCACTTTTATCGGCAATGCCACTCGGTCTTCTCACCCCCCTAACCACTTAGTGGAAATAATGAGTTTTTGCCTTCCGTGGGAATCGAGTCCGGTACCTGGGGGATAAGTACCGCCTCATCACATTCCCACTAACAATTGATATGGAAGGCAAAAACTCAATATTTCCACTGGGTGATTAAGGGGGTGAGAAGACCGAGTGGAAATAGTGAGTTTTTGCCTTCCGTGGGAATTGAGCCCGATACCTGGGGGATAAGTACCGCCTCATCACATTCCCAATACCAATTGATCCGCAGATGAACCATTTCATGATGGGACCATCCTTGTGAGATCCACAAAGTCCTTCATGTATGTCAACCATGATTTGAGAGACTCTATCTTTGCTACGCAATTTAAGAGAACACCCTTGCATCCTCTTTTATATTAATCCCTCGTCTACTAATACGTTGGTGAGTATTTTTTGTTTCAACTTGAAATAAGTTGAGGTTGAGGGATCATTTAAGTAGTCGACTAACTTTTTAATCCAAAATTCGATCACCTAAAGGCACCCTTTATAGAATATTCCTCATGAATAAGTCCATCAGGTGTTTCTTTATACCTGAATGTTTGTTGAGCTAACTCATTAGCCTCCTCGTTTTCTTCATGAGGGATGTGTAAGACAACTACATCGGCAAACATACGCAACAGTTTGCTAGTTGTTTAACAGTTTCTTTGAGGGTTTGGATTCAAGTTTTGGTATTCTCTAGTAACTTGTTTCACTACTAGCAATAAATATCCATTGACCTGTATGTGGTCATAGTGTGTTACCATGCTTGACAATATCCTCAGCCCCATAATTATAGTTTCATACTCTACTTGATTATTGGAAAACATATAATCTAGCCAGCATTTAAAATTCCAAACTCTCCTCTTTAGATTAGTGATGAAATGCCAACTCCAATTCCCTTGTAGGTTCTAGATGTCAAACATTAAAACTCTGGTTTTGACAGTAACGATAAGGATCAACTCAAACAATGGATCTTGGACTTTTACATGAATGTTGTGCTAAAAAGTATGCTAGAGCCTGACCCTTTACTGCTCGTAGGGGCACATATTTTAATGCAAATGCACTACGTTTGATGGCCCACTTCATTAGTCGACCTTGCAAAATAGGTCTATTAAATAAATATCTAACTATGTCAATCTTGCACAAAACTAAACTTCTCGTGGTAATAAATAATATTCAAGTTTAGTACAAGTAAAAAATAATGACAAACATACATGTATCTAGTTTTTGTGTCAATCAAGATCGATTGAGATAATGTAATTATCTCTCTGTACCATCCTCGACATGTGGGAAAGCAAGCAACTAATATACTCGTTCTCAACAACAATGTATAAGTTATGTGGTTTACTTGGAATTGGTGACATAAGTATTGACAGGTTATCTAAAGCCTACTTGATTTGAACAAAATCCTATTGTTGTGCCTCCCCCATGCCAATTTCTGAATCTTTCATCTGCAACAAAGGGGAAAAAGCTTTCATTTTGCCAACCGAATTTGATATGAATCTCCTTAGGAAATTGTTCTTTCCCAAAAAACTTTGCAATTCCTTCTTGGTAGTGAGAGACTAGCCTCCATTATGGTCCTAGCTTTGTTCTTATCTACTTGAATCCCCTTGTAGTGCACTAGGAAACCCATAAATTTTCTAATTGATACTCCAAATGTGAACTTTGTTGGGTTTGTCTTCAGACCATGGAGACTCATTTTTTTTCAAAGTTTGTTCTAGCTCCTCCATATGGCATTGGCAGTTTAAGAACTTGACTACCACATCATCAATGTATACATCCATGCTTTTTCCAATAAAGTTATAGAAAATTTAAGTCATAACTCTTTGATAAGTAGCACTTGCATTTTTGAGTCAGGCATGATCATGGTCTGAGGCATCAACTAAAGATTGAATCTTCTTGGAGGTAATTTGTATGGCTTATATCCTTCTTTAATTGACAGCTTCTGTTCAACTAGATCCCTTAGTAAACTTGGCATCTCATATAGTTGCATGTGAAGCAATTTGTATATTGTCTGATCAACCCACTAACCGATCCTTATCAGTTTTGGACAACTATCCACTAACCTTAGTCATTCTTGGTTTCTCTAGAGTCACCAAATTTACATCTATCAATAAATCACGAGCTTCAAATGTTGGGACTTTCCTTTGAATAAGTGAATTGGTTGCTTGATCTCTGTAATCCTCAGCAACCCTCGTTGAGATTTAGGCTTTTCAGTTTCATCTTCGTTATCTTCCCTTGAAAACATACATTCCAAAACTTTGGCCATGGATCCAAGTGTTTCCAATTGATCATTAAGGTCGTTCAATTCACAAGGGACCAATCATCTAGAACTTCCACTAAAGGCTGCAGATTAGCCTGAGCCTTCAAAGAAACCCATGTTGAGTAAGGTTGCATGCTTCCAATGCTCCATCCTCGTACTCTTAAGGGATTGATATAAGGTTGAGATGAGGTGAATAGAATATTGCTTCAAACATTTTCACCTCAGCTAAGAGTTGGTTCTTGTCAACCTCCACAACTTCTACCTTGTCACGAACCTAGAACACGAGCTTCTAATGGAGTGTTGAGGGTACACAATCATTATTATAGATCTAATCTCTTCCTAATATTACAAAGTAGTATGGTTTTCCATATGTGACTAAGCAGGTTGACCTTATCTCTTTTCGCCCTACCATGACATCGGCTATGAAAACCCCTCAAGCGTTTGAGGCTACTCTCATAAAATTGGTCATCTTCATATTAGTTGGGATGAAATCCTCCATTTTTTTACCAAGTTTTTTCAAGATTAATATGGGAATAACATTGAGGACAACCCATCTATCACAAATACTCAACTAGACACCTTACCATTGATAGTAACAAAAACTCGCCATGTCAAACTCATTTATGTTCATTTGTCTTGGAAAGCCTTACCCAAAGCTTCCAAGACTTGAGGTGAAGAGATCTTCTCCGGTCCCTGGCCCTAGACCTAAACAATTATTTGTAGAGTCAACTTCATCTTTTGGATTGACATGTTCCTTTGTTGCCTCATTTTCTAAGTCCTGGTGAGGTAACTACTAGAGGCACCAAATCTTGGACCTTCTGGTTGAATACCCACTGTTCCTTGGGATATCGGTTAGCGGTTTCCTCATCTATTTGTGCCATGAGCTCACCATTGTCTTCGATAACTACCTCTAAGGAAGTTTCACCATTCTCCATAGTAACTTTTGCCTCCTGTCTCTTTTCCTTTACGATGGCCTTGCAATCTATTTCTTGCAAGGTTGGATGTCCATTGATATGCACAACTTCCTGATCTTTCTCCTCAACATTATTCTGAGTGATCTTCAATAGATCAAAACTTGTACGGGAAAGGTAATGTCTAACCAGTTCTCTAGTGAGGTGGCTAACCATGGGAGGTTAACTAGATTTGGTGTTAACCTGCACTAGTGAGACCTGAGCTCATAACCTCTCAAAACTTGATGTTTTCCTAAGCAACATGGTATTTGCCCTAGATTCATCTACTATGTTCTTAGGTTGCCACATATGTCAGACTAATATCTTCCCTTTCCCAGCTGACCTGATTCGTGTTGGTCCGACAAATGATACCATGGCTATAATAATGGCTAGGAAATGATTTATATTGATGACCATCTCAGTCATCCCTTTGTTGGATAACTTGAACTAGCCCTTCTTAATAGCCTTATCAATAGCTTTTTGGAAGACGGTACAATTTGTCGATGAGTGGTTGTATGAATTACACATCATTTGCAATACTTATTACTATTGATCTCCTCAAGTGGAGGTATTTTGTGACCATCTAATAGTTGTAACTACTTATCTTTGAGTAAACAATAAAAAATTAGGTTAGCTTTAGTAAGGTCAAAGGCATAATCGACCTTAGTATTTGATGAAGTATTAACATTCCGTTTGGAAAGCCTTAGGGAAAGGCACAAATAGATTTCCCCTTTCAGACTTTCAGTCGTCAATGTATCTACCATCGTCATATTCTTGTATGTCGTTTATAGAAACTAGGTATGGGCATTGTAACGCCCCGGATTTTTGGCCCAAAACGTTACTAAAAAAAAATACTTTTAGAAAAAATTTACGATAATTTTTTTTGGGTAAGAATATCTACATTTATGCTTTTAAATAATTAGTAACAATAACATTTATTTAATATTATTAAAAAAAGTTTATTCAAGCTAAAATAAAGGAAAATCAATTATTCCTAACGGAAGCAAAAACCCACTTCCGTATTTCTGAAATTCGAATGCATTTAAAAGTTTAGTGACAAAAATTTTAAAAAAAATAGACATAGAAATGTTGCGGCAATACTTATTATTACAAAATTGTCTTGAAAACATCATTTTTACCCCACGTTCGCCGCACGTTAATATACATCAACTACTCTTGAATCTCCTCGAACTCATAGTACCTAAAATGTTGTTGTAAGGGTCAATTTTTTCATCATCCACATCAAACCAAAGCTAAACATATAGAAGAATAACACAACATATAAAGGTAAAAACTTCTAATTTAAAAGAAAAAAATGCGCAAACGACAAATCGTATAAAAAATATATGTATAATGCATGCTCTTAAAACTATATGATCCGGATATAAACCTGCCACTAAGGAAACTTCCACACAGAAAAATCACCCATACCAATGGGGGAAATAAACCTGCCACTATGGCAACTCCGACAAGGATGCATATGCCATGACTTGACCATATATTATCAATACTATACTCGCACACAGCCCACTTAGAATCATGTCATATGCATTCAACAAAAAAATTACATTTTTAAAACCATCATCGTATTCACACATCACAAAGATCACATATCACACATCCTTATCATGAGAATCATATATTCATAGACAAATAATCATTAAATAATAATTTTCACCACGTACGCATAAAAATCGAGACTTGACTTCATTTACACCATAAAGATTAAAACTTTATATATAACAAGAAACATCAAACTCCAACTCATATGAATTTAGGAGTTAGCTTCTTAGACTTAACTGCCCTACCAACTTCAGTAGTAGGCGTCACTCTCAAAAATACATGTTCACACCCTTGAAACTCCAGCGGTTTCCTTCCTTGGTCGGCATAACTCTTTTGTCTGCTTTGTGTTGTCTTCATCCTTTCTTGGATCAGACAAACCTTATTTGTGGTTTGTTGTACCAATTATGGTCCCACAATTATGTTCTCACCATCCTGATACCAACACAAGGGGGTTTGGCACTTACGCCCATACAGAGCCTCGTACGGTGCCATCCCAATGCTTGCATGATAGCTGTTGATGTAGGTGAACTCAATGAGAGGCAATATATTATCCCAATTTCCTCGCTCGTCTAGCACACACGCTCTCAGTAAATCCTCCAAGGTCTGAATAGTTCTTTTTGTTTGTCCGTCAGTTTGAGGGTGATAGTCCGAACTGAATGTAATGCCCCCCACAAACGAGAAATGAACTTCCGATCTCTATCTGACACAATGCTAGAGGGTACCCCATGTAGTCTGAAAATCTTTACAATGTATATCTCTGCAAGCTTAGTCACATCATATATTATCAAAACTATACTCGCACATAGCCCACTAAGAATCATGTCATATGCATTCAACAAAAAATCACATTTTTAAAACCATCATCGTATTCACACATCACATATCACACATCCTTATCATGAGAATCATATATTCATAGACAAATAATCGTTAAATAATAATTTTCACCACGTACGCATAAAAATCGAGACTTGAATTCATTTACACCATAAAGATTAAAACTTTATATATAACAAGAAACTTCAAACTCAAACTCATATATATCATCGAATAAAAATCTTATCATATATATATAACATAAAATAATAATCATATTTTGCTTCATACCCATGATATAAATTAAAACTTTATCACGTAAAATATAAAAATTCACATTTTTACTTCTTAAAAAGACATACATTACATATCAACTCAACGTAAAAGATTTCGGATTTCATTATTTTATTTTATTAGTCTACATTTATTTCTTTCAAAAGCAAGCAATTAGAACTATTAATTTCATGTATCCAACTAACGGTCTAACTATAATTGGTGCGGGGAAAAGCCCTTACCTTGGTCGCTTTTCTTCCTAGTACGAAGCTCTAAGGCCCGACGAAGTTGTTCACAAGAAAATTTGATGCACGAACAAGAGGAGGTGGGAAAGAGATGACGGCTAGGGTTTTTGGTATTCTTTTTTGCTTATTATTACTTAGTATGGAAATATTGTGGACTTTAGAGAACATTTAAATTGGAGATTATTGCGTAGATAGTGTTGGGCCCAAATAAAGAATAGAAGGGAGAAAGTATTATTATTTTTATTTATTATTATTTTTTTCTTAACCTTGATCATACAAAAACTAAAACACAAACTCCAGCCCGAATTTCTATTATGGGTTGGGTTACACCAAGCCACAAACCCTTAGCCCAAATTCTTCTTGTACAAAAAAAACATCTATATATATATATATAAAACTTCTCTATTAATTAAATAATTCTTACTGATAATTTTATCAACTACAATAAGTCGAACAAGGCAAATAATTATCACACCTAAATTAATATTGAGAAATATATATATTTATAGGTCTTAATTATTTTAAATAATAAATTTAGAGGATGTTACAATACTCACCCCCTTAAAAATAGTTTCGTCCTCGAAACTATTCGGACATGAAGGTCAGGGTAGAGCCCTATCACTTTTTCCTCTAATTCCCAAGTTGCATCTCCAGTTGTTTGGTCCCATATTACCTTGACCAATGTGATCTCCTTACCTCGTAGGTGCTTAGTAGTCCGATCTCCAATGCTCAATGGTGGAACTGCAAAAGAAAGGTTCTCCTTCAGCCATGTACTTCCTCAACTGTGACACGTGGAACACGTCATGCAGCTTGGCCAAACTCGGAGGCAAGGCAATTTGATAAGCTACTAGACCCACACGTCGGATTATCTGGTATGGGCCAATTAATTTAGGAGTTAGCTTCTTAGACTTAAGTGCCCTACAAACTCCAGTAATAGGCGTCACTCTTAAAAATACATGTTCACCCTCTTGAAACTCCAGCAGTTTCCTTCGTTGGTCGGCATAACACTTTTGTCTGCTTTGTGATGTCTTCATCCTTTCTTGGATCAGACGGACCTTGTCTGTGGTCTGTTGTACCAATTATGGCCCCACAATTAAGTTCTCACCATCCTGATACCAACACAAGGGGGTTTGGCACTTACACCCATACAGAGCCTCGTACGGTGCCATCCTAATGCTTGCATGATAGCTGTTGTTGTAGGTGAACTCAATGAGAGGCAATATATTATCCCAACTTCCTCGCTCATCCAGCACACACACTCTCAGTAAATCCTCCAAGGTCTGAATAGTTCTTTCTGTTTGTCCGTCGGTTTGAGGGTGATAGAGCGAACTGAATGTAATGCTCCCCACAAACGAGAAATGAACTTCTGATCTCTATCTGACACAATGCTAGAGGGTACCCCATGTAGTTTGACAATCTTTGCAATGTATATCTCTGCAAGCTTAGTCACATCATAATTAGTCCTCACGGGTATGAAATGGGCAGATTTGGTCAACCTGTTGACAATCACCCAAATGGAGTCAAACTTCCATTGAGTCTTAGGCAATGCTACCACAAAATCCATGGATATACTATCCCATTTCCATACTGGTATGTCTAGTGGCCTTAATAGTCCCCCTGGCTTTTGATGTTCTACCTTAGCTTTCTGACAAGTCAAACACGAAGCCGCATATTCTGCCCTTAAGGTCTTTATACATTTTGGTGGTACCAGGGTGAATACTCAGCTTGCTTTTGTGGGCCTCATCCAAGATAGTCTTCCTTAATTTGGTATTGTCAGGTATACAAACACGTCCATTACATCTCAAAATATCATCTGGGCCCACCTTGAATTCAGGTGCCCTGCCAACCTCGATCAACTTCCTTTTCTCGTGAGTCAACACGTCTGTAACTTGAAGAACTTTAATCTCATTCATCAGTTCACTATCTATAATGATCATTCCACAGTGCACTTTCCCCAATAGAGAATCCAAATTAAGATTCAAGTCACGGAACTTCTCTAACAACTCCAACCCCTTCATTGTTACAAACGAGAGATGAACGCGTTTCCTTCTTAGGGCATCAACCACCACGTTCGCTTCCCCTGGATGGTAATGCAATTTGAACTCATAATCTTTAATAAACTCTATCCATCTCCTCTACCTAATGTTAAGCTCCTTTTGATCAAACAAGTATTCCAAACTCTTATGGTCACTAAATATATCAAAACTACACCTATATTGATAATGTCTCCAAATTTTCAATGCAAGGACAATTGCAGCTAACTCCAAGTCATGAGTGGGATAATTCTTTTCATGCACCTTCAATTTCCTTGAAGCATAGGCCACTACTTGTTTGTTTTGCATAAGTACACAACCCAATCCTTGGTAGGAGGCATCATAATAAACTTTGTAAGGCTCTTCTGGTTGTGGCAACACTAACACTGGAGATGTAGTTAGTTTCTCTTTCATCAGTTGGAAACTTTTCTCACACTTCTAAGTCCAAGCATAAATCTGGTTCTTCGTAAGGTGTGTCAATGGAGCAGCAATCTTGGAAAATCCCTCAATAAATCTCCTATAGTACCCAGCCAAACCCAAAAAACTTCTAATCTCTGTGACTGTCTGCGGTTGTTTCCATGCCATCACGACTTCTATCTTGGATGGGTCGACAACGATCCCTTCCTTAGAAATTACATGTCCCAAGAAGTTCATTTCTTCCAACCAAAATTCACATTTTTGTAGATTGGCATATAGTTATTGCTCCTTCAGTACTTGCAGAACTTGACGCAAATGTTCCTCATGTTCCTCCCGACTCTTGGAATAGATCAAGATGTAATCAATAAACATCCCCACAAACTTGTCTAAGAAAGGACGGAAGATACGGTTCATATAATCCATGAAGATTGTTAGCGCATTGGTCACTCCAAAAGGCACCACCAAGTACTCATAGTGCCCATATCGCGTTCTAAAGGTTGTCTTGGATATATCATCTTCTTTCACTCGAATCCGGTGGTATCCCAACTTTAGATCAATCTTAGAAAACACAGCTGCCCCTCTGAGTTGGTCCATTAAATCATCAATGCGAGGTAAAGGGTATCTTTTTTTATTGTGACTTTGTTGAGTTGTCGTTAATCAACACACAATCTCGACTTTCCATCCTTCTTCTTGACCAATAACACGAGGGCTCGCCATAGTGACACACTAGGCCGAATGAATTTCTTAGACAGAAGGTTTTCCAATTGGTTCTTTAGTTCTGATAGCTCTAAGGGGGCCATTCTGTAAGGAGCGATAGAGATGGGTCCGATACCTGGAATAACATCGATAGAAAATTCGACATCACGGACTGGGGGTAGTCATGGGACGTCTGGTGGGAAACCCTCAAAGAAATCCTTCACTACCGGGATTTTATCGACAACATCCTCTAGACTCACGCTGACTGAGTTGAGAAACACATATTTCTGGACTCCTCCCTTCAGAGAAAACTTCAATCTGTTGGCTGAAAGGAACTAAAAAATATCGGGATCTGAAAATATCACGTTCCTTCACGCACAGTCTAACATGATGTAGTTGCTTGACAACCAATCCATTCCCAAAATTACTTCAAGATGTTTCAAAGGAATACAAATTAAATCAATCTTAAAATTCATTTTAAACAGTTAGCGAGCATTGCAAACATGCCAAATTACATTTTACTGGTTCAGTAGAGGGAAGGTTAAACCATTAAATCGAATGGTAAGGTAGTGACATCTAGTTGGAGCGATTCCACCCAATCTAATGAAATGAACGAGTGTGTTGCCCCATAATCATATATCACATAAAGTATTTTTCTAGCAATAAAACACTCACCTTGGATAAGTTCTGAGGAAGATGGTGTTTCTTCTCCTCTAATGTGATAAACATGTCCTCGAGCAGTAGGGCGTGCCACATCCTTGTTGTTGACAGTATCCTTGTCCCGACAATCTTTTGCCATATGGCCTGGTTTCTAACAAGCATAACATATCCTAGTTCTTCTTGGACACTCAGTCAACCTATGTCCCTCCTGTCCACAGTGATAGCATCGAACAATATGCGCCTGGTTTTGTGTTGGATTCTGATGCCTCTGATCTCCCCTGTTTTGGGGTCCCGGTCGATCTCCAGTAGTCCCTTGTGGGCGGGCATACGGCTTTTTCTGTTGGAACTAACTGCCTTTGTTTTGTTGGTCACCATTTCCCTGTTTGAAAGTAATATTTAGGGATAGAACCCCATAATTAAATGGCAAGGTTGTGTTTGATTTCCTACCTGAGGTCTCGTTGGTCCCGTAATAGCACCTCTGTTCAGGCGGCCCCGTTTCATGATCTCCACCTTTTTGCACTTCTCCACCAGCACCTGATACTGACGTATCTCTAGAGGTCCCACAGACTCCTGAATTTCATATCTGAGCCCACTTTCAAACCTCTCACACATGTACTCTTCATCCATTTGGTTACGAAAGTAGCAAAAATGTTTTGTTAGGGACTCAAACTTTGATGCATACTCGGACACTGTGAGACTTCCCTGATATAGCCTCAAAAATTGGGCCTCCTTCTCAGCCCTGGCACTCTTCGGAAAATATTTGTCTAAGAACATTCTTTTGAAAACTTCCCAGGTCACCTCTTCGTGATTTCCTTCCATCATTTGCTTCGCCCCTCGCCACCAGTTTTCAGCTTCACCAATCAACAAATAGGCGGCATACTCCGCCTTCGTGTCATCTGGGTAGTGAAGGATCTCAAGGATCTTCTCGATCTCCTGTAGCAAGAGGTCGGCCTTGTCAGGGTCATGCTCCCCTTTAAATTTTGGCGGATCTTTCCTAAGGAATTCAGTCAGTCCTCTTGGTTCCATAGCTGATTCCTCCCTTAGGTCCCTCTGCGCATTACATTGAGCTTGGTCTGCAGCTTGTTGAGCTTGAACTGCAGCTTGTTGGGCCATTGCGGCGCCATTGCATTCATGGCTTGGATTGCTTCAGTCATGTCACTTTCTCCCTGGGGCATTGGTCTGTTCGCGCGACGAGCCATACTTCCTACAAATTATCTAATCAGGATAACATTGTGATCTCACTGGAACCTTAAGATTGTAAGGAATATTTTATTCACGGCTATATAGTAGGTTCTGGTCACACAATAAATTGTGTACTAGGGGGGTTCCCAGGAAATAGAGGTGGGTCTACGGACCACTTAATAACCAAGTCTTTCTTTAGCCAGAATCCCACTACTACAAATTTTTACGGTATTACCCTTCCCTTCTATTATGGGGACAATAGCTTTAGGTCACACGATAAGTCGTGTACTAGTGGGGTTCCCAGGAAAGAGAGGTGGGTCAACGGACCACTTAATAACCAAGTCTTTCCTTAGCTACAATTCCACTAATACAACTTTTTACGGTGTTACCCTTCACTTATATTGTGGGAATCATACAATTTTATACCAGTTAGATATTTACCGCATTGTCTTTATTACAAAAAGATATATGTATAATGCATGCTCTTAAAACTATATGATCCGGATATAAACCTGCCACTAAGGCAACTCCCACAAGGATGCATATGCCATGACATGACCATATATTATCAAAACTATACTCGCACACAGCCCACTAAGAATCCTGTCATATGCATTCAACAAAAAAATCACATTTTTAAAACCATCATCGTATTCACACATCACAAAGATCACATATCACACATCCTTATCATGAGAATCATATATTCATAGATAAATAATCATTAAATAATAATTTTCACCACGTACGCATAAAACTTGAGACTTTGCTTCATTTACACCATAAAGATTAAAACTTTATATATAACAAGAAACTTCAAACTCCAACTCATATACATCATCGAATCAAAATCTTATCATATATAGATAACATAAAATAATCATATTTTGCTTGATACCCATCATAAAATTAAAACTTTATCACGTAAAATATAAAAATTCACATTTTTACTTCTTAAAAAGACATACATTAGTCTACATTTATTTCTTTCAAAAGCAAGCAATTACAATTATTAATTTCATGTATCCAACTAACGGTCTAACTATAATTTGTGCGGGGAAAAGCCTTTACCTTGGCCGCTTTTCTTCCTAATACGAAGCTCTAAGTCCCCACGAAGTTGTTCACAAGAAAATTTGATGCACGAACAAGAGGAGGTCGGAAAGAGATGACGGCTAGGGTTTTTGGTATTCTTTTATGCTTATTATTACTTAGTATGGAAATATTGTGGACTTTAGGGAAAATTTAAAGTGGAGATTATAGGGTTGGGTTACACCAAGCCACAAACCCTTAGCCCAAATTCTTCTTGTACTAAAAAAAACATCTATATATATATATAAAACTTCTCCATTAATTAAATAATTCTTACTGATAATTTTATCAACAACAATAAGTCGAATAAGGAAAATAATTATCACACCTAAATTAATATTGAGAAATATATATATTTATAGGTCTTAATTATTTTAAATAATAAATTTAGAGGATGTTACATGCATCTCCCTCAGCTAACACACTTCCTTTTCTTTTTCTGAATGAATTGCTCAATATGTACCGCACGAGAGGCCAATTCATTTAGATCATGACAAACCTATTCAACTAGCTTCTCCCTTAGCTGAGGATGCATACCACTGATGGACGTGGAAGCATACTCTATACCAGGGAATTAGACTGAACATTTTCCTGCCTTATCCTAAATCTCTCTATGAAGTCAGCAACTGATTCATCTACTTGTTGTTTAAAATTCACCAAATTGGCTGTTTTAACCTCTGTCAAGCTAATAGAATTTTTTGTGGAAACACCATTCAATGTATGCCCAAATCTGGATGGTGTTTGGAGGGAGAGAATAATACCATGTAAAAGTTGTCCTAGTCAATGATAAAGGGAACATTTGTAACTTTTGGAATTAATTTCGGTTCCCCTCACCATGTTGCACAATAAACCTTCCAATGTACTCCATTGTTGATTTTCCATCCTCCCCAAAAAAGGTAGAAAAGTCGAGAGTTTTGTAGCCTATAGGCAAAGGCACCATTTGTTGGAACCAAGTTGATTTTTCTTCTTGTGATTTTGAAGTTAACAAAAGATTTTTATAAGAACAATTTATTTGGACTAATGGCTTCGTTAAGTATGAAACAACTAGAACAAGAAAATCAGAGGAAGGTACCAGAGGAAGCTATTATAGGAAATCACCAGAGGATCAGATTAGAAGAACACAAACGCACACGCATCTTCCTCTGAACATTTTCCTATCAAAGCAACGTGCCTCTGAAGGTTACGAAGACTGACTCTAATGTTTGGCTTTGAAGTTTGGGTCTGAAGACTGCCTCTGATAATTGGTTCTAAAGACTAGCACTTAAGTGTGGGTTTGAAGAGTGCCTATGAAGACTGAATTTGAAGTATGCCTCTTATGAGCACAAACTCAATATGCCTATGAAGAGTTTATATCAAGCTATCATTAACTCTAAAGAGATTGTTCAAGCCATGCATTCAAAGCACATATTTCGCTAATCAAAAGTTGCAACACATTCCAAATGTTTCCTTTGATATGCAACCTCAAATGTTGCACTGACTTTGATGATTCAACAATGTGATTTTCCCAAAGCCACTAATTCTAAGTCACACAAATCTTCCTCTGACTTTTATTATCCAGGAAACACTACATCTCACTCCAACAAGAAATTAAATGGCTCTGATGGAAATTCAACGGCTTAGATTGAACATTCTGAAGAAAAGACTTAGTCGTATCAGAATTTCTGAATATCCAAGAACAAGCCCGAATCTATTTCCGCTCCAATCAATCAAGAGTAAGAAGGAAGATTCGTGTGAATAAGCTTTTGAACACAATATGAAAAATTATGGTCAGTTACTGTGTAAAATTATAATTGAAGGAAATATTGGACCAAGGTGAAAAGAGATATGGTTAAAATATTGTTCACAAAAAGATATGGTCAAAATTGTTCACAAGAAGATATGCTCAGAATTGTTCACAAGAAAATATGCTTAGAATTGTTCACAAGAAGATACATTTAGAATTATTCACAAGAAGAAACACTCAGAATTATTTACAAGAAGATATAGTCATAATTTGTTCACAAGAAGATACATACATAATTTATTCACTAGAAATATATGATCCATATTTTACAAGGACAAAAGTGAAACCCTAATCTATTCTATAAATAGATACTCAAGGTTGAAGAAGAAATCATGAAATCGTAAACTCAAAAATCCATACTATTCAGAAAAACTTTTGAGAGCTAAAATTTCCTAAGTACTAAAAGGTCAAAGGTTTAAGTTCTAGAGAAGCATTTTCTCAAAGAAATATTTTGTAAGTGTTTTAGTGTGTGAAATGAATTATAACAATCTTCTTAGAAAAAGCAAAACACAATCTATTCCAAACTTGTGTAACCCTACCCGATAGTGGCTTTAGTGTTCCTCAAACAATATGTGGTTTTCAGGTCGTGTTGAGAAGACTTGACTTATAGGGTCAAGGTGTAGTTGCCTTCAACAATTCGTGGTTTTTATGTTGTATGGAGAAGACATGACTTGTAGGGTAAAGGTGTTTGTTTGCCTCAAAAACCCTGTAGGTGTTGGGTTGTTTTAAGAAGACTAACTTGTAAGGTCAGGTACTGTGTAATTCAAGGATTTGAATTAATGGTTAAATCCTTCTAAGTGAAGGGACTGAATGTAGCTACCAAGTTGGTGATGAACTAGGATAAATCTGCTTGTGTTACTTTACTTCCATCACACTCTTTACTTAACTACTGCCTCTAATTACTTACGCTTGATTGCTATTGCCTCTATTTTAGTTAAAATCACCAACTCGAACCAATTATAAAATAAATAATTAAAAAGAATCCAACTTATACTAACATAATTCAACCCCTTGCTCGTGCTTGCACCTTCACCATTCTGTCTACCGCATTCAAGATAAGACTTCTTATACATAGGCATATTCATAGGTTTCAGTTGAATCCCAAAGTACCTCTTGATAGTTTTAGCTATGATGTTGGGATTCAACAATTACTATCATGGAGGTGTGACCTCGACTTCAATTGGATAGTTCCACGCATTCCTTAGGGAGTTTTGAAAACCTTGTTAAAACTTAATTTTAGGTAAAGAGTTCCCCCATTGCTAGTCTTGGTTAAATTCCATAATGTTTCTCATACGATTCCTTGGAACTACCAGTGTATTATGATGGCAAAGTGGATTGGAAATCCATGTATGTTCACCAATATAATTTACGTTTGGTCTTCGTAGAATTGAGCATGTCGGGTTTGGTGAAGGTACATCAAGTCGTGGCACGTATTTTGAAGGATTAGCCAATCAACGTGGTTAATAACCCTATGATTGTTGGGACAGATAATCCACAACTGGTGATCAAAGGCTTGTCCTTTCATATATGACATGTTGTTCGCCTGTAGGGTATTACCATATGGCGATACTTGCTACATTCCAATTTGTCATATTGCTTCATGTGGCCTCCTGTGACACCCCGAGTTTTTAAACAGCGCGTGTATTTTTTGTTCTTTTCAACCAAAATAAATAAAAGAATTTCCAAAATTAATTCAAAGGAATTAACATTAATTAAAGATTAAATCATTTCATAAAATAATACGTCGTAATTCAAACGACAAAAAGTAATTAAATAATTACATCTTGATTATAACCAAGTAAGACAGCTTTGGGGAAATTGATCTTCAAAATATACCAAAATAAAAATACATCAAAAACTGTATCCTGGACCCACCAAAACATTATCAGAGTGCAGAAAAGATATACAATCATCCCAAAACAAATAAATACGGCCCTCAACACTAGGCCCTATACAAAAAGACTAGTCTAATCTGATCATGCACTAAAACTACAGTAGCACGGTTTCCACCGCATCCTCTACAAGTCTCGTCTTCACCCCAGATGTCCATCCCTCTGCGTTGTCCACAAATGCTCCGTACGTCAAGATCAAGGAAAACTAACGACGTCTCCGTCGTTAGTGCAACCGTCGGTGGTACGGGTTTGGGTATTGTAACGCCCTGGATTTTTGGTCCAAAACGTTACTAAAAAAAATTACTTTTAGAAAAATTTACGATAATTTTTTTTTTTGTAAGAATATCTACATTTATACTTTTAAATAATTAGTAACGATCACATTTATGCTTTTAAATAATTAGTAGCAATCATATTTATTTAATACTATAAAAGGTCTATTCAAGCTAAAATAAAAGAAAAATCAATTATTTCTAACGGAAGCAAAAACCCACTTCCGTATTGATAGAATTTGAATGCATTTAAGAGTTTTGTGACAAAAATTAAAAAAAATAAATAAACATAGAAATGTTGCGGCAATATTTATTATTACAAAAATTGTCTTGAAAACCCCATTTTTACCCCACGTTCGCCGCATATTAATACTCATCAACTACTCTTGAATCTCCTCGAACTCATTAGTACCTAAAATGTTGTTGAAAGGGTAAGTTTTTTCCATCATCCACATCAAACCAAAGCTAAACATATAGAAGAATAACACAAAACATATAAAGGTAAAAACTTCTAATTTAAAAGAAAAAATGCATGCTCCTAAAATATATGTATAATGCATGCTCCTAAAACTATATGATCCGGATATAAACCTGCCACTAAGGCAACTTCCACACAGAAAGATCACCCATACCAATGGGGAAAATAAACCTGCCACTAAGGCAACTCCCACGAAGATGCATATGCCATGACCATATATTATCACAATTATACTCGCACACAGCCCACTAAGAATCATGTCATATGCATTCAAAAAAAATCACCTTTTTAAAACCATCATCTTATTCACATCACAAAGATCACATATCACACATCCTTATCATGAGAATCATATATTCATAGACAAATAATCATTAAATAATAATTTTCACCACGTACGCATAAAAATCGGGACTTGACTTCATTTACACCATAAAGATTAAAACTTTATATATAATAAGAAACTTCAAACTCCAACTCATAATACATCATCAAAATCAAAACTTTATCATATATATAACATAAGAAAAATCATATTTTGCTTCATATCCATCATAAAAATTAAAACTCTATCATGTATAATATAAAAATTCATATTTTACTTCTTAAAAAGACATACATTACATATCGAACTCAACGTAAACGATTTCAGATTCCATTATTTTATTTTATTAGTCTACATTTATTTCTTTCAAATGCAAGCAATTACAATTATTAGTTCCATGTCATCCAACTAACGGTCTAACTCAAATTTGTGTGGGGAAAAGCCCTTACCTTGGCCGATTTTCTTCCTAGTACGAAGCTCTAAGCCCCCACGAAGTTGTTCACATGAAAAGTTTGCTGCACGAAGGAGATGACGGCTAGGGTTTTGGTATTTTTTTCTGCTCACTATTACTTAGTATGGAAATATTGTGGACTTTAGAGAAAATTTAAAGTGGAGATTATTGGGTAGATAGTGTTGGGCCCAAATAATGAATAAAATGGACAAAATATTATTTTATTTATTTATTATTATTTTTTCTTAACCTTGATCATACAAAAACTAAGCCACCAACTCCAAGCCCGAATTTCTATTATGGGTTGGGTCACACCTAGCCACAAACCCTTAGCTCAAATTCTTCTTGTACTAAAAACACACACACACACACACACACACACATATATATATATATATAATTATATAATTATTCTCCATTGATTAAATAATTCTTACTAATAATTTTATCAACTACAATAAGTAGAACAAGGCAAATAATTATCACACCTAAATTAATAATGAAATATATATATTTATTAGTCTTAATTATTTTAAATAATAAATTTAGAGGATGTTACAGGTATCATCTGAGGGCAAAGCCCAATTTTCAACAATAATTATAAAGGGTCACCAACCGAAATTAACAATTACCACATAACAATTATGTCAAATATAACAGATACATTCATGGCATATTTCAATGCTTTAACAACGATGATAAATAAGTATGCTCACTTATTAAAATGTATGACATCTACATTTTTGAGAAACAAACAGTTTAACATATAAATCATGTTGCAAGTACAAATACGATCAACAATCACCACAACTAATTAGAAACTTAGAATTCATAAGATACTTGCACACCTCGATTTCCACTCATCAGCTCATATCAAATCATGACTCACAGGTCAACCATCCCAATGCAATATCTTTATGCCAATGTACACAACTCTTGGAATTACCAAGGTGCAGTCTCTAACGGACCAGCACGATTTACATACAGAATGGACCACCACGAACACGCGGCCATTCCGTAGCCCGGATAGAATTGACCGTCTAATACACGCAGAACCACTCTGAACTCGGATAGAATAGGCCGTCTAATACACGCGGAACTACTTTATAACCCATCCCGGTTTCTACATTTACGTGTATTAGCCTCTCACAGGCCAAATACACAGAAGTTAAATCCTCGCACGGATAGAATGGACCGTCTAATACACGCGGAACCACTTCGTAGTCCGGATAGAATAGACCGTCTAATACATGTGGAGCGACTCTGAACCCGGATAGAATAGACCGTCTAATACACGCGGAACTACTTTATAAACCATCACGGTTACTACTTAACTTCGCGGTCCATCACGGTTACCGCATCAACTCTGTGGCCCATCGCGGTCACCACCTGATTATGCAATGGATGAGCATGCTATGTTTCTCTCCACTGAATCCACTATGCAAATGTAAGATGTAACCCAACACTTCATCACCACCTCAAAAAATCTCAAGAATTTCATTTAATTCATCACATGCCTTACAAATGTTTTCAAATGCACCTCAAACAACCTCAAGAACTTCAGTTAATTCATCCCATGCCTTACAAATGTTTTCCAAATAGTTAAGTGTTTAAACCAATGTTTAAAAATGGAATTTTTGAAAAAAAAAAATCAATCTATATCGAATACAGCTTCATTGTATTCGATACAGATGCCAAAACAGTGGCAAAAATTAGCAATTCTATATTCGAATACGAGGTTGTCGTAGCCGAATACAGATGCAAAATAGTGGAAAAATCAGCAAATCTATATTCGAATACGACAGGGTTGTAGCCGAATACAGATGCGAAGTCAGTAGCAAAAATTGCAATTCTGTATTCGAATACGACAAGGTCGTAGCCGAATACAGATGCTAAGTCAAAAGCAAAAATCACGTATTTGTATTTGAATACGGAGAGTCGTATCCGAATACGGGGTTCAAAATTTGAATAAAACTAAACTTTTATAGAAATGTATTCGAATACACCAGTACCGTATTCAAATACACCTTTGAAAACAGTTAGATTTTCTAGAAAACTTCAACACGGTTTCAAATTTCTTTTCTTTGAAAACCAACACAACACCAAAATGTAATCACCATTTCTCGAAACTAGTCTAACATGAAAAGGTTAGGGTAGAGCTCTCTCATTTTTTCCTCTAATTCCCAAGTTGCATCTCCAATTGTTTGGTCCCAAATTACCTTGACCAATGTGATCTTTTTTCCTTGTAGGTGCTTAGTAGTCCTGTCTCCAATGCTCAATGGTGGAATTGCAAAAGAAAGGTCCTCCTTCAACTGGATATCATCTGGCATGATAATATGGGAAGGATCAGCCATGTACTTCCTCAACTGTGACATCATGTAGCTTGGCCAAACTCGGAGGCAAGGCAATTTGATAAGCTACTAGACCCACACGTCGGAGGATTTGGTATGGGCCGATGAATTTAGGAGTTAACTTCTTAGACTTCAGTGCCCTACCAACTCCAGTAGTAGGCGTCACTCACAAAAATACATGTTCACCCTGTTGAAACTCCAACGGTTGGTCGTCATAACTCTTTTGTCTGCTTTGTGCTGCCTTCATCCTTTCTTGGATCAGACGGACCTTATATGTGGTCTGTTGTACCAATTCTAGCCCCACAATTAAGTTCTCACCATCCTAATACCAACACAAGGGGGTTTGGTGCTTACGCCCATACAGAGCCTCGTACGGTGCCATCCCAATGCTTGCATGATAGCTGTTGTTGTAGGTGACCTCAATGAGAGGCAATATATTATCCCAACTTCCTCGCTCATCCAGCACACACGCTCTCAGTAAATCCTCCAAGGTCTGAATAGTTCTTTCTCTTTGTCCGTCGATTTGAGGATGATAGGTCGAACTCAATCTCAACTTAGTACCCAACGCCTCATGTAATGCTCCCCACAAATGAGAAATGAACTTCGGATCTCTATCTGACACAATGCTAGAGGCTACACTTTGTAGTCTGAAATCTCTGCAATGTATATCTTGTTGGAACCAAGTTGGTTCTAAGACTTAGGATTTTGATGTTTAAAAAGGCACTCAATGTAAACTTATTTTGTACCTTGAATTATTAAATTAAATGACACCAGAAACTGAAGAAATCAGAAGTAGAAGATCAAAGGAAAATGAATTCTGGAATTTCCAGAAGATATTCCAAGATGTCAAAACATCACCAGAAGATATCTTTGTAGGCCAATATCAGAAGGAAGAGAAATCAGAAGAAAACATGGATCATACCAGTGGAAAGCCTGCCAGAGGGAGAGTTGATCCAGACCAAAAGGAATCAAATATCAAATTTATTCCAGAAGTTATTCTGACCAGAAGATGGCCTGGCAGTGAAATATTAAACTGCCCAGACTTGTTCCAGACTCAACCAGAAGCTAAGTTTATGAGTCCAGAACAAGAGAATCAATCCAAATTTGACCCACACAATAAGAGAGCATGATTCAGGGCATGAAACTAAGTCAAGATAAGAAGAAATGATTTCCAGAATGATCCAGACCTGATCTAAAATCAAAGGTAAAATGCCCAGACTGAAATATTTATTGTCAAGATTTAATTTCAATTTAATCCAGACCAAAGTCCAGAATTAGTGCAGATCAGAGGGAAGGTTTCCAGATCAATGGTTCAGAATTAATTATTTGGTTCAGTGATGGTCTAGATCAGAAGATTAGACCATGGCCCAGTGTTGGCCGAAATCAGAGGGACATAATGTATAGTCCAGCAAAGGCCGAATTCAGAGGATTATAGCATATCAGGTGCGCATCCAAGATGGCCGAAATCAGAAGATCAGAGGGTCGGCAAGTGTGGTCCAGGGAAGGCCGAAATCAGAGGATCACAGCATAACAATCAGTATGGTCCAGATGTGGAATTCAGGAGCTGTGGCGGGAAGGAACCAACAGATTTAATTGGCCAGTTATTTTGAAAGGAAATCTGAAGATATGTTTTTTATTTATATGAAGCCCAATTAGTCAAGTTATTTTTACAGAGAATCCAGCAAGATTCAGCTCGAATTTAAGCATTGGAAGAGGCCCAAATCTGCATCTATAAAAGGAGGCTCAAGGCAGAATACTCAAGCATCGAAAAACACAAAAGAGTCATACACTTCCAAAAGCAAACACCCAAATTTTCATAGAAGTCAATTGTGAGTTTCAGCTTTCAAGAAGCAAGTACTCTTGTTATTTTCGTTCCACTGTGTCAAATCTAAGTTGTTGAAGTAGAGTCTACAAGCTGAGGGAGTCAGTAGGGGTAGCAGGTTACTTGGCAATTAGGTTCATAGTGTTGTGTGTTAAATCTAAGTTGTTGAAGTAGAGTCTACAATTTGAGGGAGTCAGAAGGGGTAGCAGGTTACTTGGCAATTAGATTTATAGTGTTGTGATTTCTTCTACAATCTGGGATTGTCAGATTGGCTAAAGACAGGAGCTGCATTCCTCAAAGAAATCTAGGATTGTTAGACTGTTTGAGAAGACTGACTTGGAGGGTCAGTAGCAAGGATGTAATTCAAGGTTTGAATTAGGGAAATCCTTCAAGGTGAAGGGACTGGACGTAGGCTCGTTAACGGTGAACCAGTATAAAAACTGTGAGTTTTATTTTTACTTTTATCCGCTGCTAACTCTGTTTATAATTATACATCAAGTTTTGTTTCAAAAGTATAAAAACGAGAAAAGTATTCAAGTTAAGTCAAACACAATTCAAACCCCCCTTCTCGTGTTTGCACCTTCAATTGGTATCAGAGCTCGGTCTCAAGGCTGAGCACTTTACAGTGTTTGAGTTAAGGTCCAAGGGGTTCAATATGTCAGAAGAATTGGGAAACAACATCAACAGACCACCACTGTTTGATGGAGAAAGGTTTGAGTATTGGAAGGACAGAATGAGAAGCTTTGTCATATCTCAAGATCCTGAACTATGGAAGATGATAGTTAAAGGATACACTGCACCTACTGATCCAGAAGATCCAACTTAGAAACTAGACATGGATGATATGAAACTAGATCAGAGCAGATTACACAAACTTCATCACAAGTCCAGAAACATCATGATCAGTGCAATCACATTCAAGGAGTTTGATAGATGCACAGATAAAGAAACAGCAAAGGGCATATTCGACAGTCTGGTTCTGACCTATGAAGGAACCTAGCAGGTTCAAGAAGCTAGGGCTAACATATTCGTCAGGAAGTATGAGCTGTTCAAGATGGAAGAGGATGAAGACATTGAAGCAATGTTCAGCAGATTCCAAACTCCGGTATCAGGTTTAAAAGTATTAAACAAAAGCTATACCACTGCAGATCATGTTATGAAAATTCTAAGAAGTTTACCAAAAAGGTGGAGACCAAAGGTTACTGCAATACAGGAAGCTAAGGATCTGAATAACTTAAGGCTTGAAGACCTGATCAGCTCACTCTGGTCTCATGAAATAGAACTGGAAGAAGATGAACCAAAGAAGAAGAAGAATCTGGCTCTGAAGTCGAAACCGAAGAAAGCTGCAAAGGCAGCATCAGAATCAGAGGATAGTGACAGTGACTGTGATGATATGGCTTACTTGACCAAAAAGATGGTTAAGATCTGGGAAAACAGGAAGAAAAGAAACTTCAGGAAGAAACATAACAACATAGGAAAGGAAGAATCTGACCAGAAGAATATTGTTTGTTATGGATGCAATAAACCTGGACATATCAAGTCAGAATGCCCAAATCTGGAAAAAGCCAAACAGCACAAGAAGTGTTCCAGATACAGAAAGAAGGGTCTGATGGCTGCCTGGGATGTATCAGAATCAGAAGAAGAATCGTTTGATGAAGAAGAGGCAGAAACAACAAAGATGGCACACATCAGGTTTGCTTCTGGTCCTCATAAAGGCATGATTTCAGGAAGGAAAGCAGGCAGAAGGAGGAATGAACGAAGCAGTCATTCAAGCAAGTCTGGAAGCACATCAGAGGAAGCAATTCTGTCTCTGATGGCTTATACCTACTCAAGTTCTGGATACAGCTCAGGAACAGAATCAGAAGATGAAGACAGTGAGGTATTTTCTGATCTTTCTAAATCTGAATTAATTGAGACTTTAAAAGACTTGTTAAATGCAAATAATAAGATGTCTTTAAAACTGAAAACTCTTAAGGAAGATAAGAAAAATCTAACCAAAGAAGTCCAAGTTTTAAAGAATCAAAATTCTGAGTATGCAACTGAAAATAAAAATTTTAAAACTAAAGTTGCAAGACTCAAGTCTGAAAACCAAACTCTCAAAAGTAATATTTGTTGCACTTCTGAAACTGTTTGTAAATCTGATATGCATGAGCAATTTTTTCAAAACTTTATTTCAAATGGAATGGAAAGAAGTAAATATGCATCTATGATTTATGGAAACAGTAACTCTGGAAAGAGAGGTCTTGGTTTTATAGAAACAATCATTGAAAATAAGGCTATTCATTCTGATGTTTTATGTATTGTCTGTGCTAAGAAAGGTCACTCTGAATTATCTTGTCCAATGGTAAAATCTGAACAAGATCAGAGAGTTGTTACAACTAACAAACCTGGACCCAATCAGTTCTAGGTACCAAAAGATCAAATTGTCTATGTTGCAGATGTTCTGAGCAACCAGAAGGAGACACCAACAATAGTGCCTGGACAATGGATGTTGGCAATGCACAAGCAGAAGAAGGTTTATGTTCCTGCTACAACAAGACAAAGGCAATCTGAGTCTGATGGAAGAAGGTCTGGTCAACTCAACCAGAACCAGAATCGGAATCAGAACCAAAACTGGAACCAGACTCAAAACTGGAACCAGAATCAAAACAAGAACTGGAACCAGAACCATAACTGGAACCAGTATCAGAAGTACATAAACTGGAACCAGAACCAAAACTGGAATCAGTATCAGAAGCACAGAAACTGGAACCAGAATCAACTCTGGAACCAGAATCAGAATCAACTCTGGAACCAGAATCAGAATCAATACTGGAACCAGAATCAGAATCAACACTGGAACCAGAACCAGGGTCAAGTAAGAAATTACCAGAATCATCAGAATTACCAAATTCATCAGAACTACCAGATTCACCCAAATCACCAAAATTACCAGAATCAAAACATGTTCCAGAATCATCAGAGGAACATGATTTATCAACCAAAGCAGAATCAAGGAAACTGCTTATACGCCAGAAGAAGAACTAGCTCTAATGGCTCGAACAGAAGATAAGTCTGAATCTGAGTCTGACTCTGACTCTGATTCTGACAGAGAAAAGACAAGGTCTGATCAGCAACACAAAACTTGGTATCTTGACAGTGGCTGCTCCAAGCACATGACTGGAGATAAATCTATGTTTCTGGATCTGACTATGAAGAATGGAGGCAAAGTTTCCTTTGGAGGAAACCAGAAAGGTCAGATTATTGGTACAGGAACTGTTGGTAACACTTTTTCTCCCTTGTCTATTAAAAATGTTTTGTCTGTTAAAGGTTTAAAACATAATCTTCTGAGCATAAGTCAATTAAGTGACTGCAAATATGATGTTATCTTTAATCAAAAAACTTGCAAAGCTGTTAGTCAAATTGATGGGACTGTGTTATTTACTGGCATTTAGGGAGGATAATGTTTATAAAATTGATCTTTTTAGTCTTGCTAAGCAACAGGTTAAATGCCTATTATCTGTAAGTGAGCAAAATCTGATTTGGCACAAGAGGCTAGGACATGCAAACCCCAGACTCATATCAGAGTTGAGCAAACTCCAGTTTGTAAGAGGGCTTCCCAAGGTAAGTTCCAAAACTGAGATTCTGTGTGAAGCATGTCAAAGAGGTAAACAAACTAAAAGCTCTTTTAAAACTAAAAAATGTGTTTCTACCTCTCAACCACTTGAACTGCTTCACTTAGATCTGTTTGGTCCGGTTCAAACAGCTTCTCTAAGTGGTAAGAAATATGGTTTTGTAATTGTTGATGATTACTCAAGATGGACTTGGGTAAAATTTTTAAAGAACAAAGATGAATCTGACAAAGTATTTATTTCCTTCTGTAAACAAGTTATGAATGAACAGGGCATTAAGATCATAATCATCAGAAGTGATCATGGAGGTGAATTCGAGAAAACGTATTTTGAAGAATTCTGTGATGAGAATGGCATCTCTCGCAACTTCTCATCCCCCAGAACACCTCAACAAAATGGAGTGGTAGAAAGGAAGAACAGATCACTGCAGGAGATGGCCAGAACCATGCTGAATGATATGAAGGTTGCCACCTACCTTTGGGCAGAAGCTGTCAACACAACATGCTACATTCATAATAGAGTCTATATCAGGTCCATCTTAAATAAAACTCCCTATGAACTGTGGAAAGGTAAGAAACCCAATATTTCCTACTTTAAGCAATTTGGCTGCATCTGCTTTATGTTGAACACTAAAGATAACCTAGCTATGTTTGATTCTAGATCTCAAAAGTGTATATTTATTGGCTACTCTGAGAGATCAAAAGCTTATAGAGTGTTTAACAAAGAAACTAACACTGTGGAAGAATCAATCCACATTAAGTTTGATGATAAACAGCTTGACTCTGAAAAGTCAAAGCAAGATGAGAAAATTGCAGGAGAACCAGAGGCACAGGAACCAGAAGCTGAACTAGAAGCAGAATCTGAGAAAGATCAAGATGAAGAAGAACATGGTAACTCTGAAAACAAGTCAGAGGGAAAGAATGGATGGAAGTACAAGTCTTCACATCCAGAATCTCTCATTATTGGCAGTGCAGCAGAACCTTTAAAGACCAGATCATCAAGTAGAGAAACCAGTCTGTTTGGTTTACTCTCAACAATTGAACCAAGCAATGTTGATGAGGCTTTGACAGAGGAAGGTTGGATACTTGCAATGCAAGAAGAGCTGAATGAATTCCAAAGGAATGATGTTTGGGATCTGGTACCCAGACCAAACAAAAACATTATTGGAACCAAGTGGGTTTCCAGGAATAAACTCAATGAAAAAGGTGAAGTGGTAAGGAACAAAGCCAGACTTGTAGCTCAAGGATACAGTCAACAGGAAGGTAGAGATTACACTGAGACTTTTGCTCCAGTGGCCAGGTTAGAAGCAATTAGAATTCTATTATCATTTGCTACTAATCATGATATAATGTTGTATCAAATGGATGTTAAAAATGCATTCTTAAACGGCTACATAAGTGAGGAAGTCTATGTCAAACAGCCCCCTAGATTTGAAAATTCTGATTTTCCAGATCATGTTTTTAAACTTAAGAAATCTTTATATGGTTTAAAACAAGCACCAACGACATGGTATGACAGACTTAGTAACTTTCTGCTTAAGAATGAATTTAATAGAGGCCAGATTGATAATACTCTATTTAGGAAATCCATTAAAACTGATATTCTGATTATTCAAGTCTATATTGTAATATCATATTTGGATCAACTAAGGGCACCCTGTGCAAAGAGTTTTCTGACCTAATGCAGAAGGAGTTTCAAATGAGCATGATGGGAGACCTTAAGTTCTTCCTGGGAATTCAGATTCATCAAGGCAAATCAGGTATACTCATTCACCAATCTAAATACACCAAAGAACTTCTTAAAAAGTTCAAGATGAGTGACTGTAAGCCTATGGCCACCCCCATGCACCCAACCTACTCACTTGAGAAAGATGAAACCAGCCAAAAGGTAGACCAAAAAACATACAGAGGTATGATTGGATCTGAAGGTGCAAACACGAGAAGGGGGGGTTGAATTGTGTTTGACTTAACTTGAATACTTTTCCTGTTTTAATACTTTCAAAACAAAAATTGATGTATAATTAAAACAGAGTTAGCAGCGGATAAAAATAAAAATAAAAACTCACAGATTTTATACTAGTTCACCGTTAACGAGGCTACGTCCAATCCCTTCGCCTTGAAGGATTTCACTAATTCAACCTTGAATTACAACCTTGCTACTGACCCTCCAAGTCAGTCTTCTCAAATAGTCTAACAATCCTAGACTTCTTTGAGGAAAAACAACTCCTGTTCTTCAGCCAATCTGACACCCCAGATTGTAGAAGAATTCACAACACTATGAATCTAATTGCTAAGTACCTTGCTACCCTTTCTGAATCCCTCAGTTTGTAGACTCTACTTCAACAACTTAGATACAACCCTATCTAATTGCCAAGTAACCTGCTACCTCTACTGACTCCCTCAGATTGTAGACTCTACTTCAACAACTTAGATTTGCCACAGTGGAAAGAAAATAACCGAGTACTTGCTTCTTGAAAGCTGAAACTCACAATTGACTTATATGAAAATTTGAGAGTGGTTGCTTTGAAGTGTATGACTCTTTTGTGATTTTCAATACTTTATTCTTCAGCATTAAGTCTCTATTTATAGTTGAACTTTAGAACTTCACTGATGTTTTACTTCTGCAGTATATTTAGATTAATCTGTTTTGAAAATATTCTGGAGTATTTTGCTCTGATTCTGTTTTGAGCCTTTTTCTCACTGATCTGTTTTGAACATTTAACTCCGCTTCTGTTTTGAGCATTTTTACCAGATTTTGTTTTGAGCCTTTTTCTCCAATTCTGTTTTGAGCATTTTTCTCAGATTCTATAATCCTCATGATCAAATATGCACCATTGGATCTTCATGCGATAGTCCACATCTGGACCAACCTATTTGATATTCTGTGATCCTCTGATTTCGGCAATTCCTGGACCACACTTCCTAACTCTCTGAATTCGGCCTTTGCTGGACTGCACAGTCTGTCCCTCTGATTTCGGCCACCACTGGGCCATGGTCTGATTTTCTGATCTGGACCATCACTGGACCAAATAATTATTTCTGAACCATTGATCTGGAAGTTTTTACTCTGATTTGGAGAGATTCTGGACTTTGGTCTGGAACAAACTGAAATTAACTTGAACAAAAAATATTTCAGTCTGGACATTTTACCTTTAATTTGGGACCAGGTCTGGATTGATTCTGGAACTCATTTCTTTTGGTCTGGACTTAGTTCCATGCCCTGAATCATGCTATCTTATGATCTGGGCCAAATCTGGATTGATCCTCTTGTTCGGGACTCATAAACATACCTTCTGGTCAAGTCTGGAACAAGTCTGGACTGTGTAATTTTTCACTTCCAGGCCATCTTCTGGTCAGAATAACTTCTGGAATAAAATTGATATTTGATTCCTGTTTGTCTGGAACAACTCTCCTTCTGGCAGGCTTTCCAATGGTATGATTCATGTTTCATTATGATTTTTCTTCCTTCTGTTCTGGGCCACCAAACATATCCTCTGGTGATGTTTTGACATCCTGTAACATCTTCTGGAAATTCCAGAATTCATTTTCCTTTGATCTCTGCTTCTGTTTCCTTCAGTTTCTGGGGCATTTAACTTAATAATTCAAAGTACAAAATAAGTTTACATTGAGTACATTTGTAAGCATTAAAATCCTAAGTACTTAGAACCAACTTGGTTTCAACAGGATCCCTGCTTTACTTAACTACTTCTAGACCTGACATTCTGTTTAGCGTTTGTGTCTGTGCCCGTTTTCAAGCTGATCCTAGGGAATCCCATTTAACTGCTGTCAAACGAATTCTAAGATACCTAAAAGGAACCACCAACCTTACCATGTTATACAAGAAAACCCCCACCTACAAACTCAAAGGTTTTTGTGATTATGACTATGCTGGAGACAAGTTGGAAAGGAAAAGTACCAGTGGCAACTGTACATTCTTAGGTGATAACTTGATCTCTTGGTCAAGCAAAAGACCAAGCACCATTGCCATGTCAACAGCAGAAGCTAAGTATATATCAGCAGCAGGATGCAGTTCACAGTTACTCTGGATGAAACACCAACTTGAAGATTACAACATCTTTGAAACCAATATCCCTTTGTTCTGTGATAACACTTCAGCCATAAACCTGATCAAGAACCCTATCTTACACTCTAGAGCCAAACACATTGAAATAAAACACCATTTCATTAGGGACCATGTTCAAAAAGGAACCTTAAGCATCCAATTTGTGGACACTGATCATCAATGGCCTGATATCTTCAACAAAGCATTACCAGAAGATAGGTTCGAGTTCATTAAGAAGCATCTCAGCATTACCTCCATATCTGACTAGCTCAAGAAGTCATCTTAGGAGTTTTTAATTTCTTGTAATTTTATTTTCTGTTTTTTAGTTTATGTTTTTACTTTCTGCAGTTTGTAAAGAGAAAAACAAAAAAATACAAAAATAGTAGGACCACTTTTTGGCTGATGACAAAAAGGGGGAGAGAGAAAGAGAGAGAAAGGAGAAATAAGTAAGTAGAAAAGGAGAGATAAAAAGAATGAAGGAGCGAAAAAGAAAGAGTGAAAACAGAAGGAGTTGAAAAGGAGAGGAAACAGGGAGAGAGAAAAACAAAGACAGAAAAGAAAGAGTGAAACCAGAAGGAGTTGAAAAGGACAGGAAGCGTGAAGAGAGAAAAAGAAAGAGAGAATAAAGAAGGAGTTGAAAAGGAGAGGAGAGGAGAAGAAAATAAAGAGAGAACAAAGAAGGAGTTGAAAAGGAGAGTATCAGACTTAGGGGGAGAGATTGGTCTGAGGGGGAGTAATTCAAAGTTTTCGAGTTATAAGTTAGCAAACTAAGTTAAGGTTTTGTCATCATCAAAAAGGGGGAGATTGTTGGAACCAAGTTGGTTCTAAGACTTAGGATTTTGATGTTTACAAAAGCACTCAATGTAAACCTATTTTGTACCTTGAATTATTAAAGTAAATGCCACCAGAAACAGAAGAAATCAGAAGCAGAAGATCAAAGGAAAATGAATTCTGGAATTTCCAGAAGATATTCCAGGATGTCAAAACATCACCAGAAGATATCTTTGTAGGCCAGTATCAGAAGGAAGAAAAATCAGAAGGAAACATGGATCATACCAGTGGAAAGCCTGCCAGAGGGAGAGTTGATCCAGACCAAAAGGAATCAAATATCAAATTTATTCCAGAAGTTATTCTGACCAGAAGATGGCCTGGCAGTAAAATATTAAACTGCCCAGACTTGTTCCAGACTCAACCAGAAGCTAAGTTTATGAGTCCAGAACAAGAGAATCAATCCAGATTTGACCGATACAATAAGAGAGCATGATTCAGGGCATGAAACTAAGTCAAGACAAGAAGAAATGATTTCCAGAATGATCCAGACCTGATCTAAAATCAAAGGTAAAATGCCAAGACTAAAATATTTATTGTCCAGATTTAATTTCAATTTAATCCAGACCAAAGTCCATAATTAGTCTAGATCAGAGGGAAGGTTTCCAGATCAATGGTTCAAAATTAATTATTTGGTCCAGTGATGGTCCGAATCAGAAGATCAGACCATGGCCCAGTGTTGGCCGAAATCAAAGGGACATAATGTATAGTCCAGCAAAGGCCGAATTCAAAGGATTATAGCATATCAGTTGCGCATCCAAGATGGCCAAAATCATAAGATCAGAGGGTCGGCAAGTGTGGTCCAGGGAAGGCCGAAATTAGAGGATCACAACATAACAATCAGTATGGTCCAGATGTGGACTAGCGCATGAAGATCCAATGGTCCAGATTTAATCAGGAAATTTATATGGTGGAGAATTTAATTTATTTTGATCAAAGGATTAAAAAGATTTATTACAAAAATAAAGTGAGGTGTTGTGGAATTCAGGAGCTGTGGCGGGAAGGAACCAACAGATTTAATTGGCCAGTTATTTTGAAAGGAAATCTGAAGATATGTTTTTTATTTATATGAAGCCCAATTGGTCAAGTAATTTTTACAGAGAATCCAGCAAGATTCAGCTCGAATTTAAGCATTGGAAGAGGCCCAAATCTGCATCTATAAAAGGAGGCTCAAGGCAGAATACTCAAGCATCGAAAAACACAAAAGAGTCATACACTTCCAAAAGCAAACACCCAAATTTTCATAGAAGTCAATTGTGAGTTTCAGCTTTCAAGAAGCAAGTACTCTTGTTATTTTCGTTCCACTGTGTCAAAACTAAGTTGTTGAAGTAGAGTCTACAAGCTGAGGGAGTCAGTAGGGGTAGCAGGTTACTTGGAAATTAGATTCATAGTGTTGTGTGTTAAATCTAAGTTGTTGAAGTAGCAGGTTACTTGGCAATTAGATTTATAGTGTTGTGATTTCTTCTACAATCTGGGATTGTCAGATTGGCTGAAGACAGGAGCTGCATTCCTCAAAGAAGTCTAAGATTGTTAGACTGTTTGAGAAGACTGACTTGGAGGGTCAGTAGCAAGGTTGTAATTCAAGGTTTGAATTAGTGAAATCCTTCAAGGTGAAGGGACTAGACGTAGCCTCGTTAACCGTGAACCAATATAAAAACTGTGAGTTTTATTTTTACTTTTATCCGCTGCTAACTCTATTTTTAATTATACATCAAGTTTTGTTTCAAAAGTATAAAAACAAGAAAAGTATTCAAGTTAAGTCAAACACAATTCAACCCCCCTTTCTCGTGTTTGCACCTTTATATCTCTGCAAGCTTAGTCACATCATAATTAGTCGTCACGGGTATGAAATGGGAAGATTTGGTCAACCTGTCGACAATCACCCAAATGGAGTCAAACTTCCGTTGAGTCTTAGGCAATGCTACCACAAAATCCATGGATATACTATCCCATTTCCATACTGGTATGTCTAATGGCCTTAATAGTCCCCCTGGCTTTTGATGTTCTACCTTAGCTTTCTGACAAGTCAAACACGAAGCCACGTATTCTGCTACTTGTTTCTTCATTCCTGGCCACCAAAACTTTTGCTTAAGGTCTTTATACATTTTGGTGGTACCAGGGTGAATACTCAGCTTGCTTTTGTGGGCCTCATCCAAGATAGTCCTCCTTAATTCGGTATTTTCGGGTATACAAACATGTCCATTACATCTCAAAATATCATCTAGGCCCACCTTGAATTCAGATGCCCAGCCAACCTCCATCAACTTCCTTTTCTCTTGAGTCAACACGTCTGTAACTTGGAGAACTTTAATCTCATTCATCAGTTGACTATCTATAATGATCATTCCACAGTGCACTTTCCCTAAGGAGATTCCAAATTAAGATTCAAGTCACAGAACTTCTCTAACAACTCCAACCCCTTCATTGTTACAAACGAGAGATGAACGTGTTTCATGCTGAGGGCATCAGCCACCACGTTCGGTTTCCCTGGATGGTAATGCAATGTGAACTCATAATCTTTAATAAACTCCATCCATTTCCTCTGCCTAATGTTAAGCTCCTTTTGATCAAACAAGTATTTCAAACTCTTATGGTCACTAAATACATCAAAACTACACCCATACAGATAATGTCTCCAAATTTTCAATGCAAAAACAATTGCAGCTAACTCCAAGTCATGAGTGGGATAATTCTTTTCATGCACCTTCAATTGCCTCAAAGCATAGGCCACTACTTGTTTGTTTTGCATCAGTACATAACCCAATCCTCGGTATGAGGCATCACAATAAACTCCGTGAGGCTCTTCTGGTTATGGCAACACTAACAATGGAGATGTAGTTAGTTTCTCTTTCATCAGTTGGAAAATTTTCTCACATTCCTCAGTCTAAGCATAAATCTGGTTCTTCTTCGTAAGGTGTGTCAACGGAGCAGCAATCTTGGCAAATCCCTCAATAAATCTCCTATAATACCCAGCCAAGCCCAGAAAACTCCTAATCTCTGTGACTGTCTGCGGTTGTTTCCATGCCATCACGGCTTCTACCTTGGATGGGTCGACAACAATCCCTTCCTTAGAAATTACATGTCCCAAGAACTTCACTTCTTCCAACCAAAATTCACATTTTCCTAGATTGGCATATAGTTGTTGCTCCTTCAGTACTTGCAGAACTTGACGCAAATGTTCCTCATGTTCCTCCCTACTCTTGGAATAGATTAAGATGTCATCAATAAAGATCACCACAAACTTGTCTAAGAACGGACAGAAGATACGGTTCATATAATCCATGAATATAGCTGGTGCATTGGTTACTCCAAAAGGCATCACCAAGTACTCATAGTGTCAATATCGTGTTTTAAAGGCTGTCTTGGATATATCATCTTCTTTCACTCGAATCTGGTGGTATCCCGACTTTAGATCAATCTTAGAAAACACCTCTGGCCCTCAAAGTTGGTCCATTAAATCATCAATGCGAGGTAAAGGGTATCTATTTTTTATTGTGACTTTGTTGAGCTGTCGATAATCAACACACAATCTCGACTTTCCATCCTTCTTCTTGACCAATAACACGGGGGCTCCCCATGGTGACACACTAGGCCGAATGAATTTCTTAGACAGAAAGTCTTCCAATTGGTTCTTTAGTTCTGATAGCTCTAAGGGTGGTCATTCTGTAAGGAGCGATAGAGAAAGGTCCAGTACCTGGAATAACATCGATAGAAAATTTGACATCACGGACTGGGGGTAGTCCTGGTACGTCTAGTGGGAAAACCTCAAAGAAATACTTCACTACCGGGATCTCATCGTCAACAACCTCTGGACTCATGCTTACTGAGTTGAGAAACATGTATTTCTGGACTCCTCCCTCCAGAGAAAACTTCAATTTGTTTGTTGAAAGGAACTTCGAAATATCGGGATCTGGAAATATCACGTTCCGTCGGGCACAGTCTAACATGATGTAGTTGCTCGACAACCAATCCATTCCCAAAATTACTCCAAGATGTTTCAGAGGAATACAAATTAAATCGATCTTAAAATTCATTTTAAACACAGTCAGCGAGCATTGCAAACACGCCAAATTACATTTTACTGGTTCAGTAGAGGGAAGGGTAACCATTAAATCAAATGGTAAGGTAGTGACATCTAGTTGGAGCGATTCTACCCAATCTAATGAAATGAACGAGTGTGTTGCCCCAGAATCATATATCACAGAAAGTATTTTTCCAGCAATAAAACACTCACCCTGGATAAGTTCTGAGGAAGATGGTGCTTCTTCTCCTCTAATATGATAAACACGTCCTCGAGCAGTAGGGCGTGCCACATTCTTTTTTTTGGCAACATCCTTCTCCCGACAATCTTTTGCCATATGGCCTGGTTTCTGACAAGCATAACATATCCTGGTTCTTTTTGGACACTCAGTCAGCCTATGTCCCTCCTGTCCACAGTGATAGCATCGAACAATATGCGCCTGGTTTTGTGTTGGATTCTGATGCCTCAGATCTCCCCTGTTTTGGGGTCCCGGTCGATCTCCAGTAGTCCCCTGTGGGCGGGTATACGGCTTTTTCTGTTGGAACTGACTGCCTTTGTTTTGTTGGTCACCGTTTCCTTGTTTGAAAGTAATATTTAGAGATAGAACCCCATAATTAAATGGTAAGGTTGTGTTTTATTTCCTACCTGAGGTCTCGTTAGTCCCCCAATAGCACCTTTGTTCAGGCGGCCCCGTTTCATGATCTCCACCTTTTTGCACTTCTCCACCAGCACCTGATACTCACGTATCTCTAGAGGTCCCACAGACTCCTTAATTTCATATCTGAGCCCGCTTTCAACCTCTCACACATGTACTCTTCATCCATTTGGTTACGAAAGTAGCAAAAATGTTTTGCTAGGGACTCAAACTTTGCGGCATACTCGGACACTGTGAGACTTCCCTGATATAGTCTCAGGAATTGAGCCTCCTTCTCAGCCCTGGCACTCTTCGGAAAATATTTGTCCAAGAACTTTCTCTTGAAAACTTCCCAGGTCACCTCTTCGTGATTTCCTTCCATCATTTGCCTCGCCCCTCGCCACAAGTTTTCAGCTTCACCAATCAACAAATAGGTGGCATACTTCACCTTCGTGTCATCTGGGTAGTGGAGGATCTCAAGGATTTTCTCGATCTCCTGCAGCCAGAGGTCGGCCTTGTCAGGGTCATACTCCCCTTTAAATTTTGGCGGATCTTGCCTAAGGAATTCAGTCAGTCCTCTTGTTGCCATAGCTGCTTCCTCCCTCAAGTCCCTCTGCGCATTACGTTGAGCCTGGTCTGCAGCTTGTTGAGCTTGAACTGCAGCTTGTTGGGCCATTGCGGCAGCCATTGCATTCATGGCTTGGATTGCTTCAGTTATGTCACTTTCTCCCTGAGGCACTGGTCGATTCGCGCGACGAGCCATACTTCCTACAAATTATCTAATCAGGATAACACTGCGATCTCATTGTAACCTTAGGGTCGTAAGGAATATTTTATTCACGCCTATATAGTAGGTTCGGGTCACATAATAAATTGTGGACTAAGGGGTTCCCAGGAAAGAGAGGTGGGTCTAAGGACCACTTAGTAACCAAGTCTTTCCTTAGCCAGAATCCCACTACTACAACTTTTTACGGTATTACCCTTCCCTTCTATTATGGGGACAATAGCTTTAGGTCACACGATAAGTCGTGTACTAGTGGGGTTCCCAGGAAAGAGAGGTGGGTCAATGGACCACTTAATAACCAAGTCTTTCCTTAGCCAGAATTCCACTAATACAACTTTTTAGGTGTTACCCTTCACTTATATTGTGGGAATCATACAATTTTATACCAGTTAGAAATTTACCGCATTGTCTTTATTACAAAAATTTATGTCATAACACAAAATTAAGTAATTAAGGAACATTCATAATCATTATAAATTCAATTGGCCTAATTAATTTCATAATTAAGGTGGAGACCAATTAAATGTCGTATGTTTTCAAATCAAATCAATCTAATTTATTACGCAATAATTTCACTGTATAACAAAATAACAATAATTATTTATAGTTTTAAAAAAAACATCAATCAGTTTCAATTAATTGATAATGTCATAATAGTAAATTCATAACATCATGATATCATTAAATCACGATTATTAAATCCATAACATACAAACAATTATTAAAAATTCAAATCACGAGTAATAAATTCATAACATCATAATATTAAATTCATAACGTCATTAATTCACGAATAATAAATTCATAACATACAAACAATAATTAAAAAAAAAATTAAATCACGAGAGTAAATTCATACCATCATAATATTAAATTCATAACGTTATTAATTCACGAATAATAAATTCATAACATACAAACGACAATTATTAAAAAAAAAAATTTAAATCACGAGAGTAAATTCATAACATCATAATATTAAATTCATAACGTCATTAATTCACGAATAATAAATTCACGTCATTAATTCATATACGGAGGCAGGTGGTAGTGGTTCTAATCCGCATACAACTTATAATGAAGATAATGATCAAAATGAGGATCAATCACAACAACCTGAACTCGTACAAAGGGCTAGACGAGTTCGACGGCCGAGTAGATGTGGAACCGGAGGACATTTAGATGGAAATAATTAATTGCAAATTCATGTAGTTTTTTCTTTCAATTTGATGTATGTTTTTCATTTCAATTTAATGTATTTTTTTTAAATTCATTAATATAATTAATTATTATAATTTAGATGGAAATAATTAATTATATTTATAATTTTATTTTTTTGTTATTTTATTATTATTACAAATTTTTTAATCCTAAATAAATATTAATTTATTTTAATTTTTTTATTATGTTTATTATTATAATAATTTTCTTTTTTTATTTATTTATTATTATTATTATTATTATTATTATTATTATTTTTAATTATCCAATTAATAAAAAAATTTAGGTTTAGGGTTTATGAATTATTTTAAATATTTATAATTTATTATAATTATTTTAAATTAATAAATTAAAAAAAACTTTGGGTTTAGGGTTTAGGATTTATGAATTATTTTAAATATTTGTAATTTATTATAATTATTTTTAATTATTAAATTAAAAAAAATTAGGGTTTGGGGTTTAGGGTTTAGGGTTTATTAATTATTTTAAATATTTATAATTTATTATAATTATTTTAAATTTTTAAATTTAAACCAAAAAAAAGGGGGGGTGTAGATCATCGCACCCTGTGGGTGCGATGAGAAAAAAAGCGACTGCAGATCATCGCCCTCTAGGGGTGCGAAGATCAACGGGCTGGAAAAAATTCCCCTTCAAGTCATCGCAGGTCCAGGTTGCGACGAACAACTGGGTCCAAAAAGTAGGGCAATCTGGGCAATTTTTTTCAAAGTGGGGCAATTAGGACAAAAAAAAAAAAGAGGATATATGTGTGCTAATACCGCTAAAATAAAAGAAAAATCAATTATTCCTAACGGAAGCAAAAACCCACTTCCGTATTGATAGAATTCGAATGCATTTAAGAGTTATGTGACAAAAATTAAAAAAAAATAAATATAGAAATGTTGCGGCAATATTTATTATTACAAAAATTGTATTGAAAACCTCATTTTTACCCCACGTTCGCCGCACATTAATACTCATCAACTACTCTTGAATCTCCTCGAACTCATTAGTACCTAAAATGTTGTTGTAAGGGTAAGTTTTTTCCATCATCCACATCAAACCAAAGCTAAACATATAGAAGAATAACACAAAACATATAAAGGTAAAAACTTCTAATTTAAAACAAAAAATGTGCAAACGCTAAATCGTATATAAAAATATATGTATAATGCAGGCTCCTAAAACTATATGATCCAGATATAAACCTGCTACTAAGGCAAGTTCCACACAGAAAGATCACCCATACCAATAGGGAAAATAAACCTGCCACTAAGGCAACTCCCACGAAGATGCATATGCCATGACCATATATTATCACAATTATACTCGCACACAGCCCACTAAGAATCATGTCATATGCATTCAAAAAAAATCACCTTTTTAAAACCATCATCTTATTCACATCACAAAAATCACATATCACACATCCTTATCATGAGAATCATATATTCATAGACAAATAATCATTAAATAATAATTTTCACCACGTACGCATAAAAATCGGGACTTGACTTCATTTACACCATAAAGATTAAAATTTTATATATAATAAGAAACTTCAAACTCCAACCCATAATAGATCATCAAAATCAAAACTTTATCATATATATAACATAAGAAAAATCATATTTTGCTTCATATCCATCATAAATATTAAAACTCTATCATGTATAATATAAAAATTCATATTTTACTTCTTAAAAAGACATACATTATTAGTCTACATTTATTTCTTTCAAAATCAAGCAATTACAATTATTAGTTTCATGTCATCCAACTAACGGTCTAACTCAAATTTGTGTGGGGAAAAGCCCTTACCTTGGCCGATTTTCTTCCTAGTACGAAGCTCTAAGCCCCCACGAAGTTATTCACATGAAAAGTTTGCTGCATGAAGGAGATGACGGCTAGGGTTTCGGTATTTTTTTCTGCTCACTATTACTTCGTATGGAAATATTGTGGACTTTAGGGAAAATTTAAAGTGGAGATTATTGGGTAGATAGTGTTTGGCCCAAATAAAGACTAAATGGAGAAAATATTATTTTATTTATTTATTATTATTTTTTCTTAACCTTGATCATACAAAAACTAAGCCACCAACTCCAAGCCCGAATTTCTATTATGGGTTGGGTCACACCTAACCACAAACCCTTAGCTCAAATTCTTCTTGTACTAAAAAAAAAAAAACACACACACACACACACATATATATATATATAATTATATAAAACTTCTCCATTGATTAAATAATTCTTACTAATAATTTTATCAACTACAATAAGTAGAACAAGGCAAATAATTATCACACCTAAATTAATAATGAAATATATATATTTATTAGTCTTAATTATTTTAAATAATAAATTTAGAGGATGTTACAGGTATCGTCTGAGGGCAAAGCCCAATTTTCAACAATAATTATAAAGGGTCACCAACCAAAATTAACAATTACCACATAGCAATTATGTCAAATATACAGATACATTCATGGCATATTTCAATGCTTTAACAACAATGATAAATAAGTATGCTCACTTACTAAAATGTATGACATCTACATTTTTGAGAAACAAACAGTTTAACATATAAATAATGTTGCAAGTACAAATACGATCAACAATCACCACAACTAATTAGAAACTTAGAATTCATAAGATACTTGCACACCTCGATTTCCACTCATCAGCTCATATCAAATCATGACTCACAGGTCAACCATCCCAGTGCAATATCTTTATGCCAATGTACACAACTCTTGGAATTACCAAGGTGCAGTCTCTAATGGACCAACACAATTTACATATAGAATGGACCACCACGAACACGCGGCCATTCCGTAGCCCGGATAGAATGGACCGTCTAATACACGCAGAACCACTCTGAACCCGGATAGAATAGGCCGTCTAATACACGCGGAACTACTTTATAACCCATCACGGTTTCTACATTTACATGTATTAGCCTCTCACAGGCCAAATACACAGAAGTTAAATCCTCGCACGGATAGAATGGACCGTCTAATACACGCGGAACCACTTCGTAGTCCGGAGAGAATAAACCATCTAATACATGTGGAACTACTCTGAACCCGGATAGAATAGACCGTCTAATACACGCGGAACTACTTTATAACCCATCACGCTTACTACTTAACTTCGCGGCCCATCACGGTTACCGCATCAACTATGTGGCCATCGCGGTCACCACCTGATTATGCAATGCATGAGCATGCTATGTTTCTCTCCACTGAATCTACTATGCAAATGTAAGATGTAACCCAACACTTCATCACCACCTCAAACAATCTCAAGAATTTCATTTAATTCATCACATGCCTTACAAATGTTTTCAAATACACCTCAAACAACCTCAAGAACTTCAATTAATTCGTCCCATGCCTTACAAATGTTTTCCAAATAGTTAAGTGCTTAAACCAATGTTTAAAAATGGAATTTTTGAAAAAAAAATCAATCTATATTCGAATACAGCTTCCTTGTATTCGATACAGATGCCAAAACAATGGCAAAATCAACAATTCTATATTCGAATACGAGGTTGTCGTAGCCGAATACAGATGCGAAACCAGTGGCAAAATCAACAAATCTATATTCGAATACGACAGGGTTGTAGCCGAATACAGATGCGAAGTCAATAGCAAAAATTGCAATTCTGTATTCGAATACGACAAGGTCGTAGCCGAATACAGATGCTAAGTCAAAAGCAAAAATCACGTATTTGTATTTGAATACGGAGAGTCGTATCCGAATACGGGGTTCAAAATTTGAATAAAACTGAACTTTTATAGAAATGTATTCGAATACACCAATACCGTATTCGAATACACCTTCGAAAACAGTGAGATTTTCTAGAAAACTTGAACACGGTTTCAAATTTCTTTTCTTTGAAAACCAACACAACACCAAAACGTAATCACCATTTCTTGAACCACAAACTCAGAACATCCTCAACACAACATCAATGATTTTTACTCATCAACACGACAGCAAAAGCATGAATAATAACAACAACCAAAAGCAGCAACAACAACTCTCAACATGCATTATCTCAACAACATGCGTTTTACTCATTCACAAATCACATGCAAGGTAGATTTCAGGATTAACACAACACCAAAACATCATCAATACATCAACCACGCCAGCCACCAAACAGAACAACAACAAAACAGACACCACAAGTAGTTTGCTCATTCATAACAACGTGCAAGGGCAGTTTTATTTTCAAAACAGAACATCGCATATAATCATCCATCACACATGCATTTATATCCCTAAATGCAATCTAGAAAATTGGAAGGTGCCCCTTACCTTAGTTACATTTTCTTGCTCGTTTACGTTACCGCGACAAAAGCCGGCGACACTCCCGCTCGCGTCATCGCTACCAAACTTGGTTCTCTAACACCGTAACGATGAGAGGAACAACTTTCCTTCTTGACACTTTCTGTTTCGACGCTTGGATTTCCAAGTAATTTGGATTTTGAGTATGCTCTTTTTAACCAACACAAACAGAAACAGAAGAAAGAAGAAATAGAGAGTCACACGGGCAGGTGAGGAAGGAAGGAAGTGTTTCTGGTTTTCTGATTTCCTTTGCTTGCCTCTCACACACAGCATATATATATATATATATATATATATATATATATATATATATATATACTCCACCAACTTTGTATATTATATTATTAAACTTGACCCTTAAGCAACTAAACCCTCCCGTCGCAATTCTGTTGATAGATAAAATCTTGATCAACTGCCCGATATTTAATTACTCGTAATTAAATTAATTTATCCTTCGTCCAATAATTTTAATCAATCTCAAAAATATTTATATATATATATAAAAATATACATATATCAAATATTTTCAAATATTCCAAAATACACTTGATATTAAATCCATAATTTAATTTAAATTTAAGGGTCTTACACCTCCTAGCCATATGTACCGAACCATATTGAAGGTTAGGCTAATTATACGTATCATTTGCCACTGGGTGCCCCTAGGGTTACCCGTGGCAAAAGTATTACATTGTTCATTGTAAGGAATAAAAGGTATCTATTGCATAAGACTCGGTTGCACCTAAGAAGGTCAATTCGTTGTAATGATCGCTAACTTTGGTTACAATGTTTGCTTGACCTTGGTTCCCTTGGACTACAAAAGTGACTTAATTATTACCTGAATTAGCTCGTTTTATCTCCAGCTCCCTAGTTTATTGAACCTCACTTTGAATCATGGGTTTCACAATGTCACCAAGCTGCTTAGAGACTTGATACATGATGCCATGTATCCCCATGTCAATATGTTGTCTAATGAAAAATGTGGTCATAACCATTGGTTGGTCAGGTGCATCAACCATTTCGTCTCCAAAACCATTAAGAACAACCACCAAATGTAGGCATTCCCAATGTTTGAGGAGGATCGTTAGACCTATGTTGGAATGACTTTTTTGATGTTGATGATGATGATTTTTCCATGATGCTAATACTTTTACCATAATGCAAGTGCATTCACCAAACATAATTGTGACTTGGCAAAGTGAACTTTTCCATGGTCTCTACCATAATGTCCCATTGGGTGTGCCAAATTTGTTGTTGGAAATAAGAATTAGTCGAGGAAACAACTAACTGTTATCAACTTTTGATTCCCATTTTCTTCAAACTATTACGCTAAGGAAGGAACTATGTCTTCAGCTATGGGTTCCTTAACAACTCCAAAGAGTGTTAAGTATGGTGTGTATGTTTAAGCTATTGGACTATGAATGCATAAAGTAAAGTAAATTGATAAAGGATAAAGAATGCATAAAAATATGTTTGATTGATTGTGTTTGTGTAAAATATTACAAGTACTGATTTTTATAGGAACACCTAATCCCATAAGCCATAAATCGTGACCTACAAACATATAGTTGTGATCAACTAATTATGTGGGTAGCGTGTGCTAGCTCCCATTTGAAGGAGTACGTGGCGTCCCACGATCAACTTGTTTTTCCTATTTCTTCAGCATGTTTCGTTGGCAATATTCACGTGTGGTACTTGTAACACACCGGATTTTGAATTCAAATCATTACTTAAACTACTTATTGTTTAGAAAAATTTACAACAATTTTTTTTAAAACTAAGAATACCTAAACATTTGCTCATTTAAATAATTAGTAACAACCACATTTATTTAATATTGTTAAGAAAACATTTATTCAAAAGCTAAAACAAAGTAAAAGCAATTACTCCTATCGAAAAGGAACCTGCTTCCATATTTCTAGAATTCTTATGCATTTTAAAAGTTGGTAACAAAAGATTTAAAAATAAACTTAGAAATATCGCGGCAATTCAATTATTACAAAATAGTCATGAAAAACTCATTTTTACACCACGTTCGTGGAACATCAATACTCATCAACTACTCTTGAATCTCTTCGAATACATTAGTACCTAAAATGTTGTTGTAAGGGTCAGTTTTTTTCCATCATCCACATCAAACCAAAGCTAAACATATGGAAAAATGACACAAAACATATAAATGTAAAACTTCCAATTTAAAAGAAAAAAAAATGCAAACTGGTAAATTGTATAACATTATATGCACTCATGCGAATGCATATTTTAAAACTATACGATTCGGATATAAACCTGTCACTAAGGCAACTTCCACACAGAAAAATCATCTATATCAATGGGAAAAATAAATCTGCCACTAAGGTAACTCCCACGAAGATGCATATGTCATGACATGACAATATATTATCAAAAAATTATACTCTCACACAACCCACTAAGAATTATGTCATATGCATTCAAAAAAATCAATTTTTAAAATCATCATTTTTATTCACATATCACGAAGATCATATATCACACATCATTATCATGAGAATCATACATTCATAGAAAAATAATCACAAAAATTATAACTTTCATCACATACACTTAAAAATCGAAACTTGATTTCATATACACCATAAAAATTAGCACTTTAATATATATAACAAGAAAATTCAAACTCAAAATCATACACATCATCAGAGTTAAAACTTTATCACATATAACATACAAATTCAACCTTTATTTCATATCCATTACAGAAATTAAAACTTTATTATCTATAACATAAAAATGCATACTTTACTTCATATTTTTTATAAAACTTAAAACTTTCTTACATATAACATAAAAATTCAAACTTTATTTCATATTCATCTTAAAAATTAAAACTTTATCATATATAACATAAAATTCATACTCTACATCTTAAAAATTGTATATTACATATTGAACTCAAAGTAAAGGATCGGGGTTTTATTATTTTAATCCATTAAACTACATTTATTCCTTTTAAATGGAAAACAATCACAAATATTAATTTCATGTCATTCCAACCAACGGTATAACTATAATTTGTGTGGGGAAAAGCCCTTCCCTTGGCCGCTTTTCTTCCTAGCACAAAGCTCTAAACTTTTGATGTGCTGAAAGATGAGGTGTGAAGGTGATGGTGGCTAGGTTTTTGGTATTCCTTTCTGTTTATAGAATCTTGTCTATAAGGGGTTTGTGAGTTAGTGTTTTTTTCCCTGCTTATTGTAACGCCCCGGATTTTTGGTCCAAAACGTTACTAAAAAAAAATACTTTTAGAAAAATTTACGATAATTTTTTTTTTGTAAGAATATCTACATTTATACTTTTAAATAATTAGTAACAATCACATTTATGCTTTTAAATAATTAGTAACAATCACATTTGTTTAATATTATAAAAAAAAGTTTATTCAAGCTAAAATAAAGGAAAAATCAATTATTCCTAAACGGAAGCAAAAATCCACTCCCGTATTTATAGAATTCGAATGCATTTAAAAGTTTATTGACAAAAATTAAAAAAATAAATAAACATAGAAATTTTGCGGCAATACTTATTATTACAAAATTGTCTTGAAAACCCCATTTTTACCCCACGTTCGCCACACGTTAATACTCATCAATTACTCTTGAATCTCCTCGAACTCATTAGTACCTAAAATGTTGTTGTAAGGGTCAATTTTTTTCCATCATCCACATCAAACCAAAGCTAAACATATAGAAGAATAACACAAAACATATAAAGGTAAAAACTTGTAATTTAAAAGAAAAAAATGCGCAAACAGTAAATCGTATGTAAAAAATATGCATAATGCATGCTCCTAAAACTATATGATCTGGATATAAACCTGCCACTAAGGCAACTCCCACGAAGATGCATATGCTATGACATGACCATATATTATCACAATTATACTCGCACACAGCCCACTAAGAATCATGTCATATACATTCAAAAAATCACCCTTTTTAAAACCATCATCTTATTCACATCACAAAGATCACATATCACACATCCTTATCACGAGAATCATATATTCATAGACAAATAATCATTCAATAATAATTTTCACCACGTAAGCATAAAAATCGGGACTTGACTTCATTTACACCATAAAGATTAAAACTTTATATATAACAAGAAACTTCAAACTCCAACTCATAATACATCATCAAAATCAAAACTTTATCATATATATAACATAAGAAAAATCATATTTTGCTTCATATCCATCATAAAAATTAAAACTCTATCATGTATAATATAAAAATTCATATTTTACTTCTTAAAAAGACATACATTACATATCGAACTCAACGTAAAGGATTTCATATTCCATTATTTTATTTTATTAGTCTACATTTATTTCTTTCAAAAGCAAGCAATTACAATTATTAGTTCTATGTCATCCAACTAACGGTCTAACTCAAATTTGTGTGGGGAAAAGCCCTTACCTTGGCCGATTTTCTTCCTAGTACGAAGCTCTAAGCCCCCACAAAGTTGTTCACATGAAAAGTTTGCTGCATGAAGGAGATGACGGTTAGGGTTTCGGTATTTTTTTCTGCTCACTATTACTTCGTATGGAAATATTGTAGACTTTAGGGAAAATTTAAAGTGGAGATTATTGGGTAGATAGTGTTGGGCCCAAATAAAGAATAAAATGGAGAAAATATTATTTTATTTATTTATTATTATTATTATTTTTTTCTTAACCTTGATCATGCAAAAACTAAGCCACCAACTCCAAGCCCAAATTTCTATTACGGGTTGGGTCACACCTAGCCACAAACCCTTAGCTCAAATTCTTCTTGTACTAAAAAAAAAACATATATATATATATATAATTATATAAAACTTCTCCATTGATTAAATAATTCTTACTAATAATTTTATCAACTACAATAAGTCGAACAAGACAAATAATTATCACACCTAAATTAATAATGAAATATATATATTTATAAGTCTTAATTATTTTAAATAATAAATTTAGAGGATGTTACAATACTCACCCCCTTAAAAATAGTTTCGTCCTCGAAACTAGTCTAACATGAAAAGGTTATGGTAGAGCTCTATCATTTTTTCCTCTAATTCCCAAGTTGCATCTGGTACGATAATACGGGAAGGATCATCCATGTACTTCCTCAACTGTGACACGTGGAACACATCATGCAGCTTGGCCAAACTCGGAGGCAAGGTAATTTGATAAGCTACTAGACCCACACGTCGGAGGATTTGGTATTGGCCGATGAATTTAGGAGTTAACTTCTTCGACTTCAGTGCCCTACCAACTCCAGTAGTAGGCGTCACTCTCAAAAATACATGTTCACCCTCTTGAAACTCAAGCGGTTTCCTCCGTTGGTCGGCATAACTCTTTTGTCTGCTTTGTGCTGCCTTCATCCTTTCTTGGATCAGACGGACCTTATCTGTGGTCTGTTGTACCAATTCTGGCCCCACAATTAAGTTCTCACCATCCTGATACCAACACAAGGGGGTTTGGCACTTACGCCCATATAGAGCCTCGTACGGTGCCATCCCAATGCTTGCATGATAGCTGTTGTTGTAGGTGAACTCAATGAAAGGCAATATATTATCCCAACTTCCTCGGTCATCCAGCACACACGCTCTCAATAAATCCTCCAAGGTCTGAATAGTTCTTTCTGTTTGTCCGTCGGTTTGAGGGTGATAGGCCGAACTCAATCTCAACTTAGTACCCAACGCCTCATGTAATGCTCTCCACAAACGAGAAATAAACTTTGGATCTCTATCTGACACAATGTTAGAAGGTACCCCATGTAGTCTGACAATCTCTGCAATGTATATCTTTGCAAGCTTAGTCACATCATAATTAGTCCTCACGGGTATGAAATGGGCAGATTTGGTTAACCTGTCGACAACCACCCAAATGGAGTCAAACTTCCGTTGAGTCATAGGCAATGCTACCACAAAATCCATGGATATACTATCCCATTTCCATACTGGTATGTCTAATGGCCTTAATAGTCCCCCTAGCTTTTGATGTTCTACCTTAGCTTTCTGACAAGTCAAACACGAAGCCACGTATTCTGCTACTTGTTTCTTCATTCCTGGCCACCAAAACATTTGCTTAAGGTCTTTATACATTTTGGTGGTACCAGGGTGAATACTCAGCTTGCTTTTGTGGGCCTCATCCAAGATAGTCCTCCTTAATTCGGTATTTTCGGGTATACAAACATGTCCATTACATCTCAAAATATCATCTGGGCCCACCTTGAATTCAGGTGCCTTGCCAACCTCGATCAACTTCCTTTTCTCTTGAGTCAACACGTCTGTAACTTGGAGAACTTTAATCTCATTCATCAGTTGACTATCTATAATGATCACTCCACAGTGCAATTTCCCCAATGGAGATTCCAAATTAAGATTCAAGTCACAAAACTACTCTAACAACTCTAACCCCTTCATTGTTGCAAACGAGAGATGAACGCGCTTCCTGCTGAGGGCATCAGCCACCACGTTCGCTTTCCCTGGATGGTAATGCAATGTGAACTCATAATCTTTAATAAACTCCATCCATCTCCTCTGCCTAATGTTAAGCTCCTTTTGATCAAACAAGTATTTCAAGCTCTTATGGTCACTAAATACATCGAAACTACACCCATACAGATAATGTCTCCAAATTTTCAATGCAAAGACAATTGCAGCTAACTCTAAGTCATGAGTGGGATAATTCTTTTCATGCACCTTCAATTGCCTCGAAGCATAGGCCACTACTTGTTTGTTTTACATCAGTACACAACCCAATCCTTGGTATGTGGCATCACAATAAACTTCGTAAGGCTCTTCTGGTTGTGGCAACACTAACACTGGAGATGTAGTTAGTTTCTCTTTCATCAATTGGAAATTTTTCTCACATTCCTTAGTCCAAGCATAAATCTGGTTCTTCTTCGTAAGGTGCGTCAACGGAGCAGCAATCTTGGCAAATCCCTCAATAAATCTCCTATAGTACCCAGCCAACCCCAGAAAACTCCTAATCGTTGTGACTGTTTGCGGTTGGTTCCATGCCATCACGACTTCTACCTTGGATGGGTCGACAGCGATGCCTTCCTTAGAAATTACATGTCCCAAGAACTTCACTTCTTCCAACCAAAATTCACATTTTCCTAGATTGGCATATAGTTGTTGTTCCTTCAGTACTTGCAAAACTTGACGCAAATGTTCCTCATGTTCCTCCCGACTCTTGGAATAAATCAAGATGTCATCAATAAAGATCACCACAAACTTGTCTAAGAACGGACGGAAGATACGGTTCATATAATCCATGAAGATAGCTGGCGCATTGGTCACTCCAAAAGGCATCACCAAGTACTCATAGTGCCCATATCGCGTTCTAAAGGCTGTCTTGGATATATCATCTTCTTTCACTCGAATTTGGTGGTATCCTGACTTTAGATCAATCTTAGAAAACACCTCTGCCCCTCTGAGTTGGTCCATTAAATCATCAATGCGAGGTAAAGGGTATCTATTTTTTATTGTGACTTTGTTGAGCTGTCGATAATCAACACACAATCTCGACTTTCCATCCTTCTTCTTGACCAATAACACGGGGGCTCCCCATGGTGACACACTAGGCCGAATGAATTTCTTATACAGAAGGTCTTCCAATTGGTTCTTTAGTTCTGATAGCTCAAAGGGGGCCATTTTGTAAGGAGCGATAGAGATGGGTCCAGTACCTGGAATAACCTCGATAGAAAATTCGACATCACGGACTGGCGGTAGTCCTGGTATGTCTGGTGGGAAAACCTCAAAGAAATCTTTCACTACCGGGATCTCATCGACAACAACCTTTGGACTCATGTTGACTTAGTTGAGAAACACATATTTCTGGACTCCTCCCTTCAGAGAAAACTTCAATCTGTTGGCTGAAAGGAACTTCGAAATATCGGGACCTGCAAATATCACGTTCCGTCGGGCACCGTCTAACATGATGTAGTTGCTAGACAACCAATCCATTCCCAAAATTACTCCAAGATGTTTCAGAGGAATACAAATTAAATCGATCTTAAAATTCGTTTTAAACACAGTCAGCGAGCATTGCAAACACGCCAAATTACATTTTATTGGTTCAACAGAGGGAAGGGTAACCATTAAATCAAATGGTAAGGTAGTGACATCTAGTTGGAGCGATTCCACCCAATCGAGTGTGTTGCCCCAGAATCATATATCACAGAAAGTATTTTTTCAGCAATAAGACACTCACCATGGATAAGTTCTGAGGAAGATGGTGCTTCTTCTCCTCTAATGTGATAAACACGTCCTCGAGCAGTAGGGTGTGCCACATCCTTGTTGTTGACAGTATCCTTCTCCCGACAATCTTTTGCCATATGGCCTGGTTTTTGACAAGCATAACATATTCTGGTTCTTCTTGGACACTCAGTCAGCCTATGTCCCTCATGTCCACAGTAATAGCATCGAACAATATGCGCCTGGTTTTGTGTTGGACTCTGATGCCTCTGATCTCCCCTGTTTTGGGGTCCCGGTCGATCTCCAGTAGTCCCTTGTGGGCGGGCATACAGCTTTTTCTATTGGAACTGACTGCCTTTGTTTTGTTGGTCGCCATTTCCCTGGGGTCTCATTGGTCCCCCAATAGCACCTCTGTTCAGGTGGCCCCGTTTCATGATCTCCACCTTTTTGCACTTCTCCACCAGCACTTGATACTGACGTATCTCTAGAGGTCCCACAGACTCCTTAATTTCATATCTGAGCCCGCTTTCAAACCTCTCACACATATACTCTTCATCCCTTTGGTTACGAAAGTAGCGAAAGTGAATATTTTATTCACGACTATATAGTAGGTTCGGGTCACACAATAAATTGTGTACTAGGGGGTTCCCAGGAAAGAGAGGTGGGTCTACGGACCACTTAATAACCAAGTCTTTCCTTAGCCAGAATCCCACTACTACAACCTTTTACGGTATTACCCTTCCTTTCTATTATGGGGACAATAGCTTTAGGTAACACGATAAAGTCGTGTACTAGTGGGGTTCCTAGGAAAGAGAGATGGGTCAATGGACCACTTAATAACCAAGTCTTTCCTTAGCCAGAATTCCACTAATACAACCTTTTTACGGTGTTACCCTTCACTTATATTGTGAGAATCGTACAATTTTATATCAGTTAGAGAATTAAGGAACTTTCATAATCATTATAAATTCAATTGGCCTAATTAATTTTAATTAATTTCATAATTAAGGTGGAGACCAATTAAATGTCATATGTTTTCAAATCAAATCAATCTAATTTATTACGCAATAATTTCACTATATAACAAAATAACAACTAATCATTTATAGTTTAAAAAAACATCAATCAGTTTCAATTAATTGGTAATGTCATAATAGTAAATTCATAACGTCATAATGTTATAAATCACGATTATTAAATCCATAACATACAAACAATTATTAAAAATTCAAATCACGAGTAGTAAATTCATAAGATCATAATATTAAATTCATAATGTCATTAATTCACAAATAATAAATTCACAACATACAAACAATAATTAAAAAAAATTTAAATCACGAGTAAATTCATAACATCATAATATTAAATTCATAAAGTCATTAATTTCACGAATAATAAATTTATAACATACAAACGACAAAAAAAAAAAATCAAATCACGAGAGTAAATTCATAACGTCATAAAATTAAAAGCAATTATTACATTGAATCAAATTAAATCGAGATAATTTCAAATTATAATGTAATAAATTCATAATTCATACCATCATAAAATCATAATTAATTATTACATTGAATCAAATTAAATCGAGATAATTTCAAATTATAATGCAATAAATTCATAATTTATACCATCATAAAATCATAATTAATTATTGCATTGAATCAAATTAAAACTTTTTCAAATCATAGGATCAAGAATTTAAGGCATATCATAATTGCAATTAATTGAAGAAAATTTCTATTTTTGAGAACATAAAAAAAATCAATTAGTATTAAAAGAGACCAAATACTCAATGCAAAATGTTAATTTTCCATATATGAATATATATATAACCAAAATAGTAATAAATCATATAATAAAATATACTAAAATTAAACATCACACATAAATCAAGGCATGCGTCATACAAAATCGTCCCACCCAAAAATTTCCGAGGATTATTGCTCTGATACCATAATGTAACGCCCCAGATTTTTGGTCCAAAACGTTACTAAAAAAAATACTTTTAGAAAAATTTACGATAATTTTTTTTTGTAAGAATATCTACATTTATACTTTTAAATAATTAGTAACAATCACATTTATGCTTTTAAATAATTAGTAACAATCACATTTGTTTAATATTATAAAAAAAAAAGTTTATTGAAGCTAAAATAAAGGAAAAATCAATTATTCCTAAACGGAAGCAAAAATCCACTCCCGTATTTATAGAATTCGAATGCATTTAAAAGTTTAGTGACAAAAATTAAAAAAATAAATAAACATAGAAATTTTGCGGCAATACTTATTATTACAAAATTGTCTTGAAAACCCCATTTCTACCCCACGTTCGCCGCACGTTAATACTCATCAATTACTCTTGAATCTCCTCGAACTCATTAGTACCTAAAATGTTGTTGTAAAGGTCAATTTTTTTCCATCATCCACATCAAACCAAAGCTAAACATATAGAAGAATAACACAAAACATATAAAGGTAAAAACTTGTAATTTAAAAGAAAAAAATGCGCAAACAGTAAATCGTATGTAAAAAATATGTATAGTGCATGCTCCTAAAACTATATGATCCGGATATAAATCTGCCACTAAGGCAACTTCCACACAGAAAGATCACCCATACCAATGGGGAAAATAAACCTGCCACTAAGGCAACTCCCACGAAGATGCATATGCCATGACATGACCATATATTATCACAATTATACTCGCACACAGCCCACTAAGAATCATGTCATATACATTCAAAAAATCACCCTTTTTAAAACCATCATCTTATTCACATCACAAAGATCACATATCACACATCCTTATCACGAGAATCATATATTCATAGACAAATAATCATTCAATAATAATTTTCACCACGTACGCATAAAAATCGGGACTTGACTTCATTTACACCATAAAGATTAAAACTTTATATATAACAAGAAACTTCAAACTCCAACTCATAATACATCATCAAAATCAAAACTTTATCATATATATAACATAAGAAAAATCATATTTTGCTTCATATCCATCATAAAAATTAAAACTCTATCATGTATAATATAAAAATTCATATTTTACTTCTTAAAAAGACATACATTATATATCGAACTCAACGTAAAGGATTTCATATTCCATTATTTTATTTTATTAGTCTACATTTATTTCTTTCAAAAGCAAGCAATTACAATTATCAGTTCTATGTCATCCAACTAACGGTCTAACTCAAATTTGTGTGGGGAAAAGCTCTTACCTTGGCCGCTTTTCTTCCTAGTACGAAACTCTAAGCCCCCACGAAGTTGTTCACACGAAAAGTTTGCCACACGAAGGAGATGAGGTGTGAAGGAGATGACGGCTAGGGTTTCGGTATTTTTTTCTGCTTACTATTACTTAGTATCGAAATATTGTGGACTTTAGGGAAAATTTAAAGTGGAGATTATTGGGTAGATAGTGCTGGACCCAAATAAAGAAAAGAAGGGAGAAAATATTATTTTATTTATTTATTATTTTTTTTTTCTTAACCTTGATCATACAAAAACTAAGCCACCAACTCCAAGCCCAAATTTCTATTACGGGTTGGGTCACACCTAGCCACAAACCCTTAGCTCAAATTCTTCTTGTACTAAAAAAAACATATATATATATATATATATATAATTATATAAAACTTCTCCATTGATTAAATAATTCTTACTAATAATTTTATCAACTACAATAAGTCGAACAAGACAAATAATTATCACACCTAAATTAATAATGAGATATATATATTTATAAGTCTTAATTATTTTAAATAATTAATTTAGATGATGTTACACTTATCATTACTTATTGTGGAAAAAATTTGGACTATAGGAAAAATTTAAAGTGGAGATTGTTAGGTAAATAGTGTTAGGCCTGAATGAAGACTAAGAGAGAGAAAATATCAATTTTTTTTTGTTAACCTTGATCATAAAAAAATCAAGCCACAAACCCCTAACCCAAATTTCTAGTCATTCATATGGGTTGGGTCACACCAAGCCACAAACACTCAACCAAATTCTTCTTGCACTAAAGATTAAAAAAACCATCTACATATAATATATATATAAAAACCAATACACACACACACACATATATATATATTATATATATATATATATATATATATATATATAAATTCCTCCATTGATTAAATAATTCTTACTAACAACTTTATCAACTACAATAAGCCAAATAAGGCAAATGATTATCATACATGAATTAATATTGAAGAAAATATTTATAAGTCCTAATTATTTTAAATAATAAATTCAGAGGGTGTTACAGTATTCCCTAGAATCGTGCCTCTGTATTGATAGGTAGTGGCGCTAATTGTCAACTTATCAAGTTATATCGGGTTTTAACTCGATGTTGCGCCTTTACGACCTTTGTGGACTCTTGAAATTCTGAGTAAGACTCGACTAACTCATATTCGAGTGTTTTCGCACTTGATCCTCCCTAGGCTAAGAGGAATTCGACTACTCCAAAATTCAACTACTTGTCATTCTCAACTAATAAATTATTTATTTTTAGGTGTAAACACAATCATATTTTCTTGTGACATGTTAATAATATTATATTAATTTATAATGGAATAATATTATATTTGAGGTATAACGAGATGTTAAAATTTAAAAATATGATATACGTGATGTTAACTTTCAATCCAATTATTGATTAAAAAATACATTTCCAATATATTATATTGAATTAACTCTTCTTGTGTAATCTTTCTCTCCTCTTTGATAATATAAATTTTTAAAAATAACGATTATGATTATGTCACACACATTAAACACCATTAAACAACCGGTACATAAACATCATATTTTATATTTCATTAAAAAAAATTGTATCGATCATATTAATAATATTAGATTAGTTTATAATTTAAAACTTTATGTATGATCTTTAAAAAAAAATACATTCTAGCATGGCATAAATGATTTGTAAATAGATAATAACGATCTAGCAAGATGATATGATACTTTCAATGAAAATGAAGATTGTACTAAAAAAAAATGTCCCTCATATGATAATAAGTACCAAATTTCCATTAATTAAAAAATTGGAGCATGCGGGGTTTATGAGCAGTAACACACTTCTTATATACATCGTGTGTTCAGTTCAAATAATTTCAATAAATGATATTATTATACTCTTCTCGGTGGATGCGCAAAGATGCGTCAAAATTTGAAAATATAATGTATATAATAGTAACTTTTTATCATCCATTAATTTTAAAAAATATTTATATATAGTATGGCGTTTTTTTTAGTTTTACCAAAAAAAAATTAAGTAATAAAATACCACTAATTTTTTATTAAACACTAAAATATCACCTCATTTTTCCTTTTTCTTTTTGATGAAAATAACGGTCTTCAAGCTAAGGGAAATCGGTTTTCCCCCTACCCACTTTTCAATGTTCCATTTTTATTTTTTTTTAATAGTAAAATTTATTTTATTATTTGTATAATCTTTTTATTAGTAATGCTATTTAGTAGACACAAATATAGGATGTTTGACCAATTAGCAATGGCATAACCACATGATATACTAGATAGTAATAATTTGTAAATATGAGATAATCCTATGTATTATTTCTTATCAACATCTTTCATAACACAATAACTAAACATTTTATTATTCAACGATTATTATTTTAATTAAATAATTAATTTAAGATTCATTAATTATTAATTTAAGTAATTATAATTTTACTACGTTACAAGATTTCAATGTTGCAACAGTCAAAAACCCAGCTTCCACCAAGCAAGGAACTATCATTTCATTTGGTTCTTCCTCCATTATGAAGTGGTGGTGGCACTTCTACATTTTAAATAAAATTAGTATTTGACTTATGAAACGATGATTAAAAACATGTATACAAAATATGATTACAACCACTTACCATCTGAGCGACATCTTGAGATCTGTAGAGATACTAGTTTCTTAACAAAGCCATTTAAAGTGTGTGTGTGAATAATAATATGAAAATAATGATTATTTATAGAAATATTTTGTAGGATTGTGTTATCTTATCTAAATCACAACCAGCAAATAAGTGCAAGATTGCAGATTATGTTGACGTCATTGTAGCAGATTACGATGACATCATCGTACATATCAGCGCTATCTTATCCAAATCACAACCAGCCAATCAATGGAGGATTGCAGATTATGTTGACGTCATCGTAGTAGATTAGGCTAATATCATCGTACAGGTCAACACTATCTTATTCAAATCACAATCGGCCAATTAGTGGATAATTACAAATTACGTTGACGTCATTGTAGCAATTACGCTGACATCATCGTACACGTTAGTGATATCTTATTCAAATCACAATTAGATAATCAAGGGAGGATTGCATATTACGCTGATGTCATTGTATCATATTACGCTGACATCATCGTATACGTTAGCGCTATCTTATCCAAATCACAATCAGCCAATAAATGGAGGATTGCAAATTACGATGATGTCATCGTACACGTCAGCGCTATCTTATCCAAATCGCAACCAGCCAATCAGTCGAGGATTATAGATTATGTCGACGTCGTCGTAGCAGATTACAATAACATAATCGTACATGTAATGCCCCGAAATTGGAATCCAAAGCATTAGTTAAAATACTTATTGCTTAGAAAAATTTAAGACAAATTCTTTTTTAAGTAGGAATACCTAAACATTTCGTCATTTAAATAACTAATAACAATCACGTTTATTTAATAATATTAAGAAAACGTTTATTCGGAAGTTAAAACAAAGTAAAAGCAATTACTCCCAATGGAAGGGGACCTGCTACCGTAATTCTAATGCATTTTAAAAGTTGGTGACAAAACATTAAAAATAAACTTAAAAATATCTTGGCGATTCTATTATTACAAAATTGTCTTGAAAAAAAACTAATTTTTATCGCACGTTCGCCGCACATCAATACTCATCAACTATTATTGAATCACCACGAACTCATTAGTACATAAAATGTTGTTATAAGAGTCATTTTTTTCCCCTCATCCACATCAAACCAAAGCTAAACATATGGAAAAACGACACAAAACATATAAATGTAAAACTTCCAATTTAAAAGAAAAAAATGCATACCGGTAAATCGTATAACACTAATATATGCACTTATGCGTAATGCAAGCTTCTAAAACTATATGATCCGAATATAAATCTGCCACTGAAGCAACTTCCACACAGAAAATCACTCATAAAAAGGGGAAAAACAAATCTACCACTAAGGAAACTCCCTCGAATATGCATATACCATGACATGATATATATTATCAAAAAACTATATTCCTACACAACCCACTAAGAATCATGTCATATGCATTCAAAAAACACTTTTTTAAATCATCATCTTATTCACATATTACTAAGATCACATGCTACACTTCTTTATCATGATTATCATAGACAAATAATCATAAAAATTAAAACTTTCACCACATACACATAAAAATTGAAACTTGATTTCATATAAACCATAAAAATTAAAACTTTAACATATATAACACGAAAATTCAAACCCCAACTAATATACATCATCAAAGTTAAAACTTTATCACATATAACATAAAAATTCAAACTTTATTTCATATTCATCATAAAAATTAAAACTTTGTTAGATATAAGATAAAAATTCATACTTTACATTCTTATTCATCATAAAAATTAAAACATTATTACATGTAACATAAAAATTCAAACTTTATTTCATATTCATCTTAAAAATTAAAACATTATCACATATAACATAAATAATCATACTTTACTCCATATTCGTCATGAAAATTAAAACTTTATCATATATAACATAAAAATTCACACTATACATCATAAAAATTAAAATTTTATCACATATAACATAAAAATTCATACTTTACTTCATATTCTTCATAAAAATATTTTGTTTTATCACATATAGCATAAAAGTTTGTACTTTACTTCTTAAAAATCTTATATTACATATCGAACTCAAACGTATAGGAATATGGTTTAATTTTTTTAATACATTAGACTACATTTATTCATTTTAAAAAACAAGCAATCACAAATTTTAATTTCATGTCATACAACCAATGGTCTAACTATAATTTGTGTGGGGAAAAGCCCTTACCTTGACTGCTTTTCTACCTAGCACAAAGCTTTAAACTTTTGATGCGCAGAAAAAGGAGGTGTGAAGGTGATGGTGGCTAGGGTTTTGGTATTCCTTTCTGTTTACAGAATCTTGTTATAAAGGGTTTGTGAGTTATGTTTTGTCGTGTCCGCTTTGTCCGCGAAAAAGGAGTCACCACCAATTTTATTTTATTAAAGGAAAAATTAGATAAAACCTAAAATGAAGACCTTGAACCAAAAATTCATATTCGGGAGTCAATTACGAGTGGGGAAAATATTATCACCCTATACCGTCCGTTAAAACAGTTACCCTATAGTTAATTGTATAAAAAATATTTATTTATTTAATTATATTGCCCCAAAAAGAATAACCAAAAAATAAAATATATTATTTACATTAATAAAAGAAGGAAAAATATGTTTTAATTAATTTGGTTTGACAAGGGGAAATCATTGCTCCTACGTATCCCTAGGTGCAATAGGGAAATCAAAACACAGGTATACAATATTTGTGTGTTGGTCAATTTTTATTTTTATTAATTTTAATTTTTATTTGTGCAACGGTCATGAGAGACTAATACCAAACGGCACATTGGAAAACATTTAGGTGGCCCAACAATGGGCGAGTTCAATACAGAGAAAGAGATAACAATATGTTGTTTTCATTTTTATCCTTTTTATTTATCTTATTTTTCTAAGTATTTTTAAGTTTACATGAATGAGTACAACCATAAATGAGTGTTTATGTGAGGTTTGCGATGTTTTTCACATAATTCTGATTGTTGAAGAATGCAATTTCTCAATTCAATATTTTATTTTATATTTAGAATATGAAAATGCATTTTGTTTAAATTATAACATCAAATATACAAAACGACAAACATGATAGTATTATAAAAAATATTACAAATAGTCTTGCTATTTGAACAAAGTTAACATGAAAACAATAAATAAAAATTAAGACATTGGTTCATAAAAAAGGTATACATGAAAAGCAACAGAGACAGTAAATAAAATAAAACTACTATATTAGTTTGTTTTAAAGAAACAAAATTTCCATACCGAATTTGCGAGATTGTTTTGTCTCCCCTTTTATCTCCATCTAAGATTTTTTTTAAATGAGTGATTATCGAGAAGGTTGTGTAAGAATGGCGCAACAGAGAACCAATAGTGGCTTTTTGGGGGCAGATTCAAGCACCTAAAATCGGTCCATATTTTATAATTGCTCTCCCTTTCTCCTCAAGAGTTTCATAACACTGTTATTTATATTAACAAATTAGGGTTAAATAATTTTTACAAATAAATGTCTACCATTATGACTAATTAAGTTGAATCCTCAAGTTTTATTTTCTTTTAAAAAACTATCCTCAAATTCCAAAAGAATCATATTAAATAGAAATCATTCATATTTAATTTACTTCAAAACATCCCATATTTATTAATTTTATATTAAATTTTCTTTTATTTTTTATTAAATAAAAAGGTTTGAATTAATTTTTTTATTACCATATTATTATTAGACCAAAAAAGTAGTAAATAAAAATAAATAAAAGCCTAACATATATCTCTTTTCATTAACAAGTGAATATCATACGAAAAATTAAATAAATATTATATATTGAAATAAAAAAAATAGGAAGTTAGGGTAAAAAGCTCAAAATAGCATTTTTATTAATTTTTTTGTGAATATTAAGAAAGGGTGGACAAAATTACATGTCGATAGGTTTTTTTTTCCTGTTTATTATTACTGAGTATGGAAAAATTGTGGACTTTAGGAAAAAATTAAAGTGGAGATTGTTGGTTAGATAGTGTTGGGCATATGAGGGAGAATTTTTTTGTTAACCTTGATCATAAAATAAACTAAGCCACAAACATCTAGCTCAAACTTCTACTCATTCATACGGGTTGGGTCACACCATGCCACAAACCCTTAACCCAAATTCTTCTTGCACTAAAGATAAAAAAAAATACATCTACATATAATATATATAAAACTCCTCCATTGATTAAATAATTCTTACTAACAACTTTATCAAGTACAATAAGTCGAACAAGACAAATAATTATCCCACATAAATTAATATTGAAAAAAATATATTTATAGGTCCTAATTATTTTAAATAATAAATTTAGAGGGTGTTACAATACTTACCCCCTTAAAAATAGTTTCGTCCTCGAAACTAGTTAGACATGAAAAGGTTAGGGTAGAGGTCTCTCATATTTTCCTCTAATTTCCATGTTCCATCTCCAGTCGTTTGGTCCCAAATCACCTTAACAAAGGCGATCTCCTTGCTTCGTAGGTGCTTAGTAGTCCTATCTCCAATGCTCAATGGTGGAACTACGAAAGAAAGGTTCTCCTTCAACTGGATATCATATGGCATAACAATATGGGAAGGATCAGCCATGTATAACAATATGGCATAACTGGAAAGAAAGGTTCTCCTTCAACTTGATATCATATGGCATAACAATATGGGAAGGATCAGCCATGTATTTCCTCAACTGTGACACGTGGAATATGTCGTGCAGTTTGGCCAAACTCGGAGGCAAGGCAATCGGATAAGCTACGAGACCCACACGTCGAAGGATCTGGTATGGGCCAATGAATTAAGGAGTGAGCATCTTAGACTTTAGTGCCCTACCAATTCCAGTAGTAGGCATCACTCTCAAAAATACATGTTCACCCTCTTGAAACTCCAGCGGTTTCCTTCATGGTCAACATAACTCTTTTGTCTGCTTTGTGTTGTCTTCATCCTTTCTTTGATCAGACATACCTTATATGTGGTCTACTGTACCAATTCTGACCCCACAATAAGGTTATCCCCATCCTGATACCAACACAAGAGAGTTTCGAACTTACGCCCATACAGAGCCTCATACAGTGACATCCCAATGCTCGCATGATAGTTGTTGTTATAGGTGAACTCAACGAGAGGCAAAAAATTATCCCAACTTTTTTGCAAGTCCTTTCTATTTGTTCGTTAGTTTGAGAGTGATAGGCCGAACTCAATATCAACTTAGTATCCAATGCCTTATGTAATTCTCCCCACAAACGAGAAATGAACTTCAGATCTCCATCTAACACAATGCTGGAGGGTACCCCATGTAGTCTAATAAACTCGAAAATGTAGATCTCTGCAAGCTTATTCACATCATAAGTAGTCCTCACGGGTATAAAGCGACATATTTGGTCAACCTGTCGACAATCACCCAAATGGAGTCAAACTTCCATTGAGTCTTAGGCAATGCTACCACGAAATCCATAAATATACTATCCATTTCCATATTGGCATATCTAATGACCTTAGTAGTCCCCCTGGCTTCTGATGTTCTATCTTGGTTTTCTAACAAGTCAAACACGAACCCACATACTCCGCTGCCTGTTTCTTCATTCCCGGCCACCAGAACTTATTCTTAAGGTCTTTACACATTTTGGTGGTACCAGGGTGAATACTCAGTTTGATTTTGTGGGCCTCATCCAAGATAGTCTTCCTCAATTCTGTATTGTCGAGTACACAAACACGTCCATTACATCTCAAAATATCGTCTGGGCCCACCTTGAGTTCAAGTGCCTTGCCGACCTCGATCAACTTTCTATTCTCTGGAGTCAACACGTCTGTCACTTGTAGAACTTTAATCGCATTCATCAATTCACTCTCTATAATGTTCATTCCACAGTGCACTTTCCCCGATGAAGAATCCAAATTAAGATCCAAGTCACATAACTTCTCTAACAACTCTAACCCCTCACTATTACAAACGAGAGATGAACCTGCTTCCTACTTGGTGCATCAGCCACCACGTTTGCTTTCCTTGGATGGTAATGCAACGTGAACCCATAATCTTTAATAAACTCCATCCATCTTCTCTGCCTAATGTTAAGCTCTTTTTGATCAAACAAGTATTTCAAACTTTTATGGTCACTAATACATCAAAACTACATCCATACAGATAATGTCTACAGACTTTCAATGCAAAGACAATTGCAGCTAACTCAAAGTCGTGAGTGGGATAATTCTTTTCATGCACCTTTAATTTCCTTGAGGCATAGGCCCCTACTTGTTTGTTCTGCATCAATACACAACCCAAACCCTAATAGGAAGCATCACAATAAACTTTATAAGGCTCTTCTTGTTGTGGCAACACTAACACTGGGGACGTAGTTAAATGTGGTTCTTCTTCGTAAGGTGTGTCAATGGAGCAGCAATCTTAGAAAATCCCTCAATAAATCTCCTATAGTACCTGGCCAAGCCCATAAAACTTCTAATCTCTGTGATTGTCTGCAGTTGTTTCCATGCCATCATGACTTCTACCTTGGATGGGTCGACAATGATCTTTTCCTTAGAAATTACATGTCCCAAGAACTTCACTTCTTCCAACCAAAATTCACATTTTCCTAGATTAACATATAGTTGTTGCTCCTTCAGTACTTGTAGAACTTGGCACAAATGTTCCTCCCGACTCATCGAATAGATCAAGATGTCATTAATAAAGATCACCACAAACTTGTCTAAGAACTGACGAAAGATACGGTTCATAAAATCCATGAAGATAGTTGGCGCGTTGGTCACTCTAAAGGGCATGACCAAGTACTCATAGTGCCCATAACGCGTTCAAAAGGCCGTCTTGGACATATTACTTCTTTCACCCGAATTTGATGGTACTCTGACTTTATATCAATCTTCGAAAACACCTCTGCCCCTCTGATTTGGTCCATTAAATCATCAATGTGGGGTAAAGGGTATTTATTTTTTATTGTGACTTTGTTGAGTTTTCCGTAATCAACCCATAGTCTCGACTTTCCATCCTTCTTCTTGACCAATAATATGGGGGCTCCCCATGATGACAAACTAGGTCGAATGAATTTGTTAGACAAAAGGTCTTCTAGTTGATTATTTAGTTTTGATAGCTCTAATGATGCCATTTTGTAAGGAACGATATAAATGGGTCCAATACCCAAAATAACATCGATAGAAAATTTGACATCGCGAACTGGGGGGTAGTCCTAGTACGTCTGATGGGAAGACTTTACCGAAATCCCTCACCACTGGGATATCATCGGCAACAACCTCTGAGTTCATACTGGTTGAGAAACACATATTTCTGAACTCCTCCCTTTAGAGAAAGCTTCAGTCTGTTGACTGAAAGGAACTTCAAAATATTAGGATCCAGAAAAATATCACATTCCGTTGAGCACAGTCTAACAGGATGTAGTTGCTAGACAACCAATCCATTTATAGAATTACTCCCAGATGTTTTAGAGAAATACAAATTAAATCGATCTTAAAATGTATTTTAAACACAACCAGCGGGCATTGCAAGCACGCCGATTACATTTTACTAGTTCAACAGAAGGTAGGGTAACCACTAAATCAAATGGTAAGGTAGGACATCTAGTTGGAGCAAATCCACCTAATCTAATGAAATGAACGAGTGTGTTGCTCCAGAATCATATATCACAAAGAGTATATTTCTAGCAATTAAACACTCACCCTAAATAAGTTCTAAAGAAGATGGTGCTTCTTCCCAACTAATATGATAAAAACGTCCTCGAGCAGTAGGGCGTGCAACATCCTTGTTGTTAACAACATCATTATTGTCGGCAGTATCCTTCTCCCGACATTATTTTGCAAGATGGCTTGGTTTCTGACAGGCATAACATACCTTGGTTCTTCCGGGACACTCAGTTATCTTATGTCCTTCCTGTCCACAGTGAAAGCATTGAATGGTACGTGGTTGGTTCTGTCCTGGATTCTAAGGCCTTTGATCTCCCCCATATTGGGGTCCCGGTCGATCTCTAGCAATCCCCATTGGGCGGGCATACGACTTTTGCTATTGGAACTATCTGCCTTTATTTTGTTGGTCACCATCTCCCTGTTCAAAGGTAATATTTACAAACGAAACCCCATAATTAAATGATAAGGTTTTGTTTGATTTCTACTTGAGGTCTTGCTGGTCCACCAATAACACCTCTGTTCAGGCGGCCCCATTTCATGATCTCTACCTTTTTTCATTTCTCCACCAGCACCTGATATTGACGTATCTCTAGGGGTCCCAAAGACTCCTTAATCTCATACTTGAGTCTGCTTTCAAACTTCTCACACATGTACCCTTCATCCATTTGGTTACGAAATTAGCGTAAATGTTTTGTTAGGGACTCAACATTGTGAGACTTGCTTGATATAGTTTTAGGAAATGGGCCTCCTTTTCAGCCTTGGCACTCTTCGGAAAGTATTTGTCCAAGAACTTTCTCTTGAAAACTTCCCAGGTAAGCTCTTCGTGGTTTCCTTCCATCATTTGTCTCGCCACCAGAATTCAGCTTCACCAATCAGCAAATAAGTGGCATACTCCACCTTCGTGTCATCTAGGCAGCGGAGGATCTCAAAGATCTTCTCGATCTCATGCAGCCAGAGGTCAACCTTGTTTGTGTCATGCTCCCCTTTAAAATTTGGCGGATCTTGACTACGAAATTTAGTCAGTCCTTTTATTGCAACAACTGCTTCCTCCATCTGGTCCTTTTATGCATTACGTTGAGCCTGGATTGTAGCTTGTTGAGCGTGAACTGCAACTTGTTGGGTGATTGCAGTGGCCATTGCATTCATGGCTTGGATTGCTTCAGTCATGTCACTTCCTCCCTACAGGATTGATCATTTTTGCACTTCAAGTCATACTTCCTACAAATTATCTAATTAGGATAACACTGTGATCTAATTGTAACCTTATGGTTGTAAGGAAATATTTTATTCACGGCTATATAGTAGGTTCAGGTCACACAGTAAGTCATGCACTAGAGGGATTCCAATGAAAGAGAGGTGAATCAACGAACCACTTAATAACCAAGTTTTTCTTTAGCTAGAATCCCGCTAATACAACTTTTTATGATATTAATTTTCCCTTCTATTATGGGGATTCTAAAATTTTATATATGTTAGAGGTTTAAAATATTGCCTTTATTACAAAAATATTATATCATAACACAAAAGTTAAATAATTAAGGAATATTCATAATCAATATAATTTCAGTTGGCCTAATTAATAACCTCATCAAAGTGAAAACCAATTAATTATTGTATATTTTCAATAGAAGTCAATAAATTTTAAATATTTCAAATCACAAGTAATCATTGCATTTTTCAAATCAAATCATTATAAATCAATATGCAATAATTTCATAGTATACCAAAATAACAACTAATCATTTTATGATTTTAAATTAAAAAAAAAAATTCAAATTGTGGCAATTAATTTATAATATGATAAATGTACAAACAATTATTATATGGTTTAAAAAAATTCAAATCACATGTAATAAATTTATAACGTCATAAAATCAAAAGCAATTATTGTATTGAATCAAATTAAATCAACATCATTTCAAATCATAATACAATAAATTCATAATTTATAATATCATAAAATCATAATTAATTATTGCATTGAATACAATTAAAATTATTTCAAATCAGAGGATTAAGAATTTAAAGCATATCATAATTGCAATTAATTGGAGGAAAATTTCTTTTTTGAGAAAGAAATAAATTAACATTAAAAGAGATCAAGTAATCAATGCATAATGTTAATTTTCCCTACATAAATATATACATATATATATATATATATAATAAATGTTGGAATAAAAATATAGCAAAGTCAAGCATCACATATCAATCAAAGTATGCGTCATACAAGATCGTCCCACCCCAAAAATTTCCAAGGATTGTTAATCTGATACCATAATATAATGCCCCGAAATTTGAATCCAAAACATTACTTAAAAAACTTATTGCTTAAAAAAATTTACGACAGATTTTTTTTAAGTAACAATACCTAAACAGTAATTCATTTAAATAATTAGTAACAACCACATTTAATTAATATTATTAAAAAAATATTTTTTCGGAAGCTAAAACAAAGTAAAAACAATTACTCCTAATGGAAGGGAACTCACTTCCGTAATTCTAGTGCATTTTAAAAGTTGGTGACCAAAATTAAAAATATCGCGGTAATTTTTTTATTACAAAATTGTCTTGAAAAAAAAAATTCATTTTTACCCCACGTTCACCGCACATTAATATTCATCAACTATTCTTGAATCTCCTCAAACTCATTAGTACTTAAAATGTTGTGGTAAGTGTTAGTTTTTCTTCCATCATCCACATCAAACCAAAGCTAAACATATAGAAAAATGATACAAAACATATATATGTAAAACTTGCAATTTAAAAGAAAAATATGCAAACTGGTAAATCATATAGCACTAATATATTCACTTATTCATAATGCATGCTTCTAAAACTATAGGATAAGAATATAAATCTATCACTAAGGTAACTTCCACACACAAAAATCACCCATACCAATGGAAAAAACAAACATGTCACTAAGGCAACTCTCACGAAAATGCATATGCCGTGCCATGACGATATATTATCAAAAAGTTATATATTCCCACACAACCTACTAAGAATCATGTCATATGCATTCAAAAAATCACTTTTTAAAATCATCATCTTATTCACCATCACTAAGATCACATATCACACATCCTTATCATTACTATCATATATTCATAGACAAATAATCATAAAAATGATAACTTTCACCACATACACATAAAAATTATAACTTTCACCACATACACATAAAATTTATACTTTACATTCATATTAATCATAAAAATTAAAACTTTATCACATATAATATAAAAATTAAAACTTTATCACATATAACATAAAAATTCCTACTGTACTTCATATTCGTCATAAAAATTAAAATTTTATCATATATAAAATAAAAATTCATACTTTACATCCTATTTATCATAAAAATTAAAAAATGATCACATATAACATTATGGAAATTTTTTTCCTGCTTATTATTACTGAGTATGGAAAAATTGTGGACTTTAGGGAAAAATTAAAGTGGAGATTATTGGGTAGATAATGTTGGACCTGAATGAAGAATAGGAGGAATAAAATATCAATTTTTTTTTCTGTTAACCTTGATCATAAAAAAACCCAAGTCCCAAACCCCTAGCCCAAATTTCTACTCATTCATATGGGTTGGGTCACATCAAGCCACCAACCCTTAGCCCAAATTCTTCTTGCACTAAAGATAAAAAAACTATCTACATATAATATATATATATATATATATATATATATATATATAATTCCTCCATTAATTAAATAATTCTTACTAACAACTTTATGAAGTACAATAAGTCAAACAAGGCAAATAATTATCACACATAAATTATTATCGAAAAAAAATATTTATAAGTCCTAATTATTTTAAATAATAAATTTAGAGAGTGTTACAGTACATGTCAGCGCTATCTTATCTAAATCATAACCGGCCAATTAGTGGATGATTGCATATTACGCTGATGTCATCGTAGCAGATTACGCTGACGTTATCGTACATGTCAGCGGTATCTTATCCAAATCGCAACCAGCCAATCAGTGGAGGATTGAATATTACGATGACATCATCGTCATCTTATCCAGCCTAATCTAAATAGGTTTTGTCGTCCATTTATTCAATACACTAACAAATATCATTCTAAACATTTGCTCATACACATATCTTTTACCTACAATGGCTCCAATAGAGTTTTTTGTCCTTGTATATTACACTGAACATGTTGAGAGGACAAGCACATATGGTGTTGTCTTTGCATGCGCCAAGACATCCATGTTCAAAGTGAAGAAAAATATCAAACTTGATGGACTTATTCAATGTATCCAAACAAAGATTCAACCAAACAACTCAAAGAGGGTGGTCTATGTTATTTATCGATACCCTATAACTTTTGCGCCAAGACATGTTCAATTTTATTGTTAAATCTTGTAGGATATGATGATGTTTGACATGTTCATAGCAAACAATAATTGGCATCATGTCTTCTGCATTCGACATATATCACAAAACTTCATGAAAACCTTCAAAAATGCATAAATGAAAAATATGATTCCACTGGTTTTAAAAAACAAGCAGAAACCACCAGAAGCAGAATTAAGGTTAACCAGAACTAGAGGAAATCGAAGCTAGTTTACCAGAACAAGAGGAAATCGAAGCTGGTTTACCAAGACCAGAGGAAACTGATGCAGGTTTACTAGAACCAGAAGCTGATGCAGATCTACAAAACTAGAAGCTGATGTAGACAAACCAAGAGAGCTTGAAAAGATGGAAGATGAAAGAAGAACCTAACAAATCTTCAAAGGATGAATCTGAAGATAAGTCAGAAGAAAGATGGATGGAAGTACAAATCTTCACATCCCGAAATGCTAATCATTGGGAGTGCAAGTGTTCTCTTAAGGATCAAATCATCACTTAAAGAAATCAATTTGTTTGGCTTACTCTCATCTATTAAGCCTACTTTTGTTGATGAAGCACTGATGGAAGATGGATGGATTCTTGCCATGCAAGAGGAGTTAAATGAATTTGAAAGGAATGATGTTTGGGATCTAGTTCCAAGACCAGAAAAGAGCATTATTGGAACCAAGTGGTTTTTAGAAACAAGCTGAATGAAAAAGTAGAAGTTGTCATAAACAAGACACGACTTGTTGCACAAGGCTACAGTCAGCAAGAAGATATTGACTACACTGAGACTTTTGTTCCAGTGGCCAAAATATTCTAAATTGATGCAGCAGGAATTTCAAATGAGCATGATGGGAGAACTTAAATTCTTCCTAGGAATACAAATTCAGCAAAGTCAAAAAGGTATATACATTCATCAATCAAAATATACAAAAGAGCTTCTCAAGAAGTTTAAGATAAGTGAATGCAAACCTATGGCTACTCCAATGCACCCTACCTGCTCAATTGAAAAGGATGACTCAGGACAAAAAGTTGATCAAAAATCCTACAGAAGAATGATAGGATCTCTACTCTATCTCACTTCTTTGAGACCTGATATCATGTTTAGTGTATGCGTATGTGCTAGATTTCTGTCTGATCCTAGGAAATCCCATTTAACTGCCGTTAAGAGAATCCTTAGATACCTAAAAGGCATTACCAACCTCATCTTGTTCTACAAAAAGACTCCTATATACAAACTGAGTGGATACTGTGACTCTGATTATGCTGGAGATAAACTCGAAAGAAAGAGTACAAGTGGAAACTGCACATTCTTAGGAGAAAATTTAATATCTTGGACAAGCAAGAGACAAAGCACCATTGCCATGTCAACAGCAGAAGCTGAATATATTTCAGCAGCCGGATGCAGCTCCCAACTCATTTGGATGAAACATCAGCTAGAATACTACAAAATCATGGAAACAAACATCCCTTTATATTGTGACAACACTTCAGCCATCAACCTAACCAAAAACCCTATCCTACATTCTAGAGCCAAACACATAGAGATCAAACACCACTTCATCAAAGATTATGTTCAAAAAGGGGTACTTAATATTCAATTTGTAGACACTGACCATCAATGGGCTGACATATTCACCAAACCATTACCTGAAGATAGGTTTGACTTCATCTAGAAAAACCTCAATCTTACCTTCATCCTTGACTAGTTGATTAGTAAAGTTGTAGTTTATTTTAATATGTATTTTTGTGTAATTTAAAAAAAAATTCAGCAATATTCCTTTTTTTCTGATGACAAAGGGGGAGAACATGTAGTATTATTTGGTAAAATATATGGGAAAAGATGATGTATCTGAAAGGGGGAGAAGATGATGTATTTGATATGATATCTGGGTATTAGATTTAGGGGGAGAAAATATAACATGAAGCTTAGTCTTAGGGGGAGTCAAAGTCAAAAGAAAAAAATATTATCAAAAATACATGGTGTTGTCATCATCAAAAAAGGGGAGATTGTTGGAACCAAGTTGGTTCTTGCAATTAAAGTTTTGATGTTAACAAATTATTTTATGAAAATCGTATTTTGACTTAAAAGAAAAATGAAAAATAAAAGATGTCATCAAAAGCAGAAAACAGAGGATGACATCACCAAAGGATGTCACTAGAAGATACAAATCAGAAGCAGAAATCAGAGGATGATGTCACCAGAAGATGACGTCACCAGAAGCAGAAATTAGAGGATGATGTCATCAAATGATGTCATCAGAGTATATCACCAGAGGATATCATCAGAGGAATCTGTCAGAGAAAAATGCTCAAAACATAATTGGAGCAAAAGACTCGAGAAACAGAATCTAGCTAAAAATATGCTCAAAACAGAATATGAGAAAAATGCTCAAAACAGAATTGGAGCAAAAGACTCGAGAAACAAAATCTAGTTGAAAGTATGCTCAAAACAAAAGCGGAGCAAAATGCTCAAAACTGAATCGGAGCAAAAGACTCAAAACAGAATCTGAGCAAACTACTCCAGAATATTCTCAAAATAGATTGATTGAAATACACTCCAGAAGTAAAGCATCAGTGAGCAAAAGACTCAAAACAGAATTTGAGCAAACTACTCCAAAATATTCTCAAAACAGATTAATTGAAATACACTCCAGAAGTAAAGCATCAGTGAAGCTCTAATTTCAACTATAAATAGAGACTTAATGTTGAAGAATAAAGCATCGAAAAATAGAAGAACTCAAGCAAAAATTCATAAGTATTCAGAGAGTTCAAAGGAGAGAAACACTTGCTTAAAAGATAAATATTTTATAAGTGTTCTTTTCTTAGAGTGTAAAGCTGATCGTCATCATAAATTATTCAGAAGAAAACACTCTAGTTCACTTTAAGATTATCGTGAGTATCAACTTTCCAGAAGTAGTTACTCAGTTCTAATTTTGATTCCTTATATAAAATCCTATAGTGTTGAAGTTTCTTCTAAAATCTAGGGTTGTCAGGTTGTTAGAAAAATACTTAGCTTGTAGGTTTAAGGTTGTGAAGGTTCTCAAAAGTCTGGGGTTGTCAGACTGTTTGAGAAGACTTGGCTGGTATAATCAAGGTGTTGTTGTTCCTCAAAAGTCTGGGGTTGTTAGACTGTTTGAGAAGACTTGGCTGGTATAGTCAAGGTGTTGTTGTTCCTCAAAAGTCTGGGGTTGTCAGGCTTTTTGGGAAGACTGGCTTGAAGGGTCAGTGGTGTTGTAATTCAAAGGAGTTTGAATTAGTGAAAAAGGTCTTCTGAAGGAAGGGACTGGATGTAGCCTAGTTAACGGTGAACTAGGATAAATTGTTGTGTTCTTATGTTATGATTATCTGCTGTTAAATCTGATTATTTATTCATCAAATAATTTGTAACAATTCAACATAACAGCATAAGAATTCAAGTTTCGCAAACACAATTCAACCTCCCCCTTCTTGTTTATGCACCTTCAGTTTATGTCGGAATGAAGGACATAGCAAGAAAATAATGCCCTTATCGTATTGATGCTCTCGATGGAAATTAGCTCATTGTAATAAAATTAGTTCATTTTTTATTTATATTTTTAATTATAATGTTTAATTAAATTTTGTTATTTTATGGACTTCATTTTATTTAAATTTTTTAATAATTACTTATTAAAAGTAAAATTTAATTAGATAATTATTATAAAAATAATTATCATTGTATTTAATTAAAATAATAATTACTTAAATCAATAATTAATGAAACTTAAATTAATTATTTAATTAAAATAATAATTATTGAATAATAGAATGTATACTTATTATTATGAAAGATGTTGACTAGAGATAATATGTGGCATTATCTCATATTTACAAATTATAATTACACACTCTCATATGTGGTCATGCCATAGCACTACTAATAAAAAGATTATACAAATAATAAAACAAATTTTACAATTAAAGAAAATAAAAATGGGACATTGGAAAGTTGGTAGGGGGAAAACCGTTTCCCTTCTTTATCTGAAAAAAAAAAAATTTATTCCTTGATGAGAAATCGGTATTTGAAGACTGACTTCTTATCTTCGTCAAAAAGAAAAAAAAAATAGTGGTATTTTGGTGTTTAATCAAAGTTTGGTGGTATTTCCAGCTCATTTTATTTATTTATTTTTAAATTGTCAACTTTTTGTTATATTGTGACTTCATTTATTTATTTTTTTAAATTGTCAACATGTTCTATTTTGTTGAAAACTTTTTTAAAAAATTTAAAGACTTAATATAATTTTAATTCTTTATTTTTTATTTAATATCTATTTTGGCCTTTTATATAGTTTTTAATTCGTTTTGATCATTTATCTATTGTTTTAGTCTTTTATCTTTTATTTAATAATCATTTCACTCTCTTATCTTTCATAAAATTATATAAGTTTGTCATTTTATTAAAGACTAAAATCAATATTATGTAATAGCTAAAGGATGAAAAAAGAATAAAAAAAAGTAAAAGATCAAAATGAATAAAAAAAGATAAATGAACAAAATTAATATTAAATAAAAAATAAAGGACCAAAATTATATTTTAGTAAAATTTTTAAAAAATAAAGTAATAATATTAAAAAAAATGGATTGATAATTTAAAAGAAAATCAATGAGCTGACAATTTTTTTTTTTAAATAAAATAAATAAACTGTATATTTCATATAATTATAAAAAAAATATAACGTCTAAATTATAAAGATCAACCATTTATAATAAAAACTAAAATTAAAGTGTTAAAATTATAGTTTTTAGATTAAAAGAACTAAAACAGCTGAATTTTAAAACTTAAAAATCAGAAGTGCATTTTAGCCTAAAAAAATACAAAGGCTAAAATGTGTGCATAGATAAAGAACAATCTACCAACGTGAGACTTTTAATGGAAGACTATACTGTATAAAAATTGCTTCTTAGATCACTTTATTAAAATATGGAAGACTGTACTGTTTACTTTATTAAAATATTTTCAATTTTTATTTTTAAAAATTTGTTTAATTTTATTTATTAATAAAAAAATGCGAGAACTTTGTAATACTTTTAAAAATAATAAAAAATATTTTTTTATTATTTTTCAAAATAAAAATTTGTTAACTAATATTTTAATTTATCTCCTTAATGATAAATTATTTCGAAAATCTTTCATCAAAATAAAATAAACTAACCTTTAAAAAAATAAAAATATGAAACGATTTCACATTTCAAATTTGCATTAATTAATTAAAGGAGCATGCGGATTTTCTATGTTTATAAAGGAGCATGCGGATTTTCTATGTTTATAAAGGAGCATGCGGAATTGAATTCAATAATTTCATCAATAAATATTGTTATCATGCTCCAGTAGATTGAGTTGCAAAGAGACAATTTATAAATAAATAAAGTGGAAGAAAATGAGATGGATGTAGCAGGATAAGGAATAATAATAAAAATTTAACGGTGAATTTGAAAGGGTAAAGAAATAATAATAAACTGGTAACTGGTTAGGGTCTTTTGCATTTCATTTTTGCATCTTGTTTATGTATTCTATTGTATTATATTATCTGTTCATTCACAAGTCACACTTCACATTTCACACTCACTCACTGACCACCGATCAATGCGTCTTTTTCAAGATCCATATTTCAGCTCGGTACGATGTTTCCTTTCTTAATTTGCATTTTCCATTTCTATTTTTGTTCTGAAATCGATTATTAGATAAATATATGAATGAATGAAATGAGTTTCTATTTTCTGAAATTAATAATTCCTCCTCCACATTACTCACTCAATTCTCGCATAGATAAGATAAGATATATGCGCATCAACCAATTATTATTATTACGAATAGTTAAACAGTCACATGTTGCTATGATTGTAGTTTTTGAATCTTGAAAGCTATGAACCACCGACGAATTTTTGCATATATGGCACTTGAGAAAACGCTTAAACCGTATTCAAAACTCAAAACTGAAATTCAAAACGAAAAACATAAAGCAGAAAACCACCCCGAATGTGTGCTGTTGTTTTCGCTTCTTTGCCGGTTAAGTCAATTCACTTTGACTTGGTACTGGAAAGTGGAAACATTGTTTAGATTTTCAGAAATTACCTTCCTTCAGGTAAGTTATGATAGACTTGTTTTGGTAAACAGCTTAATTATGTGCTTATTTATAAGCTATTACAAAAATAAGATAAAAACAGGTTGTGGAACTTTTGTAAGTGTATTGGAACACTGTCATGAGAAGCTTGACAATGCTTAATTCTGGAGATCATTGATAAATTTATAATAAGCATTGAGACAGTTTCATTCTCCCCTATTTATTTATTGTGTAGATCAAGGAGCATGATGGTATATGATCTGATTGGTGGTTAATGTGTAAATCTAATTGGTTTTGATATATTTTTTGACTGTTACCTAACTTATTTTGCAGCATTAGCCGCGCCATGTTGTTGTATTAGTCAAGACAACATTGTGTGTGTTTGGAAGGAGTCTTGGAATTAGTTGTTTGATACGATTACGGAACAAATTAAGAGGATGTCAAGTAGTGAGGAGACTCATTGGTGTTATAATTGCAGGATGCCAGTTCAAGTTCACTGGGGACGGCAAGCTGCGGTTTGCTCCAATTGTGATGGGGAATTTGTTCATGTTCTTGATGATTTGCTCCCTACTGGCCGTGGCGATGATCTTGATGATTTGATCCCTACTAGCCCTGTTCATGATTATGATGATTTGGTCCCTACTAGCCCTGTTCATGATTATGATGATTTGGTCCCTAATAGCCCTCCAGAAGAATTCCATGGAGGGAACAGCAGCAATGAGGACGAACTCCCACCAAGGTATGGACTCACGGAAACTTTCTCAGCTTTTATGAGGCATCAAATGGCAGACAGAAGCCATAATGTTGTCAGGGCACGGTCGGATTCAATTCCCGAACACGGTCCAGCGTTTACGCCTGTGTTAATCTATCGTGGCCCAATTCCGTTCAGGTTTTCTGGAGAAGATGTTGTGAGAGGAGGTACCTCAGGTGACTATTTTTTTGGTCCCGGACTTGAAGAACTGGTTGAACAGATTTCGGCTGATGACCGGCCAGGCCCCCCACCTGCTTCGCAGTCCGCTATAGCTGCAATTCCTTCTGTCAAGATCAAGAATAAGCATATAAAATCAGATTCAAGTTGTCCAGTATGCCAAGATAAATTTAAGCTGGGGTCATATGCAAGAAAATTGCCATGTAAACATATGTTTCACGAAGACTGTATTCTACCCTGGTTGGGTCAAAATAATACCTGTCCTATTTGCCGTCATGAATTGCCGTCAGAAGAATCGAGTAGCAGTAGTAGTAACCGTAACCGTAGCTCGAATAATAGAAGTAGAAGGAGAAGTACTTTTTCCTTTTTGTGGCCTTTCCGCTCTTCCTAATTCTAGAGGTAATGATAGAGCAACTGGAAGCACTTCTGAGAGTAGCAGCCATCATCATTCATAACGACTTTAAGAGTGTCTTATATTTATTTATGCTGATTGAAAAATGCAATGGAATGATGCTCATTGCTTGGAGTCTCTATTTGTTTTATAAAGGTGTCAACTGTTTTCTGTATAAACAGTTAGAGTGCATAAATTGTTCAAATTAATATTTATGTTAATACGTTGTTTACTATTCAATAAATAACTAAATAGTTGATTTTTTTTTTATAATAAGTTGATAATATTTTAATTAGTGGCTTTAAGGAAAGCTTGTGCATATATTTTTATATTTATAATAAAGCTTGAAATGAAATGTATTTTTTGTTTATTGGATACTTAATTTTTTATTTATTTAAATCTTTATTTGATCAAGTTAAGGAAAAAGTATTGCTTTATTTCATTGAGATAATAATTACACAATGTTTTTTTTCCTACGGAATTATGTAAATATTTGGGGACCGAAAGTTTTTTATTTATAATAAATTTGAATTATTTTTCATTTGTTGCGCTAGCAACCAATCCACCAAAAGTTTGAGCCCTGCCGATCATGGTTGCAATATTCTCATCTTTTTCTTCCAATAGCAAATTGTTTCTACTTTGCCATATACTACATGCAAATGCTCGATCATTAATACTAAGAGAATTTAGCAGCTGCAAAATGATTTCAGGGTCATCCTCAAGAGGTTGTAATGCCACCTTTAGAACATAAACAAAACCCAATCTTCTCCAACTAGACTAAGAAACAATGTCAACTTGTTTTGGCCACTTGTGTGCATCTATGTCAAGTCGGAGGACAATGAATATTAAGATTAGATATTCAAACTCTTTCATCATATGATTTCTAATAATGAACACCTTTTAGATTTAAGTCCATAAAAATGTTTAACACGAGGAGGGATTTTAATATTATAAAGGTGAGGATTAAATTACCCATCGAAGAACTGTGTCTTTCAATACCTATGATGATCTAAAACCAATGAAAATGAAAATGTGTATTTCACTACCTATGTCATGGGTATTATTGTATTGGCTTAAATATAATCTTGATTATTTATTTTTTATCTAATATTTGTTTTGGTCATTTATTATTATTTTTATTGATTTTTGTCTTTTATCTTTTACATGTGATGTATTTTAGTTCTTTTCACAATGACAACAAAAGTTATAGCAACATCTAGTTATTAGAACCCCTTCTACCAATTGTCAATATGTATCTATTATAATATTCTCTCAAAAAAAAATATTAATTCAACCAAATAATAGGTTTGCACTTGAAAAAACTCTCCTTGTGTGCTTTGAAATAAATATAAACTATTTGAAAAAATTGACATTTATCATAATTCTTTGTATTTTCATCATGTCCTTGCTAAGTTCGTAGAAATACAAGACATTATCTAATATATGTTTTTTATTATTTGTGTATTCACCCCACTTTCAATTAATAGGATTTTATCTTTTAATTAATTAGGATATTATGCATTTAAAAAAATTGAAAACTAAATTGTAGTTCTCTAAGTCAAGACTATTTCATATAATCACTTGACCAAACTTGATTACATATCTATTCAAGATATGAAATCAACTTAACTAATAATCATTTCAAAAAAAAAAAAACTTTAACTAATATTGTATGCAATAAAGTGACTTCCTATTAGTTTTATTAGTAACTTCATATATATATATATATAGATAAATAATTTATTATATTTTCATTTTTCATAACTTAAAAATAAAATAAATAAATTTGTTACGATATATTTTAGGGTTAAATAAGGTTTTAATCCTTATAAAATTACAAAAAAAAATTTAGTTCCTATAAAAAAATTCTCAATTTTTTACTCCCTAAAATATTTTTTATTCACTTTTATTCTATATTTTGAAATTTTTTTATATAAAAATGATCCTTTTAATTTCTCAAAATATTCATATAAAATCAAAATAGAAACTAAAAGTGAATAAATATTTTTAGGTATTGAGTTTAAAAAGTTATAATTTTGTATGGACTAAAAATATATTTAATCCTATATTTTTTAAGTATGAAATTAATTTCTCGTTAAGTTTTAAATTTTTTAAATATATACATGGTCAACACTCATATAATTCAACTAGTGTTCCACTTATTCAACCAATTATCCATTAACTCATTACTTTGATCGAGTTGACCACCAGTTCGATTCTTAAAACACTGGTTAAAACTAAAAAGACATAAACGATGATAAATAAAAATTCAAGTGCATTCACGATAAAAATTCTATATTAATTAATGTATTATAAAATTATTTTTTATATATTAACAGTTATATAATCAGTCTGTTAGTTGAAATTGAATAATTTGATAATTGAAATTAGAACTTATAAGTCATATTTAGACTAATTAGTTCAAAGTGAACCGTTGGATCATCAAAGTTATAATTTCTATATCATACTTATAAATCATTTTACCTCCACCTTAACATTAATTTCATTTCTGAGAGTGTGTTTCTCATTCTTGGGAGTGTGTCCCTCATTTCTAGGAGTATGTCCCTCATCTCATCTTTGAAGGTAAAGGGTTGGCCTAGTTGATGTTACGCATCGAGCATAAGTGCTCCCACTGACAAATTTCCATGTCAAGGTGTCGATGTTACTCATTGGCATTGCAATTGAACCCGAATCCACTCGAACCGCCCTGTATTTAACGGGGAAAAACCATTTTTAATGGATGCGGGTGCAAATTTTTCCCATTTTTAAAGTTACAGGTAGGTGCGAGGTTAGGTTTCGTCAAATTCGCCCTGCACCCACCTGACACAAATGCAATTACTTTAATACCCTTATATCTCTTAAAATAGTAACAAAACCCTAATTTTGTCAATCTTCCTTCTTTTTCCTTGCTGCCGCCTGTAACGCCCCAAATTTTTGAACCCAAAGCATTACTTAAAATACTTATTTTTTTAAAAAAAATTTCGAGAATTTTTTTTTAGTAAGAATATCTAAACATTCATTCATTTGAAATAATTAGTAACAAACACATTTATTTAATATTATTAAGAAAACTTTTACTCAAAAACTAAAACAAGGTAAAAGAAAATATCCCTAATGGAAAGGAACCGACTTTCGTATTTCTAGAATTCTAGTGCATTTTAAAAGTTGGTGACAAGATTTAAAAATAAACTTAGAAATATCGCGACAATTCTATTATTACAAAATTATCTTAAAAGACCCATTTTAAACTCATGTCCGCCGCACATCAATACTCATTAACTACTCTTGAATATCATCGAACATTAGTACCTAAAATATTGTTGTAAAGGTCAGTTTTTCCATCATCCACATCAAACCAAAGCTAAACATATGGAAAAATGACACAAAACACATAAATGTAAAACTTCCAATTTAAAAGAAAAAAATGCGAACCGGTAAATCGTATAACACTAACATATGCACTTATGCGTAATGCATGCTTCTAAAACTATATGATCCAAATATAAACTTGCCACTAAGGCAACTTCCACATAGAAAAATCACCCATACCAATGGGAAAAATAAACTTGCCACTAAGGAAACTCTCACGAAGATGCATGTGCCATGACATGACCATATATTATCAAAAAACTATAATCCCATACAGCCCAGCCCACTAAGAATCATGTCATAAGCATTAAAAAAAATTACTTTTTTAAAAATCATCATCTTATTCACATATCACTACGATCACATACCACACATCCATATCATGAGTATCACATATTCATGAACAAATAATCGTAAAAATTATAACTTTCACCACATACACATAAAAATCGAAAACTTGATATCATACACACCATAAAAATTAGCACTTTAACATATATAACAAGAAAATTGAAACTCCAACTCATACACATCATCAGAGTTAAAACTTTATCACATATAACATACAAATTCAACCTTTATTTCATATCCATCATAAAAATTAAAACTTTATTACCTATAACATAAAAGGCATACTTTACTTTATATTTTTCATAAAAATAAAAACTTTATCATATATAACATAAAAAAATCCATACTTTACTTCTTAAAAAAATCGTATATTATATATTGACTTAGCTCGAAGGATTGGGGTTTCATTAATTTAATTCATTAGTCTAAATTTTATTCTTTTCAAAAAGCAAGCTATCACAATTATTAATTTCATGTTATCCAACCAACGGTCTAACTATAATTTGTGTGGGAAAAACCCTTACCTTGACCGCTTTTCTTCCTAGTACAAAGGTCTAAGCCCCCACAAAGTTGTTCACAAGAAAAAGAAATTCCAAGTTTTTGATGCACGAAGAAGATGAGGTGTGAAGGTGATGGTGGCTAGGGTTTCGGTATTCTTTTTTGCTTATTATTACTGAGTATGGAAATATTGTGGACTTTAGGGAAAATTTAAAGTGGAGATTATTGGGTAGATAGTGTTGGGCCCAAATAAAGAATAGAAGGGAGAAAATATTATTTTTTATTTATTTATTTCTTAACCTTGATCATACAAAAACCAAGCCACAAACCTTAGCCCAAATTTTTCTTGTACTAAAAAAACATCTATATATATATAACTCCTCCATTGATTAAATAATCCTTACTAATAATTTTATCAACTACAATATGTCCAACAAGGAAAATAATTATCACACCTAAATTAATATTGAAAAGTATATATTTATAGGTCCTAATTATTTTAAATAATAAATTTAGAGGATGTTACAATCCTTTTTATGTAGCAGCCCGACCCTTACCGTTATCGGCACTGCTACTCACGATCTTCTCACCCCCTTTTCCACCCATTGGAAATAGTGAGTTTTTGTATTCCGTGGGAATCAGACCCGGTACTTGGGGGATAAGTACCCCGTCATCTCATTCCCACTAAAACTATCCCTGCCCCGCCCCATTTCCATCCTTAGTTACTCATGTGGCTTAAGTAATCCCATTATTGGATGGCCACGTTAGAGTGCCAACGTTGCGGTTGGGGTTATTTTTCAGCAATGTGTCTATGTTCTTGTTCTAAAATAGAAACATAATGTACTAGTAAAATACATTATTAATGGAAAAGGATGTGTCTCATTTAAAAATTCAAAGAAAAGGATGTGTCTGATATAAGTTGATGACTTTTTGATAATTTATTAAAAAAATTGGTTTGGTTTTGGTGTCTTACTTGGAGTAGAAGTAATCGGGTTCAAAGGCAACAAACAATAAAAACATAAATAATTGGACACATAGATTTATCCTGGTTCACCACTAACTTGGCTACATCTAGCCCTTCATTCATAAGGCTTTCATCCATTAATTCAAATATCTTGATTTACAAAGCACCTGACCCTCCATGTCAGTCTTCCCAAATAGGTTAACAACCCCAAACTTTTGAGGAACTAATCAGCTTGACCCTACAAGCCAAGTCTTCTCCTAACAACCCTAGATTGAAGAAGGAACTAAAACATTATCGGATTGGATATAAAAGATTGGAACTTTAAGTGTGTGCTTCTAACAAAGTTGATAATAATAACTTTCACACTATAAGAAAAAAACACTTAGAAAATATTTCTAACTTGAACAAGTGTTTCTCTCTTTGAACAATAAGATGAATTTTAAATTTTGAGCTTACGAGTTCTTATACTCTTTTCTAATTTTCGATGATCTTTTTCTTCAGCCTTAAATATCTATTTATAGTTACAATTTGGCATTTAGTTTAGTCATTGTTTAATTTTGAATTGTATCTTTATTCCTAACTTGGTCAACAATGATCTTATTCAAAAATAATTCTGAGCAAAATACTTTTTGATAAAATGTTCTTTATCCAATTCATTATTTCCGAATCCAATATGAGTTGTTCTTCTAGATTGATTCTATTTGTATTTTGTTTAGATTGAGTTTCTAAATTCTTCAGATTGATTATGTTCATATTTTGTTCAAATTGAGTTTGTAAATTCTTCAGATGAAACTTGCTTCCCGATAGTAATAGATACATTATCTTGATTGTGCTAAGTCTGTGAGTTTAAGTTTTGAATGCTCTCATTGAGAGATACCCAGAAACAAAACAAAACACTTGTGTGACCTACCCGATGATGGCTATATACCTCAACGACTTATGGTTTTCAAGTTGGATGTTGAGAAGACTTAACTTGTGAAGTTAAGGGGTTATAATTTTGTTTGAATTACTGGATTAAATCCTTCTGAGTGAAGGGACTGGACGTAGCTATTAGGTTGGTAGTGAACCAAGATAAATTACTATGTTTTATTTTCACCATTTTTTAGCCCAAAAATTTATTTAAAACCGAATACACAGACTCAAAAGTTTAGCTATGGTGATGAGGCAATGGGAGGAAATGTCAATAGACTACCTCTGTTTGATGGGGAACACTTTGAGTACTAGAAGGACATACGCCAAAGTTTTTTCATTTCCCAAGATCCTGGAATTTGGGATTTAATTGAAGATGGGTACACTGCTCCTACAAATGCTGATGGTACTGAACTATCCATAAAAGAAATGAATTTGAGCAAAAGAAATAGTATAAGATGCATCATAAAGCTAGAACCTTTATGATAAATTTAGTCACATTTAAAGAGTTTGATAAGTGCTCCAACAAGGAAACAGGTAAGAGTATCTATGATTGTTTGATTCTAACATATGAAGGAGGAAAACAGGTCCAGGAAGCAAATGCCAATGTTGGAACCAAGTTGGTTTTAGACTTAGAGTTTTGATGTTAACAGAAGTATTTTATGAAACAATATATTTTATTTCATAGAGTAAGAAAGAAGATTCGTGTTTTTTAGAACAATCTAAAATAAGATTTTATTCAGATTTATAATTTTAGAAAATCATTGACCAAGTTGAAAAGAAGATATGTTAAGATTTGAAGAAGATATGATCAACAAAAGATATGAATTACTTACAAGAAGATTTGATCAAGATTTATCACAAGATGATATGATAATTTACAAGAAAATTTGATCAAGATTTACCACAAGAAGATATGAATTATTTACAAGAAGATATGAATTATTTACAAGAATATTTGATCAAGATTTATCACAAGAAGATATGAATTATTTACAATAAGATTTGAGCAAGATTTATCTACAAGAAGATATGAATTATTTACATGAATATATGATCAAGAATTGTTTACAAGAAGAAACACTCACAAGAAGATACATTTATTATTTGCAAAGATATGTTTCAGATTTTGACAAAGGACAAAATACTGCATTGAACTTAGTCATATTCCTACTTGTGAAAGTTAAAGTACCAATCGAACACTATGTTCCAGCCCAAATCAAAGCAAGCAATAGGAAGGAAGTTTCGTGTGAAGAATTTACAAACTCAATCTTAACAAAATATAAACAACATCAATCTGAAGAATTTACAAACTCAATCTTAACAAAATATGAACAATATCAATATGAAGAATTTACAAACTCAACCTAAATAGAATCAATCTAGAAGAACTACTCATATTGGATTCAGAAATAAAGAATTGGCTAAAGAACATATTATCCAAAATCATCTTGTTCAAAATTATTTTTGAATAAGATTATTGTTGAGCAAGCTAGGAATGAAGATATAATTTAGAATTAAACAAAGACTTAATTGAAGTCCTAATTTTATCTATAAATAGATACTCAAGGCTTAAGAAGAAGATCATCAAAAAATCATAAAAGAGTAGAAGAACTCAAGCACAAAATTCCAAATTCATGTTAGAGTTTAAAGAGAGAAACACTTGTTTGAATGAGAAATAGATACTCAAGGCTAAAGAAGAAGATCATAAAAAAGTCAGAAAAGACTAGAAGAACACAAGCAAAAAATTCCAAATTCATCTTAGGGTTCAAAGAGAGAAACACTTGTTTGAATGAGAAATATTTTCGAAGTTTTTTTCTTAGAGTTGCAAATTCTGTTGGAACCAAGTTGGTTCTAAGTACTTAGGATTTTGATGTTTACAAAAGCACTCCATGTAACCTTATTTTGTACTTAGAAATTATTATATTAAATGCCACCAGAAGATGAAGTCACCAGAGGCAGAAGATAAGTTACCAGAGGATAAAATCAGACCGGAGTATACACCTCTAGAAGATACCAGATAATGCATCAAGAAGGTACTAGAGGATGCATCCTGAAGGCACCAGAGGATACACCAAGATGTCAAAACACCACTAGAGGATATCTTTTCTGGCCAAGATTAGAAGGAAGCAGAGTCTAGAAGGAAACCTGGACCAGACCAGAAGGAAGTCTGCCAGAGGGAGACTTGTTCCAGACCAGAAGGTATCATAAGTCAGACTTGGTCCAGAATTTATTCTGACCAGAAGATAGCTTGGCAGTGAAATGATAATCAGTCCAAACTTGATCCAGACTTAATCAGAGCATATATTAATAGGTCCAGAACAAGAGATTTAATCCAGATTTGGCCCATACCAGAAGATAGAATGGTTTAGAGTATGAAACTAAGTTCAGACCAGAAGAAATGATGCCCAGATTTTATCCAGACCTGATCCAGAATCAAAGGTAATTATCCAGACTAAAATATCATAAGTCCAGATTTAATTTCAGTTCAATCCAGACCCATTTCAGAATTGGTCCAGATCAGAGGGAAGATATTCAGATAAATGGTCCAGATTTAAGCATTAGGGTCCAGTGTTGGCCGATATCAGAAGATCAGAACGTGTGGTCCAGTGTTGGCCGAGATCAGAGGATCACAGCAGATCAGTTTGCAAGTCTAGAATGGTCAAAATCAGAAGATCAAATGGTCCAGATTTAATCATGAAGCTATTGGCGTGAAGAAAGATTTGTTCCAGAGTTAACTAAAGACAAGATTGGCCCAAGTTATTTTCGAAAGCAAATCTGGAGCTAAAAAGATATGTTTTATTTATTTAAATGAAACCCGATTGGTCAAGGTATTTTTGCAAGAGAATCCAGCAAGATACAGCTCGAATTTAAGCTTGGTAGGGACCCTAATTCACATCTATAAAAGGAGGCTCAAGACTGAAGACTCAGCATCGAAAAATCACAAAAGAGTCATACACTTCCAAAAGCAAACACTCGAGTTTTCAGTGAGGTTAATTGTGAGTTTTAGCTTTCCAGAAGCAAGCACTCGTGTTTTTCTTTCCCTTGTGTTAGATCTAAGTTGTTAAAGTAGAGTCTACAATCTGAGGAAGTCAGAAGGGGTAGCAGATTACTTAGCAATTAGATGCAAGGCGTTGTAATTCCTTCTACAATCTGGGGTTGTTAGATTGGTAAGAGAAGACTTGACTTGAGAAGTCAAGGTGCTGTATTCCTCAAAAGTCTAGGATTGTTAGACTGTTTGAGAAGACTGACTTGGAGGGTCAGTGGTATTGTTGTAATTCAAGGTTTTGAATTAGTGAAATCCTTCAAAGTGAAGGGACTGGACATAGCCTCGTTAATGGTGAACCAGTTGAAAATTCTATCTTTTATTTTTACTTTATATCCGCTGCTAACTTTGTTTGATTTATACATCAGGTTTTGTTATAAAACTAAAAAACAGAAAAAGTATTCAAGTTAGTCAAACACAATTCAACCCCCCATTCTCGTGTTTGAACCTTCAAATTCCTTATCTTGTTTTGATGATAACAAAAGTTTTTTTTGTGGGAACAATTTAAAGCACTAATAATTTAATTGAGTGTGTAGAAAATAAGATAGCAGAAAGCCCATAAATTAGAGGAAACACCCATTATCAGAGGAATCAGCTCGGATAAGAGGAATCGCTTCATATAAGAGGAAACGTGTCCACCAGAGGATATCACCAAAGGAAGTGACCATAGGTGTTGGAACCAAGTTGGTTCTTGCAATTAAAGTTTTGATGTTAACAAATGTATTTTATGAAAATCGTATTTTGATTTAGAAGGAAAAATCAGAGGCTGTGCAAAATCAGAGGATGACACCACTAGAGGATGACGTCACCAGAAGATTAAAATGCCACAAGAAGTTTCAGCCAGAGGATACATCTAGAGGATACCAGAGGATGTCACCAGAGGATACCAGAAGATACCTCCAGAGGATATCATCAAAGGGAAGAATCAATAACATCATAAGAGGATATCTTTCTTGGCCCATATATGAAGTAAGCAGAGTCCAGAAGGAGATTTGGTCCAGACCAGAAGGAAGCTTGTCAGAGGGAGATTTGTTCCAGACCAGAAGGAAACATAAGTCAAACTTGGTCTAGACTTAGTCCTGACCAAAAGATAACATGGTTGTGAATATAAGGCTCAATCCATACTTGGTCCAGACTTAATCCAGACCAGAAGATAAATGGTCTAGAACAAATGACTTGGTCCAGTATAGAAGATAGCATGGTCTAGAACATAAAACTTAGTCTAGACTTGGTCCAGATCAGAAGATATAATTGTCCAGAACATAAAACATAGTCCAGATTTAATTCAGACTCAATCCAAACTTAGTCCAGACGTGTAACACCCCGAGTTTTTAAACAGCGCGAGTGTATTTTTTTATAACCAAAATCAATAAGAGAATTTTCAAATTAATTCAAAAGAATTAAAAGAAAATAAAATAAAATTATTTCATAAAATAATACGTCGTGATTCAAATGACGAACGTAATTAAATAATTACATCATAACTTTAACCGAGTAAATTAGTTTTGGGAAATTGATCTTCAAAATATACTAAAATTAAGATACATCAAAAATTGTATCCTGGACCCACCAAAACATTATCAGAGTGCGGAAAAATATACAATTATCCCAAAATAAATAATTACATCCACCGAGCTCAAGACCCTATACTACAATTCTAAATTGATCATGCACTAAAGCTACAGTAGCAAGGGTTTCCTCTGCATCCCATACAAGTCTCGTCTGACTCCGCAGCTCGCCTCGATGTGACGTCCTCCCCCTCATCATACAGGGAAAGATCAGTCTCCTCCGAAGTCAGATCTACCCACGATCTGGGTCGCTTTGGCGGTGCCGGAATCTCAAAACAATCATCTGCTGACCTAGATGGACCCGGAATATCAACTGCTGCTAGCGTTGGTCCTTTATTCTTCTCTCCCGCCTCAGGTTCACGCACGACCCCTCCAGCTACTGGGTTAGGAGTCACCACACCTACCGTGGCCTCCGTCTCAACCCCTTTAGTCGGACCCTTCGCGTCCGCAAAAACTCCGTACTCCTCCAATATCAATTTGGAAGGTACTAGAAAATCAATCCTCGCGTGAGTGTGCTCTACGTAAGCCACTGCCCCGTCGATCCTGCAAGTCCTCACCAATCTCCCAGTGTAAGTCGCCCTGCTTGAGGCGGGGTCATATACCCAAGTAGTAGGCAAATGACGGTCAAGGAAATCTAGCGACGTTTCCGTCTACTGGGTACCCACCGGTGGTACGGGTTTGGGGGTCATCTGAGGGAAAAGCCCAATTTTCCACAATAATTGTAAAGGGTCACCGACTGAAAATAACAATTACCACATAGCAATTATTTCTAAGATAACAATGTACATACATGGCATGCTCAAATGTTATAACAACAGTAATGATGAAGTATGCTTACTTATGGAACATATACATTAACATCTTTGCGAAATAGCCAATTTACATATTAATTATATTGCAAGTACCACAAAATCAACAATCACAAACACCCATTCGGCACTCAAATTTCAATGGATACTTGCCACCCTCGGTTTCAACTCATCAACTCATTTTAAAACATGATTCACAGTCAACCACCCTGATGCAATATGTAAATGCCAATGTACACAACTCTTGGAATTTCTAAGGTGCAGTCTCTCACGGACCAGCACACGCGCAGTCTCTCACGGACCAGCACGATTTTACAAATGGAATGGACCATCAAATACACGCGGAACCATTCCGTAGCCCGGATAGAATAAACCGTCTAATACACGCGGAACTACTCTAAACCCGGATAGAATAGACCGTCTAATACACGCGGAACTATTCTACAACCCTTCACGGTTACTACATTGACGTGTATTAGCCTCTCACAGGACAAATACACAGAAGTTAAATCCTCGCACGGATAGAATGAACCGTCTAATACACGCGGAACCACTCCGTAGTCCGAGTAGAATAGACCATCTAATACACGCGGAACTACTCTGACCCCAGATAGAATAGACCGTCTAATACACGCGGAACTATTCTATAACTCATGGTTACTACTTAACTTTGCGGCCCATCACGGTCACCACATCAACTCTGTGGCCCATCGCGGTCACCACCTGACTATGCAATGCATGGACATGCGATGTTTTCTCTTCACTGAAAACAGTATGCAAATATCAGCTGAAAATCCAGCCACTCCATTTCCACCTCAAACCATCTCAAACCATCTCAGCAACTTCATTACTACCACATCAACAAAAAAAATCTCAAGAACCTCATCATCACCACCTCAAACCATCTCAAAAATTCCATTTAATTCATCATAAGCCTTCCCAATGTTTCCCCAACTGTTTAAGTACATAAACCAATGTTTAAAACTGGAATTTTTGAAAAAAAACCAATCTGTATTCGAATAGAGCTTCCTTGTATTCGAATACAGATGCTAAAACAGTGAAAAATCAGCATTCTGTATTTGAATACGAGGTTGTCGTAGCCGAATACAGATGCGAAGTCAGTGGCAAAAATAGAAAATCTGTATTCGAATACAACAGGATCGTAGTCGAATACAGATGCGAATATAGTGGCAAAAATTGCAATCCTATATTCGAATACGACAAGGTTGTAGCCAAATACAGATGCTAAGTCAGAAGCAAAAATCACTTATCTGTATTCGAATATAGAGTGTCGTATTCAAATACTAGTTGAAAATTTGAGTAAAACAGGAATTTTGCAGGAATGTATTCGAATACACCAATGCCGTATTCGAATACACCTTCGAATACAGTGAGATTTTTCACAAAACTTCAACACGTTTTCAAGCTATTTTCTTTGAAAAACCAACACAAATACCATAACATAATCACCATTCTTTTGAACCACAAAACTCAGAACATTTCTCAACATATATAAACGATTCTACTCATCAACACAACAACAACAGATTTCTAGAAGACCTCCACCCATTTTAAAATCTTTTTCTTTTGAAAACCACCATCAACACCAAAAGAAAATCACAGCTTCTTTAACCACCAACACCCGAATGTTAACAACACAACAGTTTCATCAACACATGCATTTTGATCATCCCCAAAACGACATGCAAAGCACTTTCCAGTATCCACACACAACCAAAACATCATTGATGTATCAACCAAAACAGCAGCAACACAGATCATCAAAAACATCAACAGTCATGCATTTTCATCATTCATAACAACATGCACAAATGTTTCATTTGCAGACCAGAAAAATCAAATATAATCACACATCAACATGCATTTACAGCCCTAAATGCAATCTAGAAAGTTGGAAGGTGCCCCTTACCTTAGTTACGTTTTCTTCGCTCGTTCACGTTACCGCGACGAAAGTCGGCGAAACTCCCGTTCGCGTCGTCGCTACCAAAGTTAGTTCCTTAGCTCCGTAACAATGAGAGGAACAACTTTCATTCTTGACACTTTCTGGTTCGGCGCTTGGATTTCCAAGTATTTTGACTTTTGAGGATGCTCTTTTGTTACCACCAACACGAAAATAGAATGAGAAGAGAAAGAAGGGAACTGGCGCATGCAGTGAGGAAGGAAGGAAATGTTTTTTGATTTCCTTTTCTAGCTTCTCACTTACAGATATATATATATAGGCATATATGTGCCACCTCACCCAACACAGTAATATTATAATATTGCTCGACCATCAAGTACTTAACCACTCTCGTTGTAGTTAACAGATAACATCTTAATTAACTGCCCGATATTTAATTACTCGTAATTAAATTAATTTATCCTTCATCCAATAATTTTAATCCAACCTCCAAAATAAATATTTATATATATATATATATATATATATATAAATATACATATATTAAATATTTTACAAATATTCCCAAAATGCACTTAATATTAAATCCATAATTTAATTTTAAATTTAAGGGTCTTACAAGACGTAATCCAGATCAGAGGAGAAATGTCCAGATTAAAAGATCAATGGTCCAGATCAGAAGATAAATTGTCTAGATTAAAAGATCAATGGTCCAGATTAAAACATCAATGGTCCAAATTAGAAGATCAATGGTCCAGATTAGACGATCACAAAATGGTACAAATCAGACTTGGTCTAGAATTGGTCGAAATCAGAGGATCACATAATTGGTACAAATCAGACATGGTCCAGAGTTGGTCGAGATCAGAGGATCACATAATTAGTACAAATCAGATTACATGGTCCAGACTTAGTCGAGATCATAAGATCATACGGTCCAGAATTTAAATCACGATGCAAATCAGTGAAGACTTGTTTAAGGGGATTTGATTCAAAAAATCACTAAAGACTTGAAGAAATTCAAATGCAATCTGAAGCTTAAAAAGATATAGTTTGAAATTAAAAGAAACAAGATTGGTCAACAGAATTTTCAAGTGCAATTGGAAGCTAAAAAGATACGATTTTAATTTAAGTGAAATAGGATTGGCCAACAGTATTTTCAAAGGAAATCTGAGCAAGATTTATTTCGAATTTAAGCTTGAACGAAGGCCTATTTGCAGCTATAAAAGGAGGTCTCAGGCAACAGCATCATGCATCGAAAATACAAGAACTCAAGCTTCATATTCAACACAATCCGAGAGTTCAAAAGAGAGAATCACTTGAGTTCAAAAACAATATATTCTAAGTGTTTTCGAGAGAGAAATTCAGGGCAACAATCAGCTTCCCATAAGCAACAAAAGAGTGCAAGAATCAGTGCAGCAATCAGCTTTCTAGAAGCAAATTTGCAGAGTTCCAAACTTTGTGATATAACCCGATAATGGTGCAAATTCGTTCTTCAATCTGGGGTTGTCAGATTGGTAGGAAAAGTCTTGACTTGTAGAGTCAAGGTGTTGTTTTCGTTGTCAGATTGTTACCCTTTCTGATTCCCTCAGTTTGTAGACTGTACTTCTACAACTTAGATACAACCCTATCTAATTGCCAAGTAACCTGCTACCTCTACTGACTCCCTCAGATTGTAGACTCTACTTCAACAACTTAGATTTGACACAGTGGAAAGAAAATAACACGAGTACTTGCTTCTTGAAAGCTGAAACTCACAATTGACTTATATGAAAATTTGGGAGCGTTTGCTTTGGAAGTGTATGACTCTTTTGTAATTTTCCAATTCTGAGTATTCTGCCTTGAGCCTCCTTTTATAGATGCATATTTGGGCCTCTTCCAAGCTTAATTTCGAGCTGAATCTTGCTGGATTCTCTTGCAAAAATAACTTGACCAATTGGGCTTTATTTAAATAAAAAACATATCTTTTTAAGCCTTAGATTTCTTTCATAAACTAACTGGCCAATCAAATCCTTTTATTGCTTCCCACCATAGCTTCTGACTTCCATGCTACTCCACTTTAATTTATAACAAATCTTTTATAATACTTTGATAAAAATAACATAAGATCTTCACCTTTAATCCCCACGATCAAATCTGCACCCTTGGATCTTCATGCGATATTCCACAACTGGACCAGCCGAATTGATATGCTGTGATCCTCTAATTTTGGCCATTCCTGGACCACTCTTCCTTACCCTCTGATCTTCTGATTTCGGCCTTCCCTGGACGCGCACCTGATATGCTAAAATCCTCTGAATTCGGCCTTTGCTGGATTGCACAGTCTGTCCCTCTGATTTCGGCCACCACTGAGCCATGGTCTGATTTTCTGATCTGGACCATCACCGGACCAAATAATTATTTCTGAACCATTGATCTGGAAGTTTTTACTCTGATCTGGAGAGATTCTGGACTTTGGTCTGGAACAAACTGAAATTAACTTGAACAAAAAATATTTCAGCTCGGACATTTTACCTTTAATTTAGGACCAGGTATGGATTGATTCTGGAACTCATTTCTTTTGGTCTGGACTTAGTTCCATGCCCTGAATCATGCTATCTTATGATCTGGGCCAAATCTGGATTGATCCTCTTGTTCTGGACTCATAAACATACCTTCTGGTCAAGTCTGGAACAAGTCTGGACTGTGTAATTTTTCACTACCAGGCCATCTTCTGGTCAGAATAACTTCTGGAATAAAATTGATATTTGATTCTTGTTTGTCTGGAACAACTCTCTTTTTGGCAGGCTTTCCAATGGTATGATCCATGTTTCATTCTGATTTTTATTCCTTCTGCTCTGGGCCATCAAAGATATCTTCTGGTCATGTTTTGACATTCCTGGATATCTTCTGGTCAATCCAGAATTCATTTTTCTGGAATCCTTTGATCTCTGCTTCTGTTTCCTTCAGTTTCTGGGGCATTTAACTTAGTAATTCGAAGTACAAAATAAGTTTACATTGAGTACATTTGTAAGCATCAAAATCCTAAGTACTTAGAACCAACTTGGTTCCAACAATCTCCCCCTTTTTGATGATGACAAAACCTTAACTTATTTTGCTAACCTATAACTCGAAGACTTTGAATTACTCCCCCTCAGACCAATCTCTCCCCCTAAGTCTGATACTCTCCTTTTCAACTCCTTCTTTGTTCTCTCTTTCTTTTCTTCTCTTCTCCTCTCCTTTTCAACTCCTTCTTTTTGCTCTCTTTCTTTTTCTCTCTTCACATTTCCTCTCCTTTTCGACTCCTTCTGTTTTCACTCTTTGTTTTTCTCTCTCCCTGTTTCCTCTCCTTTTCAACTCCTTCTATTTTCTCTCTTTCTTTTTCTCTCCTTCTTTCTTTTTATCTCTCCTTTTCTACTTATTTCTTCTTTCTCTCTCTCTCCCCCTTTTTGTCATCAGCCAAAAAGTGGTCCTACTATTTTTTTGTTTTTCTCTTTACAAAGTATAGAAAATAAAATAACAGAAAATAAATTAACATGAAATTTAAAAACTCCTATGATGACTACTTGAGCTAGTCAGATATGGAGGTCATGCTGAGATGCTTCTTAATGAACTCGAACCTATCTTCTGGTAATGCCTTGGTGAAGATATCAGCCCATTGATGATCAGTGTCCACAAACTGGATGCTTAAGGTTCCTTTTTGAACATGGTCCCTAATGAAATGATGTTTTATTTCAATGTGTTTGGCTCTAGAGTGTAAGATAGGGTTCTTGGTCAGGTTTATAGCTGAAGTGTTATCACAGAACAAAGGGATATTGGTTTCAAAGATGTTGTAATCTTCAAGTTGGTGTTTCATCAAGAGTAATTGTGAATTGCATCCTGCTGCTGATATATACTCAGCTTCTGTTGTTGACATGGCAATGGTGCTTTGTCTTTTGCTTGACCACGAGATCAAATTATCACCTAAGAATGTGCAGTTGCCACTGGTACTTTTCCTTTCCAACTTGTCTCCAACATAGTCAGAATCACAAAAACCTTTGAGTCTGTAGGTGGGGGTTTTCTTGTATAACAAGGTAAGGTTGATGGTTCCTTTGAGGTATCTTAGAATTTGTTTGACAACAGTTAAATGGGATTCCCTAGGATCAGCTTGAAAACGGGCACATACACAAACACTAAACATAATGTCAGGTCTAGAAGCAGTTAAATATAGAAGGGATCCAATCATACCTCTGTATGTTTTCTGGTCTACCTTTTGACTGGTTTCATCTTTCTCAAGTGATTAGGTTGGATGCATGGGGGTGGCCATAGGCTTACAGTCACTCATCTTGAACTTTTTAAGAAGTTCTTTGGTGTATTTGGATTGGTGAATGAGTATACCTGATTTGCCTTGATGAATCTGAATTCCCAGGAAGAACTTAAGTTCTCCCATCATGCTTATTTGGAACTCTTTCTGCATTAGGTCAGAAAACTCTTTGCACAAAGTGCCATTAGTCGATCCAAATATGATATCATCAACATAGACTTGAATAATCAGAATATCATGTTTAATGGATTTCCTAAATAGTGTATTATCAATCTGGCCTCTATTAAATTCATTCTTAAGCAGAAAGTTACTAAGTCTGTCATACCATGCCCTTGGTGCTTGTTTTAAACCATATAGAGGCTTTTTAAGTTTGAAAACATGGTTTGGAAAATCAGAATTTTCAAAACCAGGGGGTTGTTTGACATATACTTCTTCACTTATGTAGCCATTTAAGAATGCACTTTTGACATCCATTTGATACAACATTATATTATGATTAGCAGCAAATGATAAAAGAATTCTTATTGCTTCTAACCTGGCCACTGGAGCAAAAGTCTCAGTGTAATCTATACCTTCCTGTTGACTGTATCCTTGAGCTACAAGTCTGGCTTTGTTCCTTACCACTTCACCCTTTTCATTGAGTTTATTCCTAAAAACCCACTTGGTTCCAATAATGTTTTTGTTTGGTCTAGGTACCAGATCCCAAACATCATTCCTTTGGAATTCATTCAGCTCTTCTTGCATTGCAAGTATCCAACCTTCCTCTGTCAAAGCCTCATCAACATTGTTGGGTTCAATTGTTGAGAGTAAACCAAACATACTGGTTTCTCTACTTGATGATCTGGTCTTTAGAGGTTCTGCTGCACTGCCAATAATGAGAGATTTTGGATGTGAAGATTTGTACTTCCATCCATTCTTTCCCTCTGACTTGTTTTCAGAGTCAGCATGTTCTTCTTCAGCTTGGTCGTTCTCAGATTCTGCTTCTGGTTCAGCTTCTGGTTCCTGTGCCTCTGGTTCACCTGCAATTTTCTCATCTTGCTTTGACTTTTCAGAGTCAAGCTGTTTATCATCAAACTTAATGTGGATTGATTCTTCCACAGTGTTAGTTTCTTTGTTAAACACTCTATAAGCTTTTGATCTCTCAGAGTAGCCAATAAAGACACACTTTTGAGATCTAGAATCAAACTTAGCTAGGTTGTCTTTAGTGTTCAACATAAAACAGATGCAACCAAATTGCTTAAAGTAGGAAATATTGGGTCTCTTACCTTTCCAAAGTTCATAGAGAGTTTTATTTAAGTTGGACCTGATGTAGACTCGATTCTGAATATAGCAGGCTGTGTTGACAGCTTCTGCCCAGAGGTAGGTGGCAACCTTCATGTCATTTAGCATGGTTCTGGCCATCTCCTGCAGTGATATGTTCTTCCTTTCTACCACTCCATTCTATTGAGGTGTTCTGGGGGATGAGAAGTTGTGAGAGATGCCATTCTCATAACAGAATTCTTCAAAGTACTTGTTCTCGAATTCACCTCCATGATCACTTCTGATGGTTATGATCTTAGTGCCCTGTTCATTCATAACTTGTTTACATAATGAGATAAATACTTTGTGAGATTCATCTTTGTTCTTTAAAAATTTTACCCAAGTCCACCTTGAGTAATCATCAACAATCACAAAGCCATATTTCTTACCACTTAGAGAAGCTGTTTGAACAGGACCAAACAGATCTAAGTGCAGCAGTTCAAGTGGTTGAGAGGTAGAAACACATTTTTTAGTTTTAAAAGAGCTTTTAGTTTGTTTACCTCTTTGACATGCTTCACACAGAATCTCAGTTTTGGAACTTACCTTGGGCAGCCCTCTTACCAACTGGAGTTTGCTTAACTCTGATATGAGTCTGGGGTTTGCATGCCCTAGCCTCTTGTGCCAAATCAGATTCTGCTCACTTATAGATAATAAGCATTTAACCTGTTGCTTAGCAAGACTAAACAGATCAATTTTATAAACATTATCCTCCCTAGTTCTAGTAAATAAAACAGTCCCATCAATTTGACTAACAGCTTTGCAAGTTTTTTGATTAAAGATAACATCATATTTGCAGTCACTTAATTGACTTATGCTCAGAAGATTGTGTTTTAAACCTTTAACAAACAGAACATTTTTAATAGACAAGGGAGAAAAAGTGTTACCAACAGTTCCTGTACCAATAATCTGACCTTTCTGGTTTCCTCCAAAGGAAACTTTGCCTCCATTCTTCATAGTCAGATCCAGAAACATAGATTTATCTCCAGTCATGTGCTTGGAGCAGCCACTGTCAAGATACCAAGTTTTGTGTTGCTGATCAGACCTTGTCTTTTCTCTGTCAGAATCAGAGTTAGAATATGAGTTGGTATGAGCCATCAGAGACAGAATTGTTTCCTCTGATGTGCTTCCAGATTTGCCAGAATGATTGCTTCGATCATTCTTCCTTCTGCCTATTTTCCTTCTGGAATTTGTGCCTTTATGAGGTCCAAAAGCAGACTTGATGTGAGCTATCTTTGCTGTTTCTGCCTCTTCTTCATCAGAAGATTCTTCCTCTGATTCTGATACATCCCAGGCAGCCATCAGACCTTTCTTTCTGTATCTAGAACTCTTCTTATGCTGTTTTCCTTTTTCCAGATTTGGACATTCTGACTTGATATGTCCAAGTTCATTGCATCCATAACAGATGATGTTCTTCTTGTCAGATTCTTCCTTGCTGTTATGTTTCTTCTAGGAACCTCTCCTCCTTCTGTTTTCCCAGATCTTAACCATCTTTTTGGTTAAGTAAGCCATATCATCACATTCACTATCACTATCCTCTGATTCTGCCTTTGTAGCTTTCTTCTGTTTCGATTTCAGAGCCAGATTCTTCTTCTTCCTAGGTTCATCTTCTTCCAGTTCTATTTCATGAGACCTGAGTGAGCTGATCAGATCTTCCAGCCTCAAGGTACTCAGATCCTTAGCTTCCTGAATTGCAGTAACCTTTGGTCTCCACCTTTTTGGTAGACTTCTCAGAATTTTCCAGACATCATCTTCAGTGGTATAGCTTTTGTTTAATACTTTCAGTCCTGATACCAAAGTCAGGAATCTGCAGAACATTGTGTCAATGTCTTCATCCTCTTCCATCTTGAACAGCTCATACTTTCTGACCAATATGTTAGCCTTTGTTTGTTGAACCTGCTTGGTTCCTTCATAGGTCAAAACCAAACTATCGAATATACTCTTTGTTGTTTCTTTATTTGTGCATCTATCAAATTCCTTGAATGTGATTGCACTGACCATGATGGTTCTGGACTTGTGATGAAGTCTGTGTAGTCTGATCTGATCTGGTTTCATATCATCCAAGTCTAGTTTCTTAGTTGGATCTTCTAGATCAGTAGGTGCAGTGTATCCTCTGACTATCATCTTCCATAATTCAGGATCTTGAGATATGACAAAAATTCTCAGTCTGTCCTTCCAATACTCAAACCTTTCTCCATCAAATATTGGTGGTCTGTTGATGTTGCCTCCCAATTCTTCTGACATATTGAACCCCTTGGACCTTTCTTCAAACACTGTTAAGTGCTCAGCCTTGCGACCGAGCTCTAATGCCAATTGAAGGTGCAAACACAAGAAGGGGGGGTTGAATTGTGTTTGACTTAACTTGAATACTTTTCCTGTTTTAATACTTTCAAAACAAAACTTGATGTATAATTAAAACAGAGTTAGCAGCGGATAAAAATACAAATAAAAACTCAAAAATTTATACTGGTTCACCGTTAACGAGCCTACGTCCGTCTAGTCCCTTCGCCTTGAAGGATTTCACTAATTCAACCTTGAATTACAACCTTGCTACTGACCCTCCAAGTCAGTCTTCTCAAATAGTCTAACAATCCTAGACTTCTTTGAGGAAAAACAACTCCTGTCTTCAGCCAATCTGACACCCCAGATTGTAGAAGAATTCAAAACACTATGAATCTAATTGCTAAGTACCTTGCTACCCTTTTTGAATCCCTCAGTTTGTAGACTCTACTTCAACAACTTAGATACAACCCTATCTAATTGCCAAGTAACCTGCTACCTCTACTGACTCCCTCATATTGTAGACTCTACTTCAACAACTTAGATTTAACAAAGTGGAACGAAAACAACAAGAGTACTTGCTTCTTGAAAGCTGAAACTCACAATTGACTTATATGAAAATTTGGGAGCGTTTGCTTTGGAAGTCTATGACTCTTTTGTGATTTTCCAATTCTGAGTATTCTGCCTTGAGCCTCCTTTTATAGATGCAGATTTGGGCCTCTTCCAAGCTTAATTTCAACCGTGAATTACAACCTTGTTACTGACCCTCCAAGTCAGTCTTCTCAAATAGTCTAACAATCCTAGACTTCTTTGAGGAAAAACAACTCCTGTCTTCAGCCAATCTGACACCCCAGATTGTAGAAGAATTCAAAACACTATGAATCTAATTGCTAAGTACCTTGCTACCCTTTTTGAATCCCTCAGTTTGTAGACTCTACTTCAACAACTTAGATACAACCCTATCTAATTGCCAAGTAACCTGCTACCTCTATTGACTCCCTCAGATTGTAGACTCTACTTCAACAACTTAGATTTAACAAAGTGGAACGAAAACAACAAGAGTACTTGCTTCTTGAAAGCTGAAACTCACAATTGACTTATATGAAAATTTGGGAGCGTTTGCTTTGGAAGTCTATGACTCTTTTGTGATTTTCCAATTCTGAGTATTCTGCCTTGAGCCTCCTTTTATAGATGCAGATTTGGGCCTCTTCCAAGCTTAATTTCGAGTTGAATCTTGCTGGATTCTCTTGCAAAAATAACTTGACCAATTGGGCTTTATTTAAATAAAAAACATATCTTTTTAAGCCTTAGATTTCTTTCATAAATTAACTGGCCAATCAAATCCTTTTATTGCTTCCCGCCATAGCTTCTGACTTCCATGCTACTAACTTTAATTTATAACAAATCTTTTATAATACTTTGATAAAAATAACATAAGATCTTCACCTTTAATCCCCACGATCAAATCTGCACCCTTGGATCTTCATGCGATATTCCACTACTGGACCAGCCGAATTGATATGCTGTGATCCTCTGATTTCGGCCATTCCTGGACCATTCTTCCTAACCCTCTGATCTTCTGATTTGGGCCTTCCCTGGACGCGCACCTGATATGCTAAAATCCTCTGAATTCGGCCTTTGCTGGACTGCACAATCTGTCCCTCTGATTTCGGCCACCACTGGGCCATGGTCTGATTTTCTGATCTGGACCAAATAATTATTTCTGAACCATTGATCTGGAAGTTTTTACTCTGATTTGGAGAGATTCTGGACTTTGGTCTGGAACAAACTGAAATTAACTTGAACAAAAAATATTTCAGTCTGGACATTTTACCTTTAATTTGGGACTAGGTCTGGATTGATTCTGGAACTCATTTCTTTTGGTCTGGACTTAGTTCCATGCCCTGAATCATGCTATCTTATGATCTGGGCCAAATCTGGATTGATCCTCTTGTTCGGGACTCATAAACATACCTTCTGGTCAAGTCTGGAACAAGTCTGGACTGTGTAATTTTTCACTTCCAGGCCATCTTCTGGTCAGAATAACTTCTGGAATAAAATTGATATTTGATTCCTGTTTGTCTGGAACAACTCTCCTTCTGGCAGGCTTTCCAATGGTATGATCCATGTTTCATTCTGATTTTTATTCCTTCTGCTCTTGGCCATCAAAGATATCTTCTGGTCATGTTTTGACATTCTTGGATATCTTCTGGTCAATCCAGAATTCATTTTTCTAGAATCCTTTGATCTCTGCTTCTGTTTCCTTCAGTTTCTGGGGCATTTAACTTAGTAATTCAAAGTACAAAATAAGTTTACATTGAGTACATTTGTAAGCATCAAAATCCTAAGTACTTAGAACAAACTTGGTTCCAACACCTTTTAGGTATCTCTGTAGGATTTTTTGCCTTAGTCATCCTTTTTCAAGTTAGCTGGTAGAGTGCATTGGGGGTAGCCATAGGTTTGCAATCACTCATCTTAAACTTCTTGAGAAGCTCTTTTGTATATTTTGTTTGATGAATGTATAGCCCTTTTTGACATTGCTGAATGTGAATCCCTAACTTAAGTTCTCCTATCATGCTCATTTGAAATTCCTGCTGCATCAATTTAGACAATTCTTGGTAGAGAGTGCCATTAGTAGATCCAAAGATAATATCATCAATATAAACTTGAATGATCATTGTATAATCTTTAATTGATTTTCTAAAAAGTGTATTGTCTACTTGTCCTCTTTCAAAGTTATTTTTAATTAAGAAGTAACTAAGTCTATCATACCATGCCTTAGGTGCTTGTTTTAAACCATACAAAGATTCAGAACTGTCAAAACCTGGAGGTTGTTTAACATAGACTTCTTCACTTATATAACCATTTAAAAATGCACTTTTAACATCCATTTGAAATAATGAAATGTTATTATAAGCAGCAAAGGAAACTAGGATACGAATAACTTCTAACCTGACCACTGGAGACAATGTTTCAGTGTAGTCAATACCTTTTTGCTGACTGTATCCTTGTGCAACACATTGTGCTTTGTTTCTGAAAACTTCTCCTTTTTCATTCAGCTTGTTTCTGAAAACCCACTTGGTTCCAGTAATGTTCTTTTATAGTCTTGGAAATAAATCCAAAATATCATTCATTTAGCTCTTCTTGCATTGGTAGACTCCATCTATATCCTTCTTCTGACTCATCTTTAGATTTATCCTCTGAAGATTTTTCGTATTCTTGCTTATAGCTTCTACTTTATCAAGTTCTTTTGCCACCATCGGCTTCTGGTTGTGGTAAATCAGCTTTTGGTTCTGGTAGATCTGTATCAGCTTCTGGTTCTAGTAAATAAGCTTCTGGTTCTGGTAAATCTGCATCAGCTTCTGGTTCTAGTAAACATGCATCAGCTTTTGGTTCTAGTAAATCAGCTTCAGGTTCTGGTAGATTTGCATCAGCTTCTAGTTCTAGTAAACATGCATCAGCTTTCTCTGGTTCTAGTAAACCTGCATTGGTTTCCTCTGGTTCTAGTAAACCAGCATTAGTTTCCTCTTGTTCTGGTTAACTTGCATCAGCTTCATCTTGCTTTGACTTATCAGGTCAAGCTATTTGTCATATAATATAATATAATACAAATCAAATCATTTAAAAATGAACTCAATATAGCCAAACGATTAATTCTGCTTCTGGTGGTTTCTGCTTGTTTTTGAAAACCACTGAAATACTGTTTCTATTGAAATGTTCACATCATGTGGATCACTTGGTTCCTCTGACAGTTTGAAAACCTGCAAAATACTTATCTAGCTTTGATTTTTAAGATCAAGCTTCTTGTTATCACAGTAAACATAAATATCAAACAATAATAGTATTTACAGCAAGATGTAACCTCTATGTCAATAGTTTCAGTTTTACTCTAAAAATCCTCTTAATTTTGATTATCAGATTCTGAATCTGTATGTTCTGTGATTAGATGGTTTGGATGAAGGGCTTTGAATTCCCTTCATGGTTTGTAGTCTTGATGAATTTTACTGGAGTGTTTGAAGAACTCTTCTGATTCTGATTCTTCTCTTTTTGCTGATATATCAGATTCCTGTGATAATTCTGGAACTGATGATAATTCTGTTTCTTCTGGTAGTTCTAGTTTTGTTGATATGTGTGCTTCCTCTGTCTGTTTTGATATTTCCTGTTCTTCATATAGTTTTGGTTCTGATAGGCATTGTATTTACCAGTTCTTCTTACACCAGAGTCACTTTGCTTCTGCTTGGTAAGTGCTGGGACATAGACCTTTTTCCCTTCATATATTGCCAGCATCCATTGACCAAGCACCATGACTGGTGTTTCACTTTGGTTGCTCAGAACATTTGCAACATAAACAATTTTATCTTTTGGTACCCAAATCTTGTTGGTCCCAGTTTTGTTAGTCTTGAAAGGTTTCTTGTATTTCCTTGATTGTATCATGGGACAAGACAATTTTGAGAGACATTTCTTAGCACAAACAACACACAAGACATTAGAGGGAATAGGTTTAGTTGAAATTACAGATTCATCAAATCCTAAGCCTCTTTTACCATTGTTACTAACTCCGTAGATCATAGAAGCATATTTGCTTCTTTCCATACCATTAACAATAAAATCTTGTAATACTTGTTCATGCATATCAGAATTATATACAGTATTTTCACTTGATGTAGAACAAAGATTACTTTTTAGAGTTAGATTCTCAGCCTCCAGTTTAGCAATTTCAGATTTAAAAGCTGTATTTTCTGTTTTACATTCTGCATTTTGATTCTTTAAAACATTTGAGTTTTATTTTCTTCCCTAAGTGTTTTCAGTTATAAAGATAGATTATTATTGATATTTAAAATATCATTCATTGCAGTGGTTAAATCAGATCAGGTAACTTTTGAAAATACCTCTTTTCCATCTTCTGATGATTCAGTTCGAGGATTAGAGTCTGTATCGGATCCAAAGGCAGAGCTTGTGTGAGCCAGCAGTGCCAGTTATGTTTCTGATTCACTTCTAGAATCAGAGTCTGGGTTGGATCCAGAGGTAGAGCTGGTGTAAGCTATCAGAGCCAATTATGCTTCTTCATCTCCTGATTCTCTTCCAGAGTCAGCATCAGTGTCATATCAAGAGGCAGAATGAGCTAGCAGAGCCAATTTTGCTTCTTCTGATTTCCTTATAGAGTTGGATCCGGAGGCAGAATGAATGTGTGCCATCAGAGCCAATTCTGCTTCTTCTGATTTATTTCCTGAGTTGGATCCAGAGGCAGAATGAATGTGTGTCATCATGGCTAATTCTACTTCTTTATCATCAGAATCATCCCATGTTGCCATCAGATTTTTCTTCTTGGATCTGGAGTTTTTCTGCTGGTGTTTCCCTTTCTCCAGGCTCGTGCATTCTGATTTGATGTGCCCAGGTTTATTGCGACCATAGCAGATGATGCTCTTCTTGTCATGTCCATCTTTTCCTCTGTTGGGGTGCTTGGAATACCTCTGGGGAAACATCTTTTTGTTCTGCCATATCTTCAGAACCTTCCTAGTTATGAAGGCAATTTCTTCTTCTTCTGGTTTCTGGTTCTGGTCATCAGAGTCATTGTTTTCTGATTCTGCTTAGGGTTTTGTTCTTCTTCATGGGTTCATTTTCTTCCAGTTCGATTTCATGTGACTTGAGGGAGCTGATTAGTTCTTCCAGCTTCAGAGTGTTCAGGTCTTTTGCTTCTTGTGTGGCTGTGATCTTTGGTCTCCACTTTGTTGGCAGACTTCTTAGGATTTTCTTCACGCGGTCAACAGTGGTGTAGCTCTTCTTGAGAACCCTTAATCCCGAAACCAGAGTTTGGAATCTGGAAAACATTGCCTCAATGTCTTCATCTTCTTCCATCTTGAACAGCTCGTACTTCTTGACTAGAATGTTGGCCTTTGCTTCTTGAAGTTGCTTGTTGCCTTCATAAGTCAGAGTCAGACTATCATAGATGCTCTTTGTTGTTTCTTTGTTGGTGCACTTGTCGAATTCCTTGAATGTGATTGTGTTGATCATGAACGTTCTGGATTTGTGATGCATCTTGTATATCTTCTTCTGGTCAGCATCCATCTCTTTTTTGGGAATTTCAACACCATCAGCATCTTCTGGAGCAGTATAGCCATCTTCCACCAAATCCCAAAGTTCAGGATCTTGTGAAATAAAGAAACTCCTTAGTCTGTCCTTCCAGTACTTGAATCGTTCCCCATCAAACAGAGGTGGTCTATTGATGTTTCCTCCAGTAGCTTCTTCATTGAATCTGGACAAGTTGATCCTTTGGATCTTTTCTCAAACACTATAAACTGCTCAGTCTTGAGACCGAGCTCTAATGCCAATTGAAGGTGCAAACACGAGAAGGGGGTTGAATTGTGTTTGTCAAATTTGAATTCTTTTGTTGTTTTGTTGAATATTGATGTGATTTATTTGATGAATAATTAATCAGACTCAGCAGCGGATAATAACAACATAAGAACACATCGATTTATCCTGGTTCACCATTAACTTGGCTACATCCAGTCCCTTCACTCCGAAGGCTTTAATCCACTAATTCAAAATCTTTGAATTACAGCACCTGACCCTCCAAGCCAGTCTTCCCAAACAATCTGACAACCCCAAATTTTTAGGAACAACCACACCTAGACCCTACAAGTCAAGTCTTCCCAAACAGTCTGGCAAACCCAAACTTTTGAGGAACAATAACAACACATTGACCCTACAAGTCAAGTATTCTCCTACCAATCTGACAACCCCAGATTGAAGAAGGAATCTACACCTTTAACGGGTTTGATTACAAGGGTTTGGAATTCTGCAAAGTTACTTCTCGAAAGCTGATTGTTGCACCGATTTTCACTCTCTTTAGTTGCTTCTGGAAAGCTAATTATAACATTGACTCTCACTCTCTGAAAACACTTAGAGCATATTTATTTTTCGTACAAGTATTTCTCTGTTTTGAACTCTCGGATAACTTTGTATTGTAAGCTTGAGTTTATGTGTTTTTCAGTACCTATTGATGCGGTCTGAAGCCTCTTTTTATAGCTGAAGTATGGGCTTTTTCCAAGCTTATTTTTGAGATAAATCTTGCACAGATTTCCTTTAAAAATTATGTTGGCCAATCCTATTTTAGTTTAATTTTGAACCGTATCTTCTTGCTTCAGATTTCATTCGAATTTCCTTCAAGTCTTTAGTGATTTTTGAATCAAATCTCCTTAATACTTTTAATCAGATTTCTATCAAAAATCAATCAAGTCTTCTTCGAATTTTAATTATGTCTTCACTAATTTGCATCATGATTTAAATCTAGACCATATGATCTGCTGATCTGGACCAAGTCTATACCATGTGATTTGATGTGTACCATTCAGTTTCCTGATCTGGACAATGTAACCTTTTGATGTGGACTATGTGATATTTTGATCTGGACCTGTGATCTTCTGATATGAACCATGTGATCTGTTCTTGACCATGCTATCTTCTGATCTGGACCATGTCTGGAACATGTCTTCTATTCTGGAACACGTCTTCTGTTCTGGACTGAGTTATCTTCTGAACTCGGTTTCCTTCGGGTTTGACCAAGTCTCCTTTTGGACAAGATTACCTTCTGGTCTTACCAAGTCTTCTTCTGGACAATGTTTCCTTCTTGTTTTGACCAAGTCTCCTTCTAGACATACTTCCTTCTGGTCTAGACCAAGTGTCCTTCTGGACCATGTTTCCTTCTGGTCTGGACCAAGTCTCCTTCTTGACTATGCTTCCTTCTTATCTGGGCCATGAATAATATCCTCTGATAATTTCATTGTTTCTTCCGTGTGATGATATCCTGTGTTGTTTTCCTTTGATGACATGCTCTAATTCTTGCTTCTGAGGGGATCCTCTGGTATCCTCTAGAGGTATCTTTTGGTATCCTCTAGAGGTATCTTCTGGTATCTTCTAGAGGTATCCTCTGGTATCCTCTAATGACATCATTTGGTATCCTCTAGATGTATCCTCTGGTGATATCTTCTGGTGGCATTTTTATCTTCTGGTGACATCATACTCTGATGACATCTTCTGCTTCTAATTTGTATCTTCTTGAGGTATCTTCTGCTGACTTCATCCTCTGATGATATCCTCTGGTGACGTCATCATCAGGTGTATCCTCTAGTGATGTCATCCTCTGATTTTTCACATCCTCTGATTTTTCATTTTTCTTCTAAGTCAAAATATGATTTTCATAAAATACTTTTGTTAACATCAAGTGTGAGTGGTTAAAAAGTCCCACATTGATTAGGAATGAAGTAAATGTTGGATATATAAGAGATGTGACCCATAAACCTATTGCCTTAAGGTTTTGGGTTGAGATGTGGTGTCGAAGTCTCTTGTGGTCCAAGGAACAATTGGTCGTTGCTGCTCTAAGTGCTCCTCGAACTCCCCAACATTCTCCACACAATCGGACAACCCCATATTGTTGAAGGCACACTAACACCACTATCAAGTTTGAATACAAAGGTTTGGAATTTGAGTAGTTGGTTCTAACAATCTGATTATAACAATGACTATCACACCATAAGAAAAACACTTATAAAATATTTCTCATTCGAACAAGTGTTTCTCTTTGAACTCTAAGATAAATTTGGAATTTTGAGCTTGAGTTCTTCTACTCTTTTTTTATTTTTCGATGATCTTCTTCTCCAACCTTAACTATTTATTTATAGATAAAATTATGGCTTCAATTTAGTCCTTGATTAATTCTGAATTGAAACTTCATTCCTGGCTTGGTGATATGATTTTCTTTATCACAAATCACTTTAAGAATCGTTCTAGGTTGGAAGCTGATGATCTTCTTCTCCAGCCTTAACTATTTATTTATAGATAAAATTATGGCTTCAATTTAGTCCTTGATTAATTCTGAATTGAAACTTCATTCCTGGCTTGGTGATATGACTTTCTTTATCACAAATCACTTTAAGAATCGTTCTAGGTTGGAAGCTTACAGATTGGAGCCAAAATCATGTTTCGTTGGAGAATGCGATAACCAGAGCTATGAAACTCAAAATCAGGCGATTCCAAAATGAGGTGAAGGTAGATGCTCTAAAATGCAAGTTCGACTATTGAATCACTAAAAACAACAATGTAAAATGCGAGGTATGAGTGCAAGTTATTGAACACAAAAATTGGTAAAATTTGTGTATTAGGGTTTGATGTAAAGGAAATATGAAATTATAAATTAGCAAACGAACCAAGAACAGAGTGACGCTAAAATCTAGGGATTGATAAGCCAAAAACTACGCCACAAGTATCAACAACCTTGATAAGTTCAAAAGGAATTATTTCAAGAACTCTAGAGACCAAAGCCTCACAAAAATAATGTTCAAAATCTTTTTTGCATAAGCTAGGGGTTTGCTTTTTATAGTGGCAACGCCTTAGTTGTTCTCTAAATTTGGCTCAACTCAAGTTTTTATAATTAGACCCAAATGTTCTTATTAATTCAGTCTACTACTTTAATTAAAACTAATATTAAAATTTGATAACACATATATGCAGCCTTCATTCGTTAACTTCTTCAATTTTGATTAAGCAATTTACTATCTTGGGCTTCAATTCTTCATGAGTAGGACTTGCTTCAAATAAAGTGGCTATCAAGTTATTTAGAGAATCTTTAGCCTTCTTTGACCTTGCTCTTGTCATTGGAGTTCCAATACCTTGATTATCCTTTATGCTTCCTTCCTTGGTTATGCTTTTTATGTCCTCATCACTTGGTCAAAAATATCTTATTCAAAAATAGTTCTAAACAAGATGCTTTTTGATAATATGTTCGTTAGCCAATTCTATATATTTCCGAATTCAATCTAAGCAGTTCTTGTAGATTGATTATGTTCGTATTTTGTTCAGATTGGGTTCATAAATTGTTCATATTGAGTTTGTAAATTCTTCAGATTCATTATGTTCATATTTTGTTCAGATTGAGTTTGTAAGTTCTTCAACTTAATTATGTTCGTATTTGTTCAGATTGAGTTTGTAAATTCTTCAAATTGATTTTGTTCGCATTTTGTTTAGATTGAGTTTGTAAATTCTACAGATTGATATTGTTCATATTTTGTTGTAGATAAATCTTGATCAAGTCTTCTCGTAAATGATTCATATCTTATTGTGATAAATCTTGATCAAATCATCTTCAAATCTAGACCATGTCTTCTTTTCAACTTGGTCAAAGATTTTCTTCAATCATAAATCATAATCAAATTTTATTTTAGATTTTCTTCAAATACATTTGACCATATCTTCTTTTCAACTTGTTCAAAGATTTTCTTCAACCATAAATTAGAATCAAATATTATTTTAGATTTTCTTCAAAAACATTTGACCGTATCTTCTTTTCAACTTGGTCAAATATATTGTTCTCATAAAATACTTTTGTTAACATTAAGTATAAAACTAACTTGGTTCCAACAATGAGTAGAAATCCTTTGGACTTGCTTTATTGATATTTGTGTAATCAGTGCACATCCTCCATTTGTTGTTTCTCTTTCTAACCATTATAATGCTAGCCAACCACGTCGAGTAGGTAATTTCTTTGATAAAGTCCATTTTGGCCAACTTGTGAGTTTCTTCTCGAATTGATGCTCATTTTTTGCATGTTAGCTTTCTCTTTTTCTACACAACTGGCATGGTAGTATCATATATGGCAAGGCGGTGAGATGAGTTGTAGATACGATGGATCTGAGTTAGTTGAGGAAGGGTGTTTAATGATGTGATTGTATGTTGATGCCCCCTCTACCACCACTAGTTTAGTTGGAAATAACTTTGTACTTGCGGCTAGCGAAAAAGTGATAAAGATCTAGATAAATCCCAAGACTTATGCACTATCTCTAGAGAATCCCACTAAAATGCCATGGTAAGGTTTAAGGATTGATGTTGGTAGTCCCAATTGCTTGTAAGCTCATTGAATATGACGTCAGCCAAACTGCCCTAGTATATCAAACTCTTCTTCATGTTGTAGTTAGCCATTTGCACTGAAATGACATAGGATCATTTTGCTACATGTATATGTCTTTGTAGTCATTTTATGAAAAAGTGTTAGGGGAAAAATGCCTCTGAATTGAATGAAAGCGCATATTGATTTGGAAGCTCCAAATGTCACTTACTGGTGGATTCTCCTCCTACAAAGCCTCATAATATGAAGTAGATATCCCTAGGTTGGGGAGTCGTTATTTTACCACTTCTTTCATCTCAATTATGCCTCTTCTCTAGAGTTATGAACATTCTACATCGGTTGGGTGACATGGAATTCCTCTGGTGCTTTGTCTTGGTGGACTCTTCATGTTGATCTCTCTTACCCACGTACTTCTGTAATTGACTTGTATCAACATCTTGATTTGGATCTTCTATGGTATTCTTAATACAACCTCATATATGTGTTAGACTTTGATTCTTGTTGTCGAGGTAGGTTTATTTGGCTAGAATTAACGCAGCTTAAAAGATTCTCACGGGCCTCTCGGTTAACGACAAGAAACGAGTAAGGTATTACTTTCTCCTATCGCTTATAATCTCCTCGTTATGTTGCGGTCGTTTCCTCCACATTTATGTATCAATTCGCACTTTTCTGAGTCCATTGAGCATTTCAGAAAGCCTTTTCGCCAAGGAATCAAAAAGGTCTAAGTTTTAGATTGTTACTAAGGCATGTAGGGCAACAAACGGATACACTCTGTTAATTTGATACATTTTATCATTGAAACGATCTATAAACTAATTGAGGGAATCGTCTGAATTTTGCCTAAATCCGACAAGACAAGTTGAACTTTTCTAAGTTATTCTATTTGTGGTGAACTTGGACACAAACATCTCAGCCAATTAATCCTATGATTTGACTGGTCTTCTTGGAAGATGAGAGAACCACAGTAGTGAAGCTCTCTTCATAGTGCATGGCAAAATGATGCACTTAAGGGCATCAGATGCCCTTTGAAGTTTCACTCTAGCACTAAATGAGGTTAAGTTCTCTTACAGGTTCATCATACCATCGTATGCTTCAGTGGATGGTAGGCAAAAGCATGTTGGTATTGGTCCCCTATTGATTTCATCCATCAAAGGGAGTTGTGTTACGTCTTCTTTAAGATGGTTTGGAGAACAATTCATTACCTTGTTTTGATGATAACAAAAGCTATTTTGTGGGAACAATTTAAGGCACTAATAATTTAATTGAGTGTGCAGAAATAAGCTAGAAGAAGCGCCCTGGATCAGAGGAAGCACGTCCACCAGAGGATACCACCAAAGAGTACCACCAGATGATACCACAAGAGGATATAACTAGAGGAAGTGACCAAAGGAAGTCACTCGAAGAAGCAAACAGATCAGAGGATTGTTGGAACCAAGTTAGTTCTTTCAATCAAAGTTTTGATGTTAACAAAAGTATTTTATGTAAATCGTATTTTGACTTAGAAGAATATATCAGAAGCTGTGCAAAATCAGAGGATGTCACCACCAGAGGATACATCTAGAGGAAGCAACCAGAGGATTTAAATGTCACCAGAAGGTTCGGCCAGAGGAAACATCCAGGGGTAACAGAGGATGCATCCTGAAGGCACCAGAGGATACACCTCCAGAGGATGTCATCAAAGGACAAATAACATCATCAGAGGATATCTTTCTTGGCCCAGATCAGAAGGAAGAAGAGTCCAGTAAGAGACATGGTCCAGACCAGAAGGAAGCGTGTCAGAGGGAGACTTGGTCCAAACCAGAAGGAATCATAAGTCAGACTTGGTCCAGACTTAATCCTGACCATAAGATAGCTTGGTCGTGAATATAAGAATCAGTCCAGACTTAATCCAGACTTGGTCCATAGCAGAAGATAACTGGTCTAGAACAAATGACTTGGTCCAAACTTGGTCAAGACCAGAAGATAGCATGGTCCAGAACATAAAACTCAGTCCAGATCAGAAGAAATGATTGTCCAGATTTAATCCAGACTTGATCCAGATCAGAGGATAAATGTCCAGATTTAAAGATCAATGGTCCAGATTAAAATATCATAAGTCCAGATTTAATTCATATTCATTCCAGACTCAGTCCAGACTTGATCCATATCAGAAGATAAATGTCCAGATTAAAAGATCAATGGTCGAGATTAAAATATCATAAGTCCAAATTTAATTCAGATTCAATCCAGATTCAGTCTAGACTTGGTCCAGATCAGAGGGTAAATGTTCATATTATATGGTCCAGAGGTGATCAAGATTAGAAGATCAAACGGTCCATAATTTAAATCATGATGCAAATCAGTGAGGACTTGATTAAATTTTGAAAAAGACTTGATTAAATTTTGATAGAAATTTGATCAAAGTATTAAGGGGATTTTATTCAAAAATTCACTGAAGACTTGAAGAAATTCGAATGCAATCTGTAGCTTAAAAATATATGGTTTGAAATTAAAAGAAACAAGATTGGTCAACAGAAATTTAAAATGCAATCTGAAGTTAAAAAGATACGTTTTTTATTTAAGTGAAATAGGATTGGCCAATAGTATTTTCAAAGGAAATCTGAGCAAGATCTATTTCGAATTTAAGCTTGGACAAAGCCCAATTTGCAGCTATAAAAGCAGGCTTCAGGCAGCAGCATCATGCATCGAAAAACACAAGAACTCAAGCTTCATATTCAACACAATTCAAGAATTCAAAAGAGAGAATTACTTGAGTGCAAAAGCAATATTTTCTAAGTGTTTTCGAGAGAGAAATTCAGTGCAACAATCAGCTTTCCAGAAGCAACAAAAGTGTTCAAGAATCAAAGCAGTAATCAGCTTTCCAGAAGCAAATTTGCAAAGTTCCAAACCCTTGTAATCAAACCCGATAGTGGTGTAGATTCCTTCTTCAATCTAGGGTTGTCAGATTGGTAGGAGAAGACTTGACTTGTAGAGTCAAGGTGCTGTTTTTGTTCCTCAAAAGTCTGGGGTTGTCAGGCTATTTGAGAAGACTAGCTTGGAGGGTCAGGTGCTGTAATTCAAAGTGTTTTGATGTAGTGGATTAAAGCCTTCAGGATGAAGGGACTGGATGTAGCCAAGTTAATGGTGAACCAGGATAAATTGTTGTGTTATTAAGTTGTTATTATCCGCTGCTAACTTTGATCGATTATTCATCAAATAATTCGCATCAACACTCAACAAACAGCAAAAAGATTCAAGTTTGACAAACACAATTCAACCCCTCTTCTCGTGTTTGCACCTTTAATCAGTATCATAGCTCAGTCTCAAGAATGAGCACTTTACAGTGTTTGAGGAAAGATCCACGAGTTCAACATGTCTGAAATCAATGAAGAAGCTATTGTAGGAGCGGTTCGAGTACTGGAAGGACAGGCTGAAAAGTTTCTTTTTCTCACGGGATCCCGAACTTTGGGACATTGTGGAAAGTGGCTATACTGTTCCAAGAGATGCTGATGGGGTTAAAATCCCCAGGAAAGATTTTAATGCTGACCAGAAGAAGATGTTTAAGTTACATCCCAAATCTAGAACGTTCATGATCAATGCAATCACATTCAAGGAGTTTGACAAATGCACGAACAAGAAAACAGAAAAGAGCATCTATGATAGTCTGGTTCTGACTTACAAAGGCAGCAAGCAAGTTCAAGAAGCAAAGGACAACATTCTAGTCAAGAAGTACAAGTTGTTCAAGATGGAAGAAGATGAAGACATTCAAACAATGTTTTCCAGATTTCAGACTCTGGTGTCAGGATTAAGAGTACTCAAGAAGAGCTATACCACTGCTGACCACGTGAAGAAAATCCTTAGAAGTCTGCCAACGAAGTGGAGACCAAAGGTCACTGCCATACAGGAAGTAAAGGACTTGAACACTCTGAAGCTGGCACAATTAATCAGCCCCCTCAAGTCACATGAGATAGAGATGGAAGAAGATGAACCCAAGAAGAAAAATAAAACCCTAGCCTTAAAATCCAAACGGAAGAAAGTTCTAAAAGCATAAGCAGAATCAGAAGATAGTGATTCTGAGGACCAGAATTAGAAATCAAAAGCAGAAGACATTGCCTTCATAACCAAAAAGATTCTGAAAATGTGGCAAGGTAGAAGGAAGAAGTATCCCTAGAGGAATTTCAAGCAATCCAACAGAGAAAAGGATGAACAAGACAAGAAGAGCATCATATGTTATGGATGCAATGAACCTGAGCACACCAAGTCAAAATGTTAAAATCTGGAGAAAGAAAAAATTAGAAGAAAAACTTCAAACACAAGAAGAAGAATCTAATGGCAACATGGGATGACTCTGATGAATCCTCTGAAGATGAAGAAGCAGAATTAGCCATGATAGCTCACATACGTTCTACCTCTGGAACAAACTCTGAAAGTAAATCAGAAGAAGTAGAATTAGGACTGATGGCTCACACTCATTCTGCCTCTGGATCCAACCCAAAATCTGATTCTGGAAGTGAATCAGAAACAGAACTGGCTCTAATGGCTCACACACACACTATCTCTGGATCTGATATAGAATCTGATTCTGAAAGTGAATCATCAGAAGATGAAAAAGAGATGTCCTCAGCAATCAAGTTGAAACACCAGTCATGGTACCTGGACAGTGGATGCTCGCGACATATGACATGAGAAAAGTCTATTCCAAGAACTAACTTTGAGCCAATGAGGGACAGTGGCTTTTGGAGGAATGCAAAAAGGCCAAATCATTGGTCGAGGCACGGTTGGTAATGGTACTTCTTCCTCTATTAAAGATGTACAACTAGTCAAAGGTCTTAGGCACAATTTATTAAGTATTAGTCAATTAAGTGATAATAATTATGATATTATTTTTAATCAAAAACATGCAAAGCTATTAGTCAGAATGATGGATCAGTACTTTTCACAAGTTACAGGCAAAACAATATTTACAAGATAAATCTGTCTAGTCTAGAGAAACAACAGGTTAAGTGTCTAGTGTTAGTAAATGAGGAAAAATTAATTTGGCACAAGAGATTAGGTCATGCTAACCTTAGATTAGTTTCAAAACTAAATAAACTTCAACTGGTGAGAGGTCTACCTAAGCTAAGCTACAAAACTAACATTATCTGTGAAGCTTGTCAAAAGGGAAAACAAACAAAAAATTCTTTCAAATCTAAAAACTCAATATCTACCTAAAAGCCCCTTAGATTTATTTGGGCCAGTAAAAACAGCATCTCTGAGTGGTAAGAAATATGGGTTTGTTATTGTAGATGACTACACTAGGTGGACATGGGTAAAAAATTTAAGAAGTAAGAATGAATCCCACAAAGTGTTTATCACTTTTTGCAATCAAATAATGAATGAAAAAGGTCTTAAAATTATAACAATTAGAAGTGATCATGGAGGAGAATTTGAGAACAAATTCTTTAATAATTTATATGATGAGAATGGAATCTCTCACAACTTTTCTTCTCCTAGAACACCCCAGCAAAATGGAGTTGTAGAAAGAAAACATAGATCACTCCAAGAAATGGCCAGAACAATGCTAAATGATATGAATGTTGCAAAACACTTTTAGGCAGAAGCAATTAATACCGCATGTTATATTCAAAATAGAGTTTATATTAGATCCATTATGAATAAAACACCTTATGAATTGTGAAAAGGTAAAAAGCCTAACATCTCTTATTTTAAACAATTTGGTTGTACTTGTTATATGTTAAACACTGAAGACAATTTTCGAAAATTTGATTCTCGATCTCAAAAGTGTACCTTCATTGGTTACTCTGAAAGATCCAAAGCATATAGAGTGTTTAACAGAGAAACAAATATTGTGGAAGAATCCATACATGTTAAATTTGATGACAAGCAACTTGACCTTGAAAAGTCAAAGCAAGATGATGAAAGTGCAGGTTTACCAGAATCAAAGGAAGCTGATGCAGACAAGCCAAGAGAGCTTGAAAAAGTGGAGGATTAAAGCAAAACAGAAGAACCCGACAAATCTTCAAAGGATGAATCTGAAGATAAGTCAGAAGGAAGATATGGATGGAAGTACAAGTCTTCACATCCTAAAACTCTAATCATTAGGAGTGCAAGTGATCCCTTAAGGACAAGATCATCACTTAAAGAAACCAGTTTGTTTGGCTTACTCTCATCCATTGAGCCTACTTCTGTTGATGAAGCACTGAAGGAAGATGGATGGATTCTTGCCATGCAAGAGGAGTTAAATGAATTTGAAATGAATGATGTTTGGGATCTAGTTCCAATACCAGAAAAGAACATTATTGGAACCAAGTGGGTTTTCACAAACAAGCTGAATTAAAAAGGAGAAGTTGTCAGGAACAAGGCACGACTTGTTGCACAAGGCTACAGTCAGCAAGAAGGAATTGACTACACTGAGACTTTTGCTCCAGTGGCCAGGTTAGAAGCTATACGTATCTTTCTTTCCTTTGCTGCTAATAATAACATGTCATTATTTCAAATGGATGTTAAAAGCGCATTATTAAATGGTTATATAAGTGAAGAAGTCTATGTTAAACAACCCCAATGTTTTAAAAGTTCCGAATTTCCAAACTATGTTTTTAAACTTAAAAAATCTTTGTATGGTTTAAAACAAGCACCTAGGGCATGGTATGATTTACTTAGTAACTTCTTACTTAAAAATGACTTTGAAAGAGGACAAGTAAACAATACTCTCTTTAGAAAATCAAATAAAAGATGATATTCTGATTATTCAAGTTTATGTTGATGATATTATCTTTGGATGTACTAATGGCACTCTCTGCCAAGAATTTTCTAAATTGATGCAACAAGAATTTCAAATGAGCATGATGGGAGAACTTAAGTTCTTCCTAGAATTCAAATTCAGCAAAATCAAAAAGGTATATACATTCATCAATCAAAATATACAAAATAATGAAGGTGCAAACACGAGAAGGGGGGGTTGAATTGTGTTTGACTTAACTTGAATACTTTTCCTGTTTTAATACTTTCAAAACAAAACATGATGTATAATTAAAACAGAGTTAGCAGCGGATAAAAATAAAAATAAAAACTCACAGATTTTATACTGGTTCACCGTTAACGAGGCTACGTCCAGTCCCTTCGCCTTGAAGGATTTCACTAATTCAACCTTGAATTACAACCTTGCTACTGACCCTCCAAGTCAGTCTTCTCAAATAGTCTAACAATCCTAGACTTCTTTGAGGAAAAACAACTCCTGTTCTTCAGCCAATCTGACACCCCAGATTGTAGAAGAATTCACAACACTATAAATCTAATTGCTAAGTACCTTGCTACCCTTTCTGAATCCCTCAGTTTGTAGACTATACTTCAAAAACATAGATACAACCCTATCTAATTGCCAAGTAACCTGCTACCTCTACTGACTCCCTCATATTGTAGACTCTACTTCAACAACTTAGATTTAACAAAGTGGAACGAAAACAACAAGAGTACTTGCTTCTTGAAAACTGAGACTCACAATTGACTTCTATGAAAATTTGAGAGTGTTTGCTTCTGAAGTGTATGACTCTTTTGTGATTTTCGATTCTAAGTAATCTGCCTTGAGCCTCCTTTTATAGATGCAGATTAAGCCTCTTCCAATCCTTAAATTCGAGCTGAATCTTGCTAGATTTTCTAGCAAAAATATCTTGACCAATTGGGCTTCAATTAATTAAAAAACATATCTTTTTTAAGCCTTAGATTTCTTTCAAAAACTTACTGGCCAATCAAATCCTTTCAATGCTTCCCGCCACAGCTCTTGATTTCCATGATACTCCACTTTATTTTTATAACAAATCTTTTGTAATACTTTGATAAAAATAACATAAGATCTTCACCTTTAATCCCCATGATCAAATCTGCACCATTGGATCTTCATGCGATAGTCCACAACTGGACCAACCTAATTGATATGTTGTGATCCTCTGATTTCTACCATTCCTGGACCACACATCCTAACCCTCTGATCTTCTGATTTCGGCCATCCCTGGACGCACACCTGATATGCTAAAATCCTCTGAATTCGGCCTTTGCTGGACTGCACAGTCTGTCCCTCTGATTTCGGCCACCACTGGGCCATGGTCTGATTTTCTAATCTGGACGATCACTGGACCAAATAATTAATTCTGAACCACTAATCTGGAAATCTTCCCTCTGATCTTTGATTTTAGATCAGGTCTGGATCATTCTGGAAATCATTTCTTCTAGTCTGGACTTTGTTCCATGCCCTGAATCATGCTATCTTATGGTCTGGGCCAAATCTAGATTGATCCTCTTGTTCTGGACTCATAAACATACCTTCTAGTCAAGTCTGGAACAAGTCTAGAACAAGTCTGGACTGTGTAATTTTTCACTGCCAGGCCATCTTCTGGTCAGAATAACTTCTGGAATAAAATTGATATTTGATTCCTGTTTGTCTGGAACAACTCTCCTTCTGGCAGGCTTTCCAATGGTATGATCCATGTTTCATTCTGATTTTTATTGCTTCTGATCTGGGCCATCAAAGATATCTTCTGGTCATGTTTTGACATTCCTGGAGTATCTTCTGGTCATTCCAGAATTCATTTTTCTAGAATCCTTTGATCACTGCTTCTGATTCCTTCAGTTACTGGGGCATTTAACTTAATAATTCAAAGTACAAAATAAGTTTACATAGAGTACATTCGTAAGCATCAAGATCCTAAGTACTTAGAACCAACTTGGTTCCAACAATCTCCCCCTTTTTGATGATGACAAAACCGTAACTTATTTTGCTAACTTATGACTCGAAGACTTTGAATTACTCCCCCCCATACCAATCTCTCTCCCTAAGTCTGATACTCTCCTTTTCAACTCCTTCTTTGTTCTCTCTTTCTTTTCTTCTCTTCTCCTCTCCTTTTCAACTCCTTCTTTTTTCACTCTTTCTTTTTCTTTCTTTGTTTTTCTCTCTCCCTGTTTCCTCTCCTTTTCAACTCCTTATGTTTTCTCTCTTTCTTTTTCTCTCCTTCTTTCTTTTTATCTCTCATTTTCTACTTATTTCTCCTTTCTTTCTCTCTCTCTTTCTCCCCCTTTTTGTCATCAGCCAAAAAGTGGTCCTACTATTTTTGTATTTTTTTGTTTTTCTCTTTACAAACTGCAGAAAGTAAAAACTAAAATTAAAAGACATAAAATAAAATTGCAAGAAATTTTAAAAACTCCTAAGATGACTACTTGAGCTAGTCAGATATGGAGGTCATGCTGAGATGCTTCTTAATGAACTTGAACCTATCTTCTGGTAATGCCTTGGTGAAGATATCAGCCCATTGATGATCAGTGTCCACAAACTGGATGCTCAAAGTCCCTTATTGAACATGGTCCCTAATGAAATGGTGTTTTATTTCAATGTGTTTGGCTCTAGAGTGTAAGATAGGGTTCTTGGTTAGGTTTATGGCTGAAGTGTTATCACAGAACAAAGTGCAGTTGCCACTTATACTTTTCCTTTCCAGCTTGTCTCCAGCATAGTCGGAATTACAGAAAACTCTGAGTTTGTAGGTGGGGGTTTTCTTGTATAACAAGGTATGGTTGGTGGTTCCTTTAAGGTATCTCAGAATTCGTTTGACAGCAATTAAATGGGATTCCCTAGGGTCAGCTCGAAATCGGGTACAGACACAAACACTAAACAGAATGTCAGGTCTAGAAGCAGTTAAGTAAAGAAGGGATCCAATCATACCTCTGTATGTTTTCTGGTCTACCTTTTGGCTGGTTTCATCTAAATGAGCAGGTTGGGTGCATGTGGGTGGCCATAGGCTTACAGTCACTCATCTTGAACTTTTTAAGAAGTTCTTTGGTGTATTTAGATTGGTGAATGAGTATACCTGATTTGCCTTGATGAATCTGAATTCCCAGAAAGAACTTAAGTTCTCCCATCATGCTCATTTCGAACTCCTGCATTAGGTCAGAAAACTCTTTGCACAAAGTGCCATTAGTTGATCCAAATATGATATCATCAACATAGACTTGAATAATCAGAATATCATGTTTAATGGATTTCCTAAATAGTGTATTATCAATCTGGCCTCTATTAAATTCATTCTTAAGCAGAAAGTTACTAAGTCTGTCATACTATGCCCTTGGTGCTTGTTTTAAACCATATAAAGACTTTTTAAGTTTGAAAACATGGTCTGGAAAATCAGAATTTTCAAAACCAGGGGGTTGTTTGACATAGACTTCTTCACTTATGTAGCCATTTAAGAATGCACTTTTGACATCCATTTGATACAGCATTATATCATGATTAGCAGCAAATGATAAGAGAATTCTAAATGCTTCTAACCTTGCCACTGGAACAAAAGTCTCAGTGTAATCCATACCTTTCTGTTGACTGTATCCTTGAGCTACAACTTCACCCTTTTCATTGAATTTGTTTCTCAATACCTACTTGGTTCCAATAATGCTTCTGTTTGGTCTAAATACCAGATCCCAAACATCATTCCTTTGAATTTCATTCAGCTCTTCTTGCATTGCAAATATCCAACCTTCCTCTGCCAAAACTTCATCAACAATGCTTGGTTCGCATCAGCTTCTGGTTCTGTAACAGCTTCTGATTCTGATGAATCAGCTTCTGATTCTGGTGAATCTGTAACAGCTTTAGATTCTGGTAAATATCCAGATTTCTCTTATGACTTATCTTGGCTGTTTCTGACTTGATCAGATTTATCTTTTGACGATTTGTCATGTGTTGCTGACTTGCTTGTATCCTTTACCTTTCCAGGTACTTCTGTTTCTTGTGCTTCTGCTCCCTGCACTATTTTTATCTTGCTTTGATTTGTTAAGATCAAGCAGTTTGTCATTTTACATAATGCAAATCAAATAAGTTAAAATTTAACTCAATACAGCCAAACCATTCGTTCTGCTTCTGCTTCTGCTCCCTTTGGTTCTGATGAACTTGTACTATCTTTATCTTGCTTTGATTTGTCAAGCAGTTTGTCATATACCATAATATAAATCAATTAATTAAAAATGAACTTAGTACAACCAAACCATTAATTCTGCTTCTGGTGGTTTCTGTTTCTTTTTGAAACCACTGGAATGTTGTTTTTTCTGAGTGTTCAATTCGTGTGAATCACCTGGTTCCTCTGATAATTTGAAAACCTGTAAAATACTTATCTAGCTTTGATTTGTTAAGATCAAGCTTCTTGTTATCACAGTAAACAAAAATATTAAATAATAATGTTATTAACAGCAAGATGTAGCCTCAGTTTTACTCTGAAAATCCTCTTGCTTCTGATTTTCAGATTCCTAATCTATATTTTCTGAGATTACATGGTTTGGATGAGGGAATTTGAATTCCCTTCCAGGTTGGTAGTCTTGATGAATCTTACTGGAGTGTTTGAAGAACTCTCCTGATTTTGTTATTTCTGCTTTGGCTCATATACCATGTTCCTCTAGTGATTCTGGAACATGTGGTGATTCTGGTAATTATACTGATTCTGATAATTAAAGTAGTTCTGATGATCATACCTCAACCTTTGATACTGATACCTGTTCAGGTTCTGGTTCTGGTACTGATTCTGATTCTGGTTCCAGTGTTGATTCTGGTTCCAGTTTCTGTGCCTCCAGTTCTGGTTCTGGTTCCAATGTTGGTTCTGGTTCCAGTTCCTGTACCTCTTATACTGGTTCCAGTTCTGGTTCTGGTTCCAGTTTCTGTTCCTCTGATACTGGTTCTAGTTCTGATTCTGGTTCCAGTTCTTGTTCTGATTCGAGTGATATCTTTGATGTTTCCTGTTCTTCCTATGATTCTGGTTCTGGTTCTGATTGTGTTGACCAGACCTTCTTCCATTAGACTCATATTGCTTTTGTCTTGTTGTAGCAGGAACATAAACCATCTTCTGCTTGTGCATTGCCAACATCCATTGCCCAGGCACCATTGTTGGTGTCTCCTTCTGGTTGCTCAAAACATCTGCAACATAGACAATTTGATCTTTTGGTACCCAGAACTGATTGGGTCCAGGTTTGTTAGTTGTAACAGCTCTCTGATCTTGTTCAGATTTTACCATTGGACAAGATAATTCAGAGTGACCTTTCTTAGCAAAGACAATACATAAAACATCAGAATGAACAGTTTTAGGTTCAGTAATAGTTTCTGTAAAACCAAGACCTCTTTTTCCAAAGTTACTGTTTCCATAAATCATAAATGCATATTTACTTCTTTCCATTCTATTTGAAATAAAGTTTTGAAAAACTTGCTCATGCATATCAGATTTACAAACAGCTTCAGAAGTGGAACAATTATTACTTTTCAGAGTTTGGTTTTCAGATTTGAGTCTTGCAACATCAGTTTTAAAATTTTTGTTTTCAGTTGCATACTCAGAATTTCGATTCTTTAAAACTTGGACTTCTTTGGTTAGATTTTCCTTATCTTCCCTAAGAGTTTTCAATTTTAAAGACCTTTTATTGTTTGCATTTAACAAGTCTTTTAAAGTCTCAATTAATTCAGATTTAGACATTCTGACTTGATATGTCCAGGTTCATTGCATCCATAACAGATGATGTACCTTGCTACCCTTTCTGAATCCCTCAGTTTGTAGACTCTACTTCAACAACTTAGATACAACCCTATCTAATTGCCAAGTAACCTGCTACCTCTACTGACTCCCTCAGATTGTAGACTCTACTTCAACAACTTAGATTTAACAAAGTGGAACGAAAACAACAAGAGTACTTGCTTCTTGAAAACTGAGACTCACAATTGACTTCTATGAAAATTTGAGAGTGTTTGCTTTTGAAGTGTATGACTCTTTTGTGATTTTCGCTTCTAAGTAATCTACCTTGAGCCTCCTTTTATAGATGCAGATTAAGCCTCTTCCAATCCTTAAATTCGAGCTGAATCTTGCTAGATTTTCTGGCAAAAAATTTCTTGACCAATTGGGCTTCAATTAATTAAAAAACATATCTTTTCTAAGCCTTAGATTTCTTTCAAAAACTTACTGGCCAATCAAATCCTTTCATTGCTTCCCGCCACAGCTCCTGATTTCCATGCTACTCCACTTTATTTTTATAACAAATCTTTTGTAATACTTTGATAAAAATAACATAAGATCTTCACCTTTAATCCCCATGATCAAATCTGCACCATTGGATCTTCATGCGATAGTCCACAACTGGACCAACCTAATTGATATGCTGTGATCCTCTGATTTCTGCCATTCCTGGACCACACATCCTAACCCTCTAATCTTCTGATTTCGGCCTTCCCTGGACGCGCACCTGATATGCTAAAATCCTCTGAATTCGGCCTTTGCTGGACTGCACAGTCTGTCCCTCTGATTTCGGCCACCACTGGGCCATGGTCTGATTTTCTGATCTGGACGATCACTGGACCAAATAATTAATTCTGAACCACTGATCTGGAAATCTTCCCTCTGATCTTTAATTTTAGATCAGGTCTGGATCATTCTGGAAATCATTTCTTCTGGTCTGGACTTAGTTCCATGCCCTGAATCATGCTATCTTATGGTCTGGGCCAAATCTGGATTGGTCCTCTTGTTCTGGACTCATAAATATACCTTCTGGTCAAGTCTGGAACAAGTCTGGACTGTGTAATTTTTCACTGCCAGGCCATCTTCTGGTCAGAATAACTTCTGGAATAAAATTAATATTTGATTCCTGTTTGTCTGGAACAACTCTCTTTCTAGCAGGCTTTCCAATGGTATGATCCATGTTTCATTCTGATATTTATTCCTTCTGATCTGGGCCATCAAAGATATCTTCTGGTCATGTTTTGACATTCCTGGAGTATCTTCTGGTCATTCCAGAATTCATTTTTCTGGAATCCTTTGATCACTGCTTCTGATTCCTTCAGTTACTGGGGCATTTAACTTAATAATTCAAAGTACAAAATAAGTTTACATATAGTACATTTGTAAGCATCAAAATCCTAAGTACTTAGAACCAACTTGGTTCCAACAAATGACTTCTCAAGAAGTTTAAGATGAGTGACTGCAAACCTATGGCTACCCCAATGCACCCTACTTGCTCACTTGAAAAGGATGACTCGGGACAAAAAGTTGATAAAAAATCCTACAGAGGTATGATTGGATCTCTACTCTATCTCACTACTTCAAGACCTGATATTATGTATAGTGTATGCGTATGTGCTAGATTTCAGTCTGACCCTAGGGAATCCCATTTAACTGTTGTTAAGAGAATCCTTATATATCTAAAAGGCACTACCAACCTCACCTTGTTCTACAAAAAAACTCCTACATACAAACTGAGTGGATACTGTGACTCTGATTATGCTGGAGATAAAGTCGAAAGAAAGAGTACAAGTGGAAACTGCACATTCTTAGGAGACAATTTAATATCTTGGTCAAGCAAGAGACAAAGCACCATTGCCATGTCAACAGCAGAAGCTGGATACATTTCAGCAGCCGAATGCAGCTCTCAACTTATTTGGATGAAACATCAGCTGGAAGACTACAAAATCATGGAAACCAACATTCCTTTATACAGTGACAACACTTCAGCCATCAACCTAACCAAAAACCCTATCCTTCATTCTAGAGCCAAACACATAGAAATCAAACACCACTTCATCAGAGATTACGTTCAAAAAGGAACACTCAACATCCAGTTTGTAGACACTGGCCATCAATGGGCTAACATATTCACTAAACCACTACCTGAAGATAAGTTTGACTTCATCAAGAAAAAAATTAATCTTACTTTCATTCCTAACAAATAGCTCAGTTTAATTTTCTTATGTATGTTATTTTACTGTTATTATCATGTATTGTTTTCAATAAAAAAAAGTTCAGAAGATGAAAAAAAAAGGCCAGAAGATAAAATAAAATAAAAATAAATAAAAAACAAAAGATCCCTTTTCTTCCTTCAAACCTTTTTGTCTGATCACAAAGGGGGAGAAGATGTATTTGTTAAAGAATCTGGGGCATTAGACTTAGGGGGAGAAAAAGTCAAAATAAAGCTTAGTCCTAGGGGGAGTCAAAGTCAAAAAAAAAGAAAAATACTTATAAAAAATACAAAGTTTTGTCATCATCAAAAAGGGGGAGATTGTTGGAACTAAGTTGGTTCTTTCAATCAGAGTTTTGATGTTAACAAAAGTATTTTATGTAAATCGTATTTTCACTTAGAATAACAAATCAGAAGCTGTGCAAAATCAAAGCATGTCACCACCAGAGCATACATCCAGAGGATAGAAATGTCACCAGAAGGTTCGGCCAGAGGAAACATCAAGAGGGTACCAGAGGATACATCCTAAAGGCACCAGAGTATACATCTCCAGAGGATGTCATCAAAGGACAAATAACATCATCAGATGATATCTTTCTTGGCCCAGATCAGAAGGAAGCACAGTCTAGAAGGAGACTTGGTCCAGACCAGAAGGAAGCGTGTTAGAGGGAGACTTGGTCCAGACCAAAAGGAATCATAAGTCAAACTTGGTCCAGACTTAACCCTGACCAGAAGATAGCTTGGTCGTGAATATAAGAATCAGTCCAGACTTAATCCAGACTTGGTCCAGAGCAGAAGATAACTGGTCCAGAACAAATGACTTGGTCCAGACCAGAAGATACCATGGTCCAGAACATAAAACTCAGTCTAGATCAGAAGAAATGATTGTCTAGATTTAATCCAGACTTGATCCAGATCAGAGGATAAATGTCCAAATTAAAAGATCAATGGTCCAGATTAAAATATCATAGGTCCAGATTTAATTCAGATTCATTCCAGACTCAGTCCAGACTTGATCCATATCAGAAGATAAATGTCCAGATTAAAAGATAAATGGTCCAGATTAAAATATCAAAAATCCATATTTAATTCAGATTCTATCCAGATTCAGTCCAGACTTGGTCCAGATCAGAGGGTAAATGTTCAGATTATATGGTCCAGAGGTGGTCAAGATCAGAAGATCAAACGTTCCAGAATTTAAATCATGATGCAAATCAGTGAGGACTTGATTAAAATTCGAAGAAGACTTGATTAAATTTTGACAGAAATTTGATCAAAGTATTAAGAGGATTTGATTCAAAAATTCACTAAAGACTTGAAGAAATTCAAATGCAATATGTAGCTTAAAAAGATATGGTTTGAAATTAAAAGAAACAAGATTGGTCAACAGAAATTTAAAATGCAATCTGAAGTTAAAAAGATATGTTTTTTATTTAAGTGAAACAGGATTGGCCAACAGTATTTTCAAAGAAAATCTGAGCAGGATCTATTTCGAATTTAAGCTTGGACAAAGTCCAATTTGCAGCTATAAAAGGAGGCTTTAGGCAGCAGCATCATGCATCGAAAAACACAAGAACTCAAGCTTCATATTCCACACAATTCGAGATTTCAAAAGAGAGAATTACTTGAGTGCAAAAGCAATATTTTCTAAATGTTTTCGAGAGAGAAATTCAGTGCAACAATCAGCTGTCCAGAAGCAACAAAAGTGTTCAAGAATCAGTGCAGCAATCAGGTTTCCAGAAGCAAATTTGCAAAGTTCCAAACCCTTGTAATCAAACCAATAGTGGTATAGATTCCTTCTTCAATCTAGGGTTGTCAGATTGGTAGGAGAAGACTTGACTTGTAGAGTCAAGGTGCTGTTTTTGTTCCTCAAAAGTCTGGGGTTGTCAGGCTATTTGAGAAGACTAGCTTGGAGGGTCAGGTGCTATAATTCAAAGTGTTTTGATGTAGTGGATTAAAGCCTTCAGGATGAAGGGACTGGATGTAGCCAAGTTAATGGTGAACCAGGATAAATTGTTGTGTTCTTAAGTTGTTATTATCCGCTGCTAACTCTGATCGATTATTCATCAAATAATTTGCATCAACACTCAACAAACAGCAAAAAGATTCAAGTTTAACAAACACAATTCAACCCCCCCTTCTCGTGTTTGCACCTTCAAAGAACAACACGCTCCCTTCACTATGTTGAACTAAACATCAGAGGAAGCAATCAAATTAAGAGGAAATGGAATAAAAGGACGAATCAGAGAAAATATACAACACGCTCCCTTTGTTGTCTCCAAGTTAGTACCTCTAAGGATTTGCCTTTGCCTCTATGTATCTGAGTTTAAGGATGTGAATATGATAATATGCCTCCAAGGTTTTACCTTTGAAGATAAGACTTTAAAGTCAAGTGCAACATGCTCCAATAAGCTGCCTCCAACAAAGAAACTTAGAGGCAAGCATCTGACTTTGTCTCTACTAAATTGCCTCTAGCCACTAATTCAACATCAAAAGATGATTGGGTCTGACTTTGAACTTCCCACTACTTTTGACTTTGATTTTTAGACACTGCCTCCAACAAAAGTAAATTGTCTGACTCTGAGGAAAGTCAATGCCTCTGAGGAAAGTCAATGGCTCTAATGAAAAAGTCAATGCAACTTGAAAAAGTCATGACTCTAGAAGTTAACTCTTAAGACACGTTCTACCCAGAAACTAAACACTTGTGTAACCTGGCCCAATAATGGCTATAAATCCTCAACAACTTGTGGTTTTCAAGTTGGATGTTGCGACATCTTAACTTGTGAAGTTAAGTGGTTGTAATTTGGTTTGAACTACTAGATTAAATAATTATGGGTGAAGGGACTAGACGTAGCTACTGGATTGGTAGTGAACCATGATAAATTATTGTATTATCCTTATTCCCTCTATTTTTACTTTGTTTTATTTTCACTATTTGTTAGCCCATAAATTTCTTAAAAACTGAATACACAAATCAACCCTATCCTTTCTTATGTATTTTCCACCTACAACCATGATGTCATGGTTTTTTCTCCTTCGTTGAAGCGGTGGAAGTTTGTGATTTTTTATATCAATTTCACCTTCCTCTTTAATGTTGTGATTTAAGCCTCAATTTTGTTTATGTGTCCTCCGTTCTTTGTTTGTTTTTACCGGGCTATTGTAATAATGAGGGGTCACGAAGCCTGGGTCTTTTTGTACTACTTCATTAAGGAGATAAAGAACGTCCATCAGGGGATGCCATATCTCCATTGGCTGTCGTTGTGGCGGAAGTGTTGGATGTTTGGGGCTGCCATTATTGACATTTAATCCGTTGTTGTGTTGACTTGGTTCTCCTTAAGATGGCTCTAGGGGAGCTCTACTTCTAGTAATCGCCATGTTGTCGGAATCTTGAGGCCTAGGAAAGTTTTACCTAGGCCTTACATTGGATGCCAATGTTCTTATATGAACTCATAAGGTAGACCAGCGGTAGCGGTGATGTGGACTCCAAGCATGGTGTTGAGATATTTCAATTTGAACTTCTTCTTTTAGTACACTACTACTTCAAAAAAAGATGTACATGTAAAAACACTCTGATGCCAAAGTAAGGCAAATTGCAAGAAGATAGAAATTATTGTGAGTAATGAGTAATGTGTGTGATACCTGGGAGAAGACTCCTTATTTATAGTGCGGTTAGACTCATAAGTATTATATTATGTTGTTATTGTTGCAAAGATGATGATCATTGAGACCACAGCTAAATTGATGTTGGTTGCGATGTAACTGTATATCGATATAAGTGTTAGGGTTTATCTGGTTAGTAGTGTGCTCCATGGTGTATGGGATTCTATGAGTATCTAAGGGCTTCTGGAATCCTTTCCTTTATGCCACATGAGCCTCTAGGGATGACGTAGGTGTTGGAACCAAGTTGGTTCTATACTTAGAACTTTGATGTTTATAAAAGTACTTTTATGTAATCTTATTTTTGACTTAGAATAATAATGAAAAATGCCACCAGAAGATGACGTCACCAAAGGCAGAAGATGACGTCACTAGAAGATAAAATCAGAAGCAGAAGATTCGAACGCCAGAGGATAAAATCAGAGAATGACACTAAAGGATACACCTCCAAAAGATATCAGAGGATGTCATCAAAGGCAAAACATCAAAGGACAAATAACATCATCAGAGGATATCTTTCTTGGTCCAGATCAGAAGGAAGAAGAGTCCAGAAAGAGACCTGGTCCAGACCAGAAGGAAGCCTATCAGAGAGAGACTTGGTCCAGACCAGAAGGAAACATAAGTCAGACTTGGTCCAAACTTAATCCTGACCAGAAGATAGCTTGGTCGTGGATATAAGAATCAGTCCAGACTTAATCCAGACTTGGTCCAAAGCAGAAGATAACTGGTCCATAACAAATGACTTGGTCCAGACTTGGTCCATACCAGAAGGTAGCATGGTCCAAAACATAAAACTCAGTCCAGATCAGAGGATTAATGTCCAGATTTAAATATCATAAGTCCAGATTTAATTCAGATTCAATCTAGAATCAGTCCAGACTTGATCCAGATCAGAAGATAAATGTTCAGATTAAAAGATAAATGGTCCAGATTAAAATTCTAGATTTAATTCAGATTCAATCCAGACTCAGTCCAGACTTGGTCCAGATCAGAGGGAAAATGTTCAGATCAATGGTCCAGATTAAAGTATCATGATCTAGTATTGGCCAAGATCAGAGGATCACAGAATTGGCGCAGATCAGATTACATAGTCCAGAGTTGGTTGAGATCAGAGGATCAAACGGTCCAGATTTTAATCATGATGAAAGTCAGTGAAGACTTGATTAAATTTTGATAGAAATATGATCAAAGTATTAAGGGGATTTGATACAAAAATAAATTGAAGTCTTGGAGGGAATTTAAAAGCAATTGGTGGGAAGAAAGATACGGTCCAGAATTAAACAAGAACAAGATTGGCCAAAGTTATTTTTAGAACAAATCTGAAGCATAAAGCTCAAACCCAATTGGCCAAGTTATTTTTGCAAGAGAATCTGGACAGATACAGCTCGAATTTGATCATGGAAGAAACCCTAACTTTCATCTATAAAAGGAGGCTCAAGGCAGAAGACTTTGTCATCGAAAATCAGTAAAAGAGTCATAAACTTCTAGAGGCAAACACTCGATTTTTTAGTGAGGTTAATTGTGAGTATCAGCTTTCCAGAAGCAAGTACTCTTGTTTTTCGTTCCATTGTATCAGAAGAAGAAAGGACTGATCTGCAACACAAAGCATGGTATCTGGACAGTGGATGCTCCAAGCATATGACTGGAGACAGATCAATGTTCCAGAAGCTGACTCTTAAGAAAGGAGGCAAGGTTTCCTTTGGAGGAAACCAGAAAGGTCAGATCATTGGTACACGCACAGTTGGTAACAGTTCTTCTTCCTTATCTATTAAAAATGTTTTATTAGTTAAAGGTCTGAATCACAATCTGTTAAGCATTAGTCAGCTAAGTGAATGCAAGTATGATGTTGTGTTTAATCAGAAAACTTGCAAGGCTGTTAGTCAAAAAGATGGATCTGTTTTGTTCACACGTGTTAGGCAGAATAATGTCTATAAGATAGATCTGTTTAGTCTAGTTAAGCAGAAAGTTAAGTGTCTTTTATCTGTTAGGGAGGAAAATCTGATTTGGCACAAAAGGTTAGGCCATGCAAACCCTAGGCTGGTTTTTGAGTTAACTAAACTTCAACTAGTGAGAGGTCTCCCCAAACTAAGTACCAAATCTGAGATTCTGTGTGAAGCATGTCAAAAAGGTAAACAGACCAAAAGCTCTTTTAAACCTAAAAACTGTATTTCTACTTCACAACCTCTTGAACTACTTCATTTAGATCTGTTTGGTCTTGTTCAAACTGCATCGATTAGTGGTAAGAAGTATGGGTTTGTCATAGTTGATGATTACTCAAGGTGGACTTGGGTAAAGTTTCTGAGAAACAAAGATGAATCCCATAAGGTATTTATTTCTTTCTGCAAGCAAGTTATGAATGAAAAATGTTTTAAAATCATAACTATTAGAAGTGATCATAGAGGTGAGTTTGAGAGCAGGTACTTTGAAGAATTTTGTGATGAAAATGGTATCTCTCACAACTTCTCATCCCCCAGAACACCTCAACAGAATGGAGTTGTTGAAAGGAAGAACAGGTCACTGCAGGAGATGGCCTATGGGCATGAAAGGAAGAACCATGCTGAATGACATGAATGTTACTACCTACCTATAGGCAGAAGCTATCAACACTGCATGCTACATCCAGAACAGAGTTTACATCAGGTCTATTCTAAACAAAACTCCATATGAACTGTGGAAAGATAAAAAAACCTAATATTTCCTATTTCAAACAGTTTGGTTGCATTTGTTATATATTAAACACTAAGGATAATCTTGCAAAATTTGATTCCAGATCTCAAAAGTGTACCTTTATTGGTTACTCTGAGAGATCAAATGCTTATAGAGTGTTTAATAAAGAAACTAACATTGTGGAGGAGTCCATACACATTAAGTTTGATGACAAACTCTGAAAAGTCAAAGCAAGATGAGTAAATTGCAGGTTTACCAGAAGCATAGGAAGCAGGAGTAGATCAAACAACAGAACCAGAGAAAGAAAAGGATGAAAGCAAATTCGAAGATAATGTGAACCTAAAGACAAGTCAAAAGGAAAGAATGGGTGGAAGTACAAGTCTTCACATCTAGAAACACTAATTATTGGAAGCGCGGCTGAACCATTGAAAACCAAATCATCACTTAAAGAAACAAGTCTGTTTGGTTTACTTTCTACCATTGAACCAACTACTGTTGATGAAGCACTGGCAGAAGAAGGATGGATTCTTGCAATGCAAGAAGAGCTGAATGAGTTTGAAAGGAATGATGTTTGGGATCTGGTGTCCAGACCACACAAAAATATCATTGGAACCAAGTGGGTGTTCAGGAACAAACTCAATGAAAAAGGTGAAGTAGTCAGGAATAAAGCTAGGCTTGTGGCACAAGGATACAGTCAGCAAGAATTCATTGATTACACTGAGACTTTTGCTCTAGTGGCCAGGTTAGAAGCAATTCGTATCCTACTCTCTTTTGCTGCAAATCATGATATTACTTTGTATCAAATAGATGTCAAAAGTGCTTTCTTAAATGGTTATATAAGTGAGGAAGTCTATGTCAAACAGCCCCCAAGTTTTGAAAGTTCTGATTTTCCAAACCATGTTTTTAAACTAAAAAAATCTTTATATGGTTTAAAACAAGCACCTAGGGCATCGTATGACAGACTTAGCAATTTCTTACTTAAAAATCAGTTTTATAGAGGCAAAATAGATAACACTTTGTTTAGAAAATCCATTAAAGATGATATTCTGATCATTCAAGTTTATGTTGATGATATTATCTTTGGATCCACTGATGGCACTCTCTGCCAAGAGTTTTCTGATTTGATGCAGCAAGAGTTTCAGATGAGCATGATGGGAGAACTTAAGTTCTTCCTAGGAATTCAGATTCAGCAAGGCAAAACAGGTATACTCATTCACCAATCTAAGTACACTAAAGAACTTCTCAAAAAGTTCAAGATGAGTGATTGTAAGCCTATGGCCACCCCCATGCACCCCACCTGCTCACTTGAAAATGATGAATCCGGCTAAAAGGTAGACCAGAAAACATATAGAGGTATGATAGGATCCTTTCTTTACCTAACTGCTTCTAGACCTGACATTTTGTTTAGTATTTATGTATGTGCTCGTTTTCAAGCTGACCCTAGGGAATCCCACTTAACTGTTGTAAAAAGAATCCTTAGATACCTTAAAGGAACCTCACATCTTACCTTGCTCTACAAGAAAACCCCATTTTACAAACTAAGTGGTTTTTTTTGTGATTCTGATTATGCTGGAGACAAATTAGAGAGAAAAAGCACAAGTGGCAACTGTACATTTCTAGGTGATAATCTGATTTCTTGGTCAAGCAAGAGACAAAGCACCATTGCCATGTCAACAACAGAAGCTGAATACATATCAGCAGTAGGATGCAGTTCACAGTTAATCTGGATGAAACATCAGTTGGAAGACTACAACATCTTTGAAACCAACATCACTTTGTTCTGTGACAATACTTCAGCCATAAACCTAACCAAGAACCTTATCCTACACTCTACAGCCAAGCACATTGAAATCAAGCATCACTTTATCAGAGACCATGTTCAAAAGGGAAGAATAAGCATCCAGTTTGTATACACAGATCATCAATGGGCTGATATCTTCACCAAACCATTGCCTGAAGATCGATTTGAGTTCATCAAGAAGTATCTCAACATAATCTCCATATCTGACTAGATCAAGTAGTCTTTTTAGAGGAGTATTTTTTAAATTTTTATTTTTTGTCTTTTATTTTCTGTTATTTATTTTTTTGATCTCCAAAAAAAAACCTCTTTTTTACTGATGACAAAAAGAGGGAGAGAAAGTAAGAGAGAAAAGGAGAAAAAGTTGAAAAAGAGAGGAGAAAAGAAAAGTGAAAAAGAAAGAGTGAAATAAACAAGGAGTTGAAAAGGAGAGGTAACAAGGAGAGTGAAAAAGAAAGAGTCGAAAAGGAGAGGAAAAAAGAAGAGAGAAAAGAAAGAGTGAAATAAAGGAGTTGAAAAGGAGAGGAAAAATATGGGGCATTAGACTTAGGGGGAGAAGCTTGATCTGAGGGGGAGCCTAACAAAATAAGTTATAAAAAATACAAGGTTTTGTCATCATCAAAATATGGGAGATTGTTGGAACCAAGTTGGTTCTATACTTAGAATTTTGATGTTTACAAAAGTACTTTTATGTAATCTTATTTTTGACATAGAATAATAATGAAAAATGCCACCAGAAGATGACGTCACCAGAAGATAAAATCAGAAGCAGAAGATGAAGACACCAGAGGATAAAATCAGAGAATGACACCAGAGGATACACCTCCAGAAGATATCAGAGGATGTCATCAAAGGACAAATAACATCATCAGAGGATATCTTTCCTGGTCCAGACCAAAAGGAAGCCTGTCAGAGGGAGACTTGGTCCAGATCAGAAGAAAACATAAGTCAGACATGGTCCAGACTTAATCCTGATAAGAAGATAGCTTGGTCGTGAATATAAGAATCAGTCTAGACTTAATCCAGACTTGGTCCAAAGCAGAAGATAACTGGTCCATAACAAAAAACTTGGTCCAGACCAGAAGATAGCATGGTCTAGAACATAAAACTCAGTCCAGATCAGAGGATTAATGTCCAGATTAAAATATCATAAGTCCAGATTTAATTCCGATTCAATCCAGAATCAGTCCAGATTTGATCCAGATCAGAAGATAAATGTCCAGATTAAAAGATCAATAGTCCAAATTTAATTCAGATTCAATCCAGACTCAGTCCAGACATGGTCCATATCAGAGGGAAAATGTTCCAATCAATGGTCCAGATTAAAGTATCATGATCCAGTGTTGGCCGAGATCAGAGGATCACAGAATTGGCGCATATCAGATTACATAGTCTAGAGTTGGTCGAGATCAGAGGATCATACGGTCCAGATTTTAATCATGATGAAAATCAGTGAACACTTGATTAAAATTCGAAAAAGACTTGATTAAATTTTGATAGAAATTTGATCAAAGTATTAAAGGGATTTGATACAAAAATAAATTGAAGTCTTGGAGGGAATTTAAAAGCAATTGGAGGGAAGAAAGATACGGTCCAGAATTAAACAAGAACAGGATTGGCCAAAGTTATTTTCAGAACAAATCTGAAGCAAAAAGGTTCGGATCAAGCATAAAGCTCAAACCCGATTGGCCAAGTTATTTTTGCAAGAGAATCTAAACAGATACAGCTCGAATTTGATCATGGAAGAAACCCTAATTTTCATCTATAAAAGGAGGCTCAAGGCAAAAAACTTTGTCATCGAAAATCAGTAAAAGAGTCATAAACTTCCAGAGGCAAACACTCGAGTTTTCAGTAAGGTTAATTGTGGTATCAGCTTTCCAGAAGCAAGTACTCTTGTTTTTCGTTCCCTTGTGTCAGATCTATATTGTTGAAGTAGAGTCTACAATCTGAAGAGTCAGAAGAAGTAGCAGGTGACTTAGCAATTAGATTCAAGGTGTTGAAATCCCTTCTGCAATCTGGGGTTGTCAGATTGGTAGGTGAAGACTTGACTTGTGAAGTCAAGGTAATGTGTTCCTCAAAAGTCTAGCATTGTTAGACTGTTTAGGAAGACTGACTTGGAGGGTCAGTAGTGATGTTGTAATTCAGAGGTTTTGAATTAGTGGGAAAATCCTTCAAGGTGAAGGGACTGGATGTAGCCTAGTTAATGGTGAACCAGGATAAATCTTTGTGTTGATTATTTTACTTTATCCGCTGCTAATTATGCTTGCTTATATATCATATTTTAAATAATCATCAAAAACAAAAAAAAGAAATCAAGTATTACAAACACAATTCAACCCCTTCTTGTGTTTGCACCTTCAGTAGGGTGTAGTTTTCGCGTTGCATCATCTATGGTCTCACTGTGAGGTATTTACTGGATTGGTCCTCGATATTGGGCCTACTTGCTACATTTGTATTGGGTTTCCTCCATTCTCAATCCATATTATTTTTGGGTTAGGCATTCTAGGCCCATACTGTTATAATACCTTATACCACTTTTCAGATATTCATCCAACTCTTGATGTCATATAACCTTACAAAGGCTAGCACACATAGTCTTAGTGGAACAAATGACTTACATTGGTAACCAAAGTTTTCACGACTCCAATCTTCTACAGAAACACTACTTGAGTCTTTGAAGGTCCTGCTCATGTCTTTTAAAATTTGCATTTCCTTTCAATGTAGAAAAAAATTGTATTTCTAGAAAATACTTTACACTTTATGAGGATTCATCCAAATAGTTGTTAAAGGGTTAAAAGCACATAATAGTAATTAAAAGCACACATAGTCTTCAAATAAAAGCACACATATAACATTTTTTTTAATTAGAAATGGTTATTAATTTTTTCTAAGCAAGTTGAAACAATTACTTTTAGTGATATGCTAATGAGCAAGATATTAATTGAAACCAAAATTTTCCAACTTCTTAATCTTTCTATCAGTTAAAACACACAATAGTGAATTCGCAAGAGACATATCTCTATATTTACGTTTGGGATAGACACACAAACACAAAAACCCCTTTATGTTGTTCTTGGCACAAACTTCGATAGCAAACCCGATTGGAATAAGAAAGAGTTTTCAATTTGTATTATGATCATGAATGCATGGAATTTTTGAATGGGTGAAAGCATTTGTTAGTTCAAAAGGTTTAGGATTGCTTATATGTGATGCATGAGATACATTTGGCTAAAGAGATTCTTCCCAAGTGAAATAACAACTTTCTAACTATCATAAACTGCCACATAACTGTAAAAAAAATGTATACAAGTCTTATGAATCTATTCACACGTGTTTTGAAAACTAATTTTGTATTGTGCATCAATTAGAATTGATTCACACAGAGGTGAGTCAATTCACAAAACTTCATGTTTTGTGGTTAGTTGATTCACAGGTCTAGGACATCAAAATTGGGTTCTTAACATCTTTGAGTTGATTCATAGACTTATAAATTGGTTTACAAAATTAAAAATCACTTAGGAAATGTTTTAATGCATTTCAAAGTGTGCTGATATGATATAAACATGCAACAAAGTTTATATATGCTAAAACATGATTTTTCATGAACTCTTTCTTATGGAACAAGAGAATGAGAACCATCAAAGGCATACACTCAACATCTAAACTAAACTAGATTTGACATCAATCTAAACATTATGTCTAATCTAAGACTATAAGACCTTTACACTTGCAATGTCACGCTTTTAGATGATGGAAAAACTTTGTGCAACTTTATAAAACTTTGATGATATTCTCAAATTGTTGGACGAAAAAGGATGGCCATAGGAATGCTCCTCGTGAATTTGTATCATTAGTGCAAATTCGTGATAGCGGTTCAACCAGTGTATTGAATCGTTGCAGGTAATAATAAAATGGTAGTATCGAGTGTCGAACTCAAGAATTGAATTATACTATTGAATTACGTATAACTACTAAAATTGAACAAAAGATTTTAAAAAAATGCATTTGAGAATTCCTTAGTGAATTTAAGATTAGAATTAAGCTTGAATGTACAAATATCTCAATTGGTTTCATGTGTTTGCATATATTCCTAAACTACAATGTCATAAATTTCTCATCTAAAAAATTTGTAAAATGCACTTCCGTTTCAAAATATGAAGAGTAAAACAGTTTAAAGTTGATCAACCAATAAAAACATTAAACACAAATATGAGAAAAATAATTCAATAAACTCATTTATATTAACCAAAAATCAAATCAAACAAATAAGGTTTTCATCTTGTTCCACTCTTCCCCAACATTAAGAATATTAGCTACTCATATTCAAAAAAGTAAATAACAAAAAGAAAATAAACCTGAAAAGATTTCTAACATTGCCGATGTTACTATGCATTGTCGTTCTTCGTCTTTATTCTTTTGATTTTGTGCTGCCTATTTTCATTTTCCATCGCATATAGTTCATTTTTTGGTACTATAAAACTTCTTTTTTTTATCTCCCTCCTTCTCTGTCTCCATCCTTCTCTTCTTTTAAACCTGCTCCATTTGTAGGTATATATATACATGGCATTCCTCCTTTTAATGGGGCAACTTAAAGCGTTATTTTTGTTTATTTTATTTTATCAAGTCCACCATGACAAAACAAATTCTTTTATTTTCTTTTATCAGTCCAAATATTAATAGTGGAACTATCCCTAACCTGCCACTTAGAGTTATCTTGAACAACATAAAAACAATCACAAATGTTAGTCAGATACTGGACTGCACATGATACAAAACATGAGAAGAATTGCGTAAAATTCTAGCTCGAAGAAGAGTGGCCCATTGAAGATCCGAGTTAACCAGATCCCAATAGAGACAAAAAGAAACAAATCTATTGATAACCTTAATAGATCGAAGCCCAAGACCCCTTCATCAATAGGACAACAAATAGACTACTCAAATACAGTAGCCAACTATTTAACATTAACGTCCTCCGACCAAATAAAGTTTCTCATCCAAAAATCTATAGATTTAATCAAAGCCTTAAACCATGCATAAATCATAAAGCTATGGATCAACATACCTTGGATCACCGATAAGACTAGCTGCACCCTGCCAACCATAGAAAGGAGGGAGGACTTTCAAGCAGAGAGCTTAGATTTAATTTTATCAACAATGGACTGCAAATGAAAGATGCGAGGCTTCCTCATAAAAATAGGAGCCCTTTAATAGATAAAAGGGAGACTATCCCAAGAAAAACCAAGCAAATTAGCAATAGTAGTCGTCCTACTAGAACTGATGTTCCTAGTATAAAAGGTTGACTTCTGAGTGTTAACAACCTGGCCAGACGGAGCAGCATATAAACTAAACGAATTCTTAAGAGCATGTAAATTCTTTTGAGAGAGAACAAGACAACCTCTAGGACTCAATTGGCATGAAGGTTTTCATTCATACATCGTCTCTAATTGTCGTGTGCTAAACATGGATGAATATAGTTCACTTGTGCAACATAACACTATTCACTAGTGCAATTTAATTTTATTACATCTGCGATTTTAGATTGGTTGTTATACACCCAATGTAATAAATAAGCAGTGACAAATTTGTTATTATTTATTTGATTTGTTAGATCTGTTATATTTAAATCGTTCTAACAAGCATGTTAAAAAAAAATTATTTGATTTGTTAGATATGTTATATTAACCTGTTCTAATAAGTATTAAAAAAAATTGTATGATTTATTAGATCTGTTATATTAAAATGTTCTAACAAGCATATTTAAAAAAAATTGTCTAATTTATTAGATCTGTTATATTAAACTGTTCTAACAAGTATTTACAAAAAATGAATAATTTATTAGATTTGAGATATTTAACCGTTCTAACAAACATTTTAAAAAAACAAATTGAATAATCTATTAAATATATTATATTAAATCATTTTAACAAGCATTTAAAAAAAATTTGAATAATTTATTAGATATATTATATTAAATACAAGTTAAATACAAATTGTTAGATCAAAAGCTTCCCGGCAAACTTCATTCTTCAGCCAAATCCTTCAATCCCAAATTTGTTAGCTGTCATCTTTCAACCCGAAATCTTCGGCCTTCATTCCTTTAGCTTTCATAACTTCAGCTTTCAACGTGAATTTCATTCTTCAGTTCTTCAGCGCGAACTTCATTCTTCCGTCTTCCTTTTGTTTTCACTCGCTCATTCACAATCAACAGGTCAATTTTGTTTTCCCCTAAATTATGTTTTCACTCCCTCCTTTACATTCAACAACTAAATTTGTATTTTCCTAAATTCTGTTTTCCCCTTGTATGATTGCTGTTTCTCACAAACCTCTCTCTGCTTTGCTCCGTTCTAATGTTCTTTCACAATTTCCAGCCAGATTTTGAATTGTGAATTGCTTAATTATTATAATAATTTGTTGAATCGAGAGATTTTTTAAATTTTCTGAACAACGAAAGGGGATTTTGTTAAGTTATGATGACGACGACAATGAGGGTAATGAGAATCGAGCACGGCGCGGAGGTTGATTTTAACGACGTGTTTGGGGGACCACCGCGGCGGTCATCGGTAACCGAACGGTGAGAGGAGAGGAAGGTGAAGGGAGTTGGTGTAGGTGGCCTCATTATCAGAGTGAGAGAGAGAAACCGGTGTTTGGAGAAGATAGTGGAAACAGACACAGGAGAAAAGCGAAAGAGTTTTTTTATGATATATTTGGTGGAGAAGAGTCTCCAAGTCAGAGTGCGGGTTCACTCCTGCTCTTCAACCACTTGCTTCTTCTCCCCCCATCATTCAGGTTTTCCCTTTCTATTCACTTTTCACCTTTTTCATGGTTCTTTATTAGAGTTAAACATGTTAGCGGGAGTTGTGAGGGGTAGTTTAAACATGTTATGGCAAAGTTATTCTGTTTTCCCCTAAATTTTATGTAACCGAGAACTGGAATAATGTTTGCAGCCTAGTTGTAATATTAGGTGAGTTTTATCCATTTTATCATCAGTTGAATGTTCCTGCTCCTCAAGAACCAAGGCCAAATTCACAAGGTACCGCTAAATGAATTTAATTCACATACACTGTTTGTGTAAAGATTTTTAACGTCAATGAATTTGCTAGATCATTCAAAAGTTTGACTTTAAACATAACTACTTTTCAAGTCAAATTGTGATTTGGTATTAGTGTAAAACTTTTTATTATCAGTGTATCAAAAAGTAAATTTATGTCGAATTATGTATCTTTTCTTTGACAATCCTCTACAAAGAGGACCATCTTTTATAATTTATGTGTTCTGATGTTGTTTTAATTTTTACATGCTTCCAGGTTTTTAATTTGGGTTGCATAGCGATATTTGATATTGTGGCCTTGTGGATCATCAAGACAAACGTGGCTGATGCAAGTTTGATCGCAGAACTTTTTTAAAACCATGTTTACTTCCAATCATTGGCATTTATGATTCATATAAAATTATGATTAGTTGGTGATTAAGTTTGAGTTGATTCCATTTATGCAGGAAAGAAGTCCAGGTATTCTATACTGATAATTGTTGGAATTGTAGCACCAATTGTGGTTGTTTTGCTGCTTACCTTGTTTATCTACTGGATCCTATCTGAAAGGAAAAGAAAAAATTACAATTCAGAGCCTGAAGAAAGTGGTATGGTTTGAAAAATAGCTTTGTTTTGTTACTTCTTTTTTCCTTCTTGTAGTATGAGTTGTTATGCATATTGAAGTACCAGTACAAAATAATAGAATTTTTTTGTTTGTTTGAAAGTTTTAGTCAAATTATGCAATAATCTTGAGTCTGCTTACATATTTTACAGAGTTTACTTTACTCCTTGGTTTTTTTTTTTTTCAGTTCAAATCTCTAGAGTTGAATTCTTGCAATTTGATTTTGATACCATCACTGCAGCCACGGACAACTTCTGTGATGAGAATAAATTGGGGGAAGGAGGATTTGGTGAGGTTTACAAGGTATTGTATTTGTATGCGAAGTTAAATTCCAAATGAAAGATATTCTCACCAAAGTTCTTCATCCTTTCATCGTTCCCCTTCGTTACTCTTTCCAAGTCTTTCTTTTTCTCTTTATTTTATCATATTATTTCTCAATTTTATTAAGTTACTAACTGTTTTTTTATGTTTATTTGCAGACTAAATCTAAATTATATTTGATTTTGGACTTTATAAATGGTGGACATCTTTTCTTTCATTTATGTAGACAGGGCATTTTTAGGTACGTTCATTATATTCATGCTCAATACTCTAACTTAGGTATTCAAGTTTTTTTTTTTTAAAAAAAAGAAGTTTTGATTTTGATGTATGGGTTTGTTGGTGTGTGTTGGGTAGTGAGGACGAGGCAAGGATTTATGCTGCTGAGATAGTATCTGCTGTTTCACATCTTCACAACAAAGGCATTGTGCATCGCGATCTTAAACCTGAAAACATACTCATGGATGCTGACGACCATGTAAATTGGCCATTTCATTTGCTTCAATTTATGTTGTTTACTCTTTTGATTTTGATAAACTTTTATTTGATAATGTGTTGATGTTATGCTCTTAGATCCTAAAGTATTGGCAATTAGTTGAGAAATGTTCACTAAGATTGGTCTTATGCTTGTTTGGTAAATATGTGTAGGTGATGCTAACTGATTTTGGAATGTCGAAAGAGATTGAGGAATCAGAGAGATCTAATTCTATGTGTGGGACAACTGAATATATGGCTCCGGAAATCCTTATGGGGAAAGGCCATAACAAGGACACAGATTGGTGGAGTGTTGGTGTTCTCTTGTATGAAATGATAACAGGAAAGGTAATGAATGCGACTCGTGAATGCAACTTTGAGAACTGTTTTGACATTACTTGTGTTGTGTAAGCTCTGTGTGTGTGTGTGTGTGTGTGTGTGTGTGTGTGTGTTTGTGTGTATGTGATGGTGTTAGCCTCATTGAACACCTTGAATTGAATTTCAGTATACAATGATAAAATGAAATGCAGTTACAACCTGTTATATGTATGACAATCAATTTTGAACAGAGAATGTTTAAGTGTTTTTTCCATGGACATAGTTGCTTATGAATGGGGAAAATGTAGTTAAAATTTTATGGTAATAGAAACTTTGGATATTATTGTTTTGGAAATTGGTTTCTACAGAATGAATCTGATTATTTATCTATTAAAAAGCTTTTGTGTGTGTGGATATTTGTAATACAAAGGGTTTTTGCTATATTACAAAGGGTTCAGGTTCATTCTTTTCCCTGATTGTTAAGTGTCATTTGGCAGGCACCATTTATACATACTAACAGAAAGAAGCTACAGGAGAAAATTATCAAAGAGAAAGTTAAACTTCCACTATACCTTACCAGTGAAGCTCATTCTTTGCTCAAAGGAGTAAGTAGATCACAATATTCCTGGTTTTGTTTCGTTAGTCATTAGTACCCCCTCTCATGTTATAATATACTTTACAAGTTTAATGTGGTTGTTTCTTACAAATTGCATAAAGGTTTCATATTGTGTATTTCTGAATTCACTGTTTTCACTTTGTTTAGTTGGTATTGTTTTCTAATGCCAATGCTCTTCTTTACTCCGAAAGTGACCTATCTACATTAAAAAACTGCACATTGATGTCTGTTTGCTTGTTTCAGTTGCTGCAAAAGGATCCGTCAACAAGGTTAGGCAATGGTCCAAATGGAGATGACCAAATAAAAAATCATAATTGGTTCAGGTCAATCAATTGGAAAAAATTGGATGCCAGAGAACTGCAACCGAAGTTTAAACCATCCGATGTATCTGGACAAGACTGCACAACTAATTTTGATCGATGCTGGACAACGATGCCTCTTGAGGATTCTCCGGCATCAACCCCTACAGCAGGTGACCATTTCCAAGGCTATACTTATGTGGCACCAAATCCTTGGCTTTCTTCTAGATAAATTGAAAATATTCAATTCCAAAGGAAAATGTTTATATGGGTTAGTGAAAAGAATAACCCCAAAAAGGCAAGTTTTACTGATTTTTAAGTTCGTTTCTTGGCAAGCAAGTAACACAAATCTTCTTTCACAAAGGTGTCAAACTGTCTATTTTCAAAGTTGTTTTTAAATGATCATTGTAATGGTTCATCTCACAGATGAATATATAGAAAAGTAGAGAGTTTTCAGCAGTTCTGATGTAGCTTTCATATTTGTGCAGCTTGGTTTAGTAGTTCTTGTTTTGAACTAAAACAAGGTAAAAATGATTTGATTAGCTTTGTTCATATCAACGTTAACATATTTGACTCTAAAGCTTACTCCTTCTTGTGTATTTAGCCATGAGCTATTGAAGATGTAGATAACATATATGGTGATAAATTTATAAGTGGCACTAATGTCTTTGGTTTTATTTCCGTTCCACTAAAACCTCACATTTTCATTGTGATGGCAATAGTATAAAGAACACAACTTCTGTAGTAAATCAATCTAACAAATCAATTTTAAATTTTGACTTGTTACATTTATCATTTTAGTCGATTTTATAGTTAACTATTTATTACAACGTTTGATGTTAAATCGGGCAAGTAATTGATCTAACATGTACATAGGAACCGATGTAACAAGACTAAATTACACTAGTGATTGTTACAGAGACGACTACTGGTGTGGAACAATATGTGAATAGTGTGAACTGCAACAATATGTTGTTATGGTGCCGACTATTGGTGTGCCTACTTTTGTGGAATTGGAACATCCGGTTCCTAAAGTTAAGGTTCCAGTGGATCCTAAATTGCTAACATGATTAGTGGAAGTAATTAAAGATAAAGGTGTACATGTGACACACAAGAAAGGTGCAATTGATTTGGAGAATAAAGGCAATCAAAGTAAATATTTTTTTCAAGCTATTAGCAACGTTTGCATTATTCATCTTAATGAATTACCACAGCCAAGTTTGAAGGGAGCAAATCTTGTCATTAAAATTCCAGTGGAGGAATATATAGTTGGTTTGGAAGAGTGTAAAAGTCATCTTCATGGTAAGCTTATCTTATCTAAGGGTGACTCACCCCTTAAACTAGATAGTTTACGTGCAAAGTTAGCTAGGCTTTGAAAACCGATTGGTTGATGGGGACTTGTCTCTTTAGGAAAAGGTTTTTATAAATTTAGGTTCTCTTGTATCAAGCATCTTGGAGGTGTTTGGGCAGTAGTTTCATGGAACCTTAAACTTAGGTTCCTCATTATTCGCTTGGACTTTAGACTTCAATCCTAATAATCATAAAAAAACATCAGCACAATGTTGAGTTTGTTTTTATGTTTTGCCTTAGGAATATTGACATCCAAAGATTTTTTTTATTTGCAATTGCTAATAGTCTTGGAATTCCAGTTAGTCTTAACATAGAAATAAGTAAGAATTTCATTGATAGATCTTTTGAACATTTTGCTAGAGTTCTAATTGAAGTTGATCTATCAACTAAAATTAGACAAAAAATATGGGTTGATAGAAAAGGGTTTTCTTTTCTTGTGAATGTTGAATATGAAAATTTGTCCATTTTTTGCTCACATTGTCAACTTCTTGGTCATATTTATGCTACATACAAGCATAGTGCGGTGAATGTTGTAAACGTGTAACAACAAATTTTCTTCAAGATAAGAAAAACATTGCAAAAAATGTAGTTAGAAAATATGTTTCAATTCATAAAAAGTTGGTGATAAAGGTGAGGCAATACAAATGTTATAACTCAAAAATATATAAATGGTGATGTTGTAGTTCAAAAATCTATGATAGATAAGGTGGCCATTCGTGAGACCAAAATTGGGCATACTAATTTGTGTGTAGATAACATCCCGTTTTTGGGATTTGATGAATCAAATCAGTTAAAATCTCTTGTTGATGACAAGTTGGCTAGTGTTGATCTCTAGCAAAAAAAAAAGATATGGTTAGCAATATTGGGTTAAAAACTAATCTTATTAGAGAAGTTGTCAATGTCATTCATTAGATCTTTGGTAGTAGTTCGTCTACAACAAATAACAATATAGTGGACAATGTCGATGAAATTTAGAAAAATCGTATGTGTATTAGACTCTTTGAGTGATGCAATGTCAAAAGATGAAACTATTCAAGATCTTCACACACCGCCATAACATTATTTCAGCGATAATGTTGCGCATGACATGCATATTTTGAATGAACTTTGGAATAAGAAAAATGTTTTACTAAATTAGTCTCTAAGTTCAACAACAAAACTAAAAAATCTGAGATCATGATGACTGTTTATAAAATCCGCTCTAATATTTATTTATTTATTTTTTCCTTTGAGTAAGGTTTATGTTTTCTAAGGCTTTTTTTTTCCATTAATATAAAGAATTTCTCATTAGTTTGAAAAGTATTTTTGAAATTTTTATAAGAGAGTTTTTTATAAGATGCAATTCTACCATTTTTGTGCTTATTTTTTTCCCACTTTCACCTTACCAAAAATAGAGATTTTTTTTTCACAAGCTATCAAAAATAGGATGAAGATCTAAATTTTAACATTTATGAAAGATGAAGGAGACATACTTACATCTCATATCAATTGACAAATACCGATATTATTAGATTAAATATTATGTCTCGAGTTTAAATTTAAGATTTTATGTATAAATTTTTTGTATAATTATACCATCTAATTTATAGACAAAATAATACAAGAAAGATAAAATCACACGATTACAAGACCTACTTTTTAATTTTATCGTATCTCACATCATTGAAAAAGTTGAATAAATCCTTGATATAGTAATCCTATCTACCAACACAAATTAAAGAAAGAAAAATACCAGCTTGTTAACTTGGGTATTTTTTTTTTAATATCCTTTTTTTTTAATACCCTACTTTGAAAACAATTTCTCGGATTACCTTACTATTTTGACCCAGTAGATCATCGCAGGCCCAAGGAGCGACGACCTGAAGAAAAAAAATTTCGACCCTAGTTGATCATCGCACCCCCAGGGTGCAATGATGTATTGGCTTTTAATTTTTTTTTCTCATTTATTTAATACTTAAAATATTTAATATATAATTATAATAAATTATAAATATTTAAAATAATTAATAAATCAAATAAAATGATTATTAAGTGAAATAAAATAAAATAAAAAACTTTAATAAATAATAATATTAATAATTACAGATTAACGATAATAATAATAATAATAAAAAGAAAATTGTAATAATAATAAACATAATAAAAAAAATAAAAAAATGATGATAATAATAATAATAAACATAATAACAATAATAATAAAAAAAATATTAATAAAATTAAAAAAAAAACATTAAATTGAAAGAAAAAAAATACATCAAATTTGAGTAGATGTGTCGGCAGCGTTTGAACAATATTTTCTAGTATGACTAGAGACCCGACATAATTCGCACTTTCTTGACACTCTATATGTAGTGTCCATTTCTGTTCTAATGTGTTCGCTTTTTGGGCACCTTTCTTGACTCTCCGCATTAGAGGATTGTGACAGACCTTAAGACCTTCATATTCTGGCCAATATACTTTGTTTGGTATAGGTCTGAACGTTTCGTCGTACACTTTTAGTAACGTTTCCACCTTGTACACATCAGGTATAAGGCTCCAATAATCATATTTGATACTAAAATATGCTGCTATCGCATGTGAACAAGGCATGTGTTTAGCTTGATATTTCCCACAGTTGCACCAATTGTGAGGAAGGTTTACACTGTAATGACCAATTGGTCGTCCTTCTATTGGATTTACCGTCTCGTGGACCATGAAAATATGGTTGCTCCGATCAAAACTATCGACTCTACGATTATTGGATTTACGTATTTCAAATTTCATAAAATTTAAGCATGTTTCTGTGAATACCTGACCAGAAGCTAAAATTGATGTGTGTAATTTTCCCATGGTTGGAAAGAGTGTCTCTGTTTTATAATATGTTGATTGGACCAAAGCAGTGATAGGAAGGTTGCACGGTGCTTTTAATACTCCGTTGATTGACTCCACAAGGTTGGTGGTCATCTGACCCCAACGGCTACCTCCATCAAATGCTTGAATCCAATCTTGTCGCGGTATGTTATCTAACCATTTTCAAACCTTCAGGTTTAATATGCCGATTTCTCTGCGGTAGTATCGTAGGCTCATCGATTGAGTAACCTGTATTGAAATAGTAGACAATGCATTATTAACTAATTATAAAAATTAATAAGTAAATTATTAAAAATTACACTAATTATAAGAAATAAGAATGAAATTATAAACCATGCAAACAACTTTTTTCTTCAAAGCATTATCCTTAAATTCCCTTGCAAAATTTTGTGCAATATGTCGGACGCATAACACATTCTTTGACGGAGGATTTTGCCACCCATTATTCGGATTGTTATAAGCACTCTTAATGGATTCGTGTCTATCTGAAATCAAACAAACGGTCGCTTGTGGAGTGACGTATTTTCTTAAATTTCTCAAAAAGAAACTTCAACCCTCTTTTGTCTTACCTTCCACAAGAGCATAAGCAATAGGAATTACATTGTCGTTCCCATCCTGTGCAACTACTACTAATAGAGTTCCCTTGTACTTGTCATACAACCAAGTCCCATCAACTTGTACAATTGGTTTGCATAATTTAAACGCAGATATGCACGGAAGGTAAGCCCAAAATAGTCTATGAAATATCCTTATCCCACTTATCAAACTATTCTCATGATAAGTTGGGATCGTTTCCATTTTAATTTTGGTTCCTGGAGCAAACATTTGTATAACCAATAACCATTGTGGGAGTTGATTGTAAGACTCTTCCCAATTGCCATAAATTTTTTCGAACGCTTTATTTTTTCCCATCCAAGCCTTTCTATAACTAATTGTGTAGTTGTGTAAGGCTTGAATCTGAGCAATAATGACCTTCACTTTGATTGAAGGATCCACTTTCAAAACTTGCATTACACTTGCACATATCATGTTAGAATCGAGCTTCGTATGATCTTGTGACAATGCATAATTTGTGCATGTATGAGGCAAATTCATTTTACCAATCACCCACAAATCACTTTTTTTTGCGTTTTGAAGCTCTACATCTAAACAAACAATTTGGAGATGAACAACAAATAACTTACTTTTCTAAATCTGATTTCTGTACCACAGAATTCAACAATTGTTTTAAATGGTACCGTTTGATTGCATTTATGTATTCATCCTTGTTTTGAAACTTCATTCCAATGGCAAGAGTTCCATCTCTTGCTGGGTCTTCGTTAACGAACATGTCATCAAATTCACTTGATTGCTCTGCATTATCTAAATTGATGTTCTTCATGTATGATGGTGGATCGAATTCTGCTTCCATATCTTCGTCAACAAAAATGTCATCGTCAGAATCAGCAGATGATTCGTCGAAGTATGTCTGATCGTCTTCACTATAATCACCTAATTCTTCCTCGTTGATATCATATAAGACACTAAAGGGAAAATCGCATTGTGGACTTATTGGAAGAGATTCATGATGGAGTTGAAAACTTTCTGGATGAGTTTGTTCTAGTTGGCTAGAGTATGGTTCATAGTGTTGTGATGGTTCATATTGTGATGGTTCATAGTGTTGTGATGGAGAATATAAGTTGGGTTGATAAGGGTTGCTTTGATGAAAAGATGGGATGTAGTCGGGATTGGGTATGTTTGAGGACGATGGTTGATCAATGTTTGAGTATGTTTGAGGACCATCTTCAAAGTTAACATATAACTCAATGTTGCCAAGTTGCGACCATTGTGCATAAACATCAAACATGAGTTGAACATCTTCGTCGTCGCAAACCTTCATCAGTTCAAACCTTGTTGTATTTTCACCAAAGAAAACAAGGTGTCAATAAACTATATCAATTATCGTCACTTTGTCATCGAGTTGTAACTTCTTTTTAATGACATTCTTTAGACGAGCAAGATTGCTTCCAAAATGTATTTTGAACGCCTTTTTGTAATCACTTACAAATATTTTATCTTCAACTCCGTCGAGTATTGTACCATTGTAATAAACAATACAAATTACTTGTTGAGAATCAATGATAAAATTTTTTTGAGTAACTATGAAATGCTAGAAGGTATAATGAGATAGAAGATGTGGTAAGATACTGAGATTTATTATTCTATTTATAGAAGGTAGTGAGATTTATTTTTCATCTAGATCATCTACAACCGTTGATAAAAAAAAATTGGAAGGCCAAAATTAAATAGGAATTAGACCAATTTCGTTGGTCCAAATAAATTAACTAGGATTGATATTTTTCATCCAGATCATCCACAACCGTTGATAAAAAAAAATTGAAAGGCCAAGATTAAATAGGATTTAGACCAATTTCATTGGTCCAAATCAAATAACTAGGATCCATCATCACAACCGTTGAAAAAAAAAATTGGAAGGCCAAGATTTAATACAAGTTGGACCAATTTCATTGGTCCAAATCAAATAACTAGGATCCATCATCCACAGTCATTGATAAAAAGAATTGGAAGGCCAAGATTTAATACAAGTTGGACCAATTTGATTGGTCCAAATCAAATAACTAGGATCCATCATCCACATCTATTGATACCATTAGATAAACGGACGAGATTGAAGTTGACAGCCATCGCACCCTGGGGACGCGACGAGTTGAAGGCATCGTGCCCCGGGGATGCGACGATCTGAAGTGATCGTACCGTAGGGATGCGACGATTTGAAGTGATCGTACCGTGGGGATGCGATTATATAAGGACGTTCATGGATTATTTTCAATCACATCTTCAACCTTCTCAATCTCAATTTTTATTCAACCTTTTCAATCAAAATTTCTTTAACATTCTTGATCAAAATTTTCACACATGAAATTATCTACTAATCACCGAGCTAAATTTCGATACATTAATGCATTTGTAAATATATTTATTATTAATATTAATTTAATATATTATTAATATTAATTTCTTATATTATTATTTTCATTAATTTCATAATATTATTTTCATTAATTTCATAATATTATTTTCATTAATTTCATGATATTATTTTCATTAATTTCATAATATTATTTTCATTAATTTCATAATATTATTTTCATATATTTCATAATATTATTTTCATTAATTTCATAATATTATTTTCATACATTCCATAATATTATTTTCATATATTTTTATTTACAGATACCATCCAAGGATCAGTTGAAATGTCATGGTCACGTGAACAAAAAACCAAATGCGGCATTATTACCATATTTGCAACAGGAGGAATTTGGTGAAGTGATCAAACTTGGAAACTACAAAATAGATGTCGGCCTAATTACCGTGACGATTGAAAGATGGAGACCAGAAACTCATACATTTCATCTCCCAATAGGTGAGTGCACGATAACTTTACAAGACGTGTATTACCTTTTAGGATTAAATGTTTTTGGTATTCCAGTTTCTAGTTCAAATTTTGTGAATGTTAGAAGTGTCTGTAAAGAATATTTAGGAGTTATCCCACATGAGGTAAACCATAGGTAATTTTATTAAATTGAAATGGCTTAAAGTTACTTTTGACGATGTTGGTGAAGATGCATCCTGTAACATCCTCTAAATTTATTATTTAAAATAATTAAGACTTATAAATATATATATTTCATTATTAATTAGGTGTGATAATTATTTGCCTTGTTCGATTTATTGTAGTTGATAAAATTATTAGTAAGAATTATTTAATCAATGGAGAAGTTTTATATAATTATATATATATATATATATATATATATATATATATATATATATATATATATATATATATATATATATATATATATATTTAAGGGTTTGTTGCTAGGTGTGACCCAACCCATAATAGAAATTTGGGTTTGGAGTTGGTGGCTTAGTTTTTGTATGATCAAGTTTAAGAAAAAAAAAAAAAATAATAAATAAATAAATAAAATAATATTTTCTCCTTTCTATTCTTTATTTGGGCTCAACACTATTTACCCAATAATCTCCACTTTAAATTTCCCTAAAGTCCACAATATTTCCATACTAAGTAATAATAAGCAGAAAAGAATACCGAAACCCTAGCCGTCATCTCTTTCAAACTTTTCACACCTCCTCTCCTTTGTGCATCAAACTTTTCGTGCGAACAACTTCGTGGGGGCTTAGAGCTTCGTACTAGGAAGAAAAGCGGCCAAGGTAAGGGTTTTTCCCCGCACAAATTATAGTTAGACCGTTAGTTGGATACATGAAATTAATAATTGTAATTGCTTGCTTTTGAAAGAAATAAATATAGACTAATAAAATAAAATAATGAAATCTGAAATCTTTTACGTTGAGTTTGATATGTAATGTATGTCTTTTTAAGAAGTAAAATATGAATTTTTTTATTTTACGTGATAAAGTTTCAATTTTTATGATGGATATGAAGCAAAATATGATTTTTTTTACGTTATACATATATGATAAGATTTTGATTCGATGATGTATATGAGTTGGAGTTTGAAGTTTCTTGTTATATATAAAGTTTTAATCTTTATGGTGTAAATGAAGTCAAGTTCCGATTTTTATGCGTACGTGGTAAAAATTATTTATGACAATTAGTTCACGTACGTGAAGGGTTTGCAACATCAAAAATGCAAACTTGTGATTTCTAGTCTTGCTTGCAAAATGATAAACATAAACAACAATAGTGTGGAGAAAACATTGTACTTACTTGATTGAAGATGATGATGTTTGAAGATGACTAACGATGATTGCAGATGATTGAAGAAGATGAAGATCAATAAGATGCCTGAAGATGATGAAGATATGAATAGAAAGTAGGTTAATGAAGAAGATTGAAATATAGAGGAAAAGGCATTTTGGAAATTTTGGTTTTAAAAATTTTTTTGAGGGGTGTGAGTAGTAAAATGGGGGTTGTGGGTAGCAAAATTGTTAATCTTATGAGTTTTTGTAAAAAATGATAAAATTATTGATATTTTAAGACATGAATAATCAAATCGTTACTTAAAATTAAATAAATAATCAAATCAAGAGAAAAGAAATATAAATGACTAAATAATTACCTGAACTTATGTTATGGGACCGCATGAGATATTTTGCCAAAATCATTAAAAGTCAATCACTTTTCTTAAAATATGAAAATCATATAACCCAAAAATTAATTTGAACTTAAATTAATAATTAAAATAATCGCTGCAGAATTAGTTTTCTCTTGTTGAATGAGATTTTTTTAAAATCACACTAATATTAATTTCAAAATATTCCATCTTAATTTTCCTTTTCCCCTCAATAACTCTTAAATACCACAACGTAAATGTAATACCAAGGCAGTGAAAAAAATAGTCTCAAATTATATCATTTATGTAAACTAAATTATCTGTAATACATTCCATAACTATCTGTAATTGAATACCTACAATTTGCAAAATTCCTTTCCAATTTGGCAAATTTTAATCTAGCGAAAATGGGGAAAAATGTAAATGCTTTCCATCAAAGCACCTGAGCCGCATTTCATCTCGATGCATCTCTTTAAATTGGAGTCGGCATACTGTCCCTGTTTTTTCTATTAAAGGTATGCTAGCAGATATTTCACCAAGCCAAAAACCCCACCACCAGGAAAAAAGACCAAAATGGTAAACAGGACTATGGTAAAAATGTACAGGATTCTAAATTAGACACCCTTACAATTTCTGAGGAAAGGAAAAAGCTCATGCTATTTGGCACAAAATTCAGACTTAAATCTTGTCAGGTTCTGGGAGAATTTGTCCCTGTTCTTTGGGTCCAAACTGAGCGTCACATCTTGCATAAGCTTGTCAAAGCATAGAGAAAGTCGCTGGTGTCTGTCTGGTGGCTGCACATTAATTCAACAAAAAGTAAAATTTTAAAACTTGAAAGCAATGCAAATTGTATTACAAATAAAATAACTGAGAGTATGTTTGGATGATTGAATTTATTTAAAAAATGTAATTTTTTTAAGGGAATTCAAATTTTTTAATGCAAAATACTTTGTTCGGATAGAAAATTTGGAAAAAAATTTCAAAATAAAAGGATTTCACGAAGTATTTCGTAGGTTTAAATATGTCTTTGATGTCTGCAAATATATCACTTTTTAATTTTAGTCTCTATAAGTGTTGTTGTTTGGATTTAGTCTTTGTAAAATCAGAGACAATCGATTTTGATCCCTAACGTCAAATCAATATTACAAAAAAATAATGCCGTGGCCCTATAAATGCACACCAACACATCTTTGAAAATATAAGATTCAATCTGGGCATGATAGGTATCTACCACCCAGATTGAGGGGGAGTGTTGATTATGAAATTAAAAATCAAAATTAAAAGATTTTGATCTGTATAGTTATTAGTATGTATTAATTAGATTTTAGTTTTATTTTTATTTCTTTTTAGGATAGCATTTATAGGGAATCAGTTTCCTAATTACCATCTCTTTAATGATTATACTTAATTAAATTACTTTTAATATTTATACTCCTTATGTAATCAGTTTCATCAAGTGAATAAACAATCAGTTTTCCGTAAAAACTAAATAGATTTCTAATCAACTTATCTAGCAAGTAGTCAATTTGTATTTATGATCAACTTATCTAGCAAGTAGTCAATTTGTATATTGATAATTATACAAAACATGCTAGACAAAGCCAATTTTTATAGACAGCTCTGAACTTACATATGAAGATATAATTTGAGCCTTGATATTAGCAAACATCTGCAAGCAAAATAGAAAATCGAAGAGTCAGGAAGTATATAATGTAAAAAGCATAGGATTTTGTAGGGAGAGAAGAAAAGTAAGAAACAATGCTCTTAATAATCCTAGATGTGGCAGATGCGGGGATATTTCCTTTTTGAAATTACTACGCTGTTCTTGGATTTAGTTATCCCAATACCCCAAAAGCAATGGAGCCTACCAAGGTCTTTAGTTGAAACTGGCGAGAGACATGTATCAACTAGATGTGCCTTGGAGATCACACCCAGTTATAACAATATCAGTCACATAAACAATTAGATAAATGGACCTTTGGACTGAGTGGCGATAAAAAGTAGAGTAGTCGGCTTGCACTACTGTGTTGAATTTGCCAAACCAAACTCATAGAGATTGTTTAGACTACATAGGGGCCTTGAATCTGACAAACCATGATAGAGGAAATCTCACAAGCAACAAACCCATGTGACTACTGCATATACCCTTCCTCGTCTAGTTCACAAAGAGAAGTTTAGTTCGGGTTTTCATAAGAAAATATTACAGAAATCTAACCAAAACAAATGAACTATTTTGAATTGGTTTGGATTTTTTCTCTCGTAAAAAAACGAACTAAACCGACCTGTTACACCCCTACTTTTATAGAAAAATGGGTCACCGTGCAAGTGAAATGTTTTTTAAGCTGAAATTTCTTGGTTGGACAAATTGGAAGATTTTGCTCGGATGGTGGTGGTTAGACTAGACAAGGGTAGCCAGAAAATTCTCCGACGGTGGTGGTAGGTGGCACCATGGCAGTAGTGATCGGCATTGATAGAAACAGAAGACGAAATAGGGGGCTCATAGAAAGAGATGCAGAAGCACTGGAACAATATGGAAACTTTTCTGGCAGCGGCTGCTGGTAATGGCTGTAATGAACCCCTCTTGTAATATAGTTTAAAGTTACTCTAATACCCTGTGGAAATTTTATATTTCTGTCTTAATGAGACCACACTCACCTCTATTTATAATAATGTACAGAATAAATACAAGAAATGTTAATTGATACATTAGAATATTAGAAAATATCTTATAATATCTATTATATTATATAAGAGTATCTTGAGTTTGAGTTATTTCCTAGGATCAATTTATCATAGACATATTTTAGAATATCTCTCATTATTATTATGATTTATTCTTGATTTAGGATTAAGTCTACGTTTAATTATAAATAGAGATTACTATTGAGTCTTTTGTAATCAAGTCAGCACTAAACTATTATCAATAACATTCAAGCTCTTATTATTACTCTACTCCTTTTCTCTAAAATCCCACAACTTCAACACGGTATCTAGACCTATTTCGATTCTCCTTGAATGATCCCGTCTTTATTCCGTTGTCGAGTTCTCAACAGTTTGGGAATATAATCATAGTTTCTCTTTTTCAACGTGATCATTCGTTTTTCAAATCACTGCCGTGACACATTCCGACACTAGTTTCACTTGTTTTCCGTTCAGTTCGCTACTGCCATCGCCGTCATTGCCAATGTTTCCGGCAACTTTTCCGACAAAAGACCACTCCATCAGCTTTACGTCTTCCAAATCAGCCCACACCTCAAAGTGCGTCGCTGAAAGCCACCGCACACGCCTCATTGTCCACAATGTGATAGATCCACGCGCATCCGCTCTTCACCGCGCTTGACGGTGAGTCCGGCAGCCGTTTAAGACGCAACCTCTTTCATTGAACTCGCCACGACCTCCTGGTTCTGAATCTGCCCTCATATTCTAGTTTCGGGCTACGGTTACACCTGCTACCTCCAAGATTCGCCATTTGTTGTTGCTGCTGTAATCGTTTTCCGACACAATTAACCACTTCCCTTGTATGCGGAATCACCCAATCTACACAACCCAAATTTTTTAGGCCAAATGTTGCTCCACACGCACTCATGTGTCTCCAAGATCCGTTGTGTTCATCTCACGCGCCACCGCCAACAGCCTCGAGCTCAGGCGCGTCTGTCCGTCTTTTGGCACAGTGTTTCAGTCGTCTAGATTGGGATTTTGTTTCTAGTTCCAGATCTGTTTGAAGTTTTTTCTTTCGACCCACATGCAAACAACTTGGCAATTTGTCCCAGATACACTGGCTACATCTTTGTCCCAAATGTATTGGCCTTGCCTTTCTCTCCCTGAAGCATGCCTCTCTCTCCTTGAAGCAAATTCAAGTTTAAATATTTTGTTCAATTTCTTGCCATGAATTTCTCTCATGCTGATGATCATTCCGATTATCTGGCTAGGTTGTATTTATAGCATTTCTCTCCGACTTCACCTACATCTTGAATTACTTCTTAGAATCAATTTATAATCAGAGATATCTTAGAATATCTCTCATTATTATTATGACTTGTTCCTGATTTAGGATTAAGCCTATGTTTCTCTATAAATAGAGATCAATACTGAGTCTTTTATAATCAAGTTCACATTAAACTATTATCAATAATATTCAAGCTCTTATTATTTTCTCTATTCCTTTTCTCTAAAATCCCACATCTTCAACATGATATAATTGGTAACTCATATACTAATAATAAATTTAGGCATTTGTTTTCATGCCGTCTTTTTTATTGAAAGTGGAAAGGGATTATTGTTTCGTGCTTATTTCCATTTCAGTTTATCCCTGTTTCTGCTGAATTTTAGAGGGAGTTTCCAAAGAGTGTTTTGGGATATAGTTGGATACTTTTTTTTTTATTTCCATTAGCTTTGTTATGTAACACGCTGGCTCTATAAGGGTGCTACTTAAGACACTTTGTGATTTTGAAACTATAAAATAAAAAATTTAGCATACATAGTTAGAAATTTCACTTCTTTAAAATCATTCTTCTACATTGAATAATGAGAAGCAATCCAAATATTAAACCTATTAAACCTACTTAATGATCAGTTAAAGGACTCATAGTAGACTCTTACTGTGATCCGGTGATCCAATAATTTTGATATTTTATTCTATAATTGAATAGCTGAAAAGCAATCCAAATAATCAATTAAAGGAATCATAGTAGACTCTGACGGTGATCCGACAATTTTGATATTTTATTCTAACATTGGATAGCTGACAAGCATATCTAGAAACATTAGTTAAAACGTTTTATATATAAATTTTTGGTACCAGGTTTCCTATTTTGCCCCAATTGTCCTATAAAAGTTTTATCCATAGAAAAGTAAAAACAAAAAAAGATAATATATCCAACATCAGATCTGACTCAATTTTGTGGAATCTTTTTATCTTTTGAAGTTAAGCCTCCCGGAGGTATTACCCCATGCACCATAAATAACCTAATATGAAATGCAACGAATGGAGAGATGTTGGATTCTTTTTATTTTTTACTAAAAGAGAGATGTTGGATTCTTGGAAGCCAACGTTTCCATATTTAAACATAAATCATAATATCAAATATATGCATACTCACATCCAACTAGTATATGGAAGAAAATGGTTTCTTGCATACAAACATTAAAACACCAGGAAGAAAATGATTCCCAAATTTTAAAACATTGATGTTCAAACACAATACTGGCAGAGTATATGATTTGATTAGAATTAATATGAATTTGAGTTTACAACATTTGAAACAATATGGATACTCTTTGAATTGGAGTTGAGTCTAACTAAGCTCTACAAAACCAGTGAGGGTTGCCTCCCACTTATGATCAGTTTATTAGGCTATATTAACATTCAATGTAGTACTCTAAACCCTCTCCGTTGATGCCCAAAACTAGACTCTGGTAATAGATGATTCATTGGATTTTAGATAGACTTTAATATCATATAATTTGGCTAACTCAACCCTACAAAACCAGTTTGTAAGGTGAGAGTTGCCCCTCGTTTTCTTTATCATATCACATCAAATGTGCTATTCTAAACCGACAGAGTATACTAAAATGGAACCTAATAAAAACAGGATAGTCATTACCTCTTCATTGATTAGTATCATACTTAGAATTGCTCTGCTAAGACTCCACATATTACCACGGTCCTCCAATACAACAACCTCAAATACGGTTCTTAATATCTGAGGAAAAAATAGACAGTGACTAAGACATGGTGAATAACATGATAGCGTAAGAGAAGATTCTGAAGAAACAATTTTATTTTGATACAATATTCTAATCGGAAATAGAATATGTATAGATGCTACAAATATGGAAAAAAAACAAATAAATAGGTAATCCAATAAGTAAACAATAATAGAAGAAGTACAGGTATAATAAAAGCATAATAGCTTATCACAAATTCACAATCCATCTAAATACAAAATATAAAAATGCTAGAAATATGAAACAAGAAATAAATTAGGTAATCCATTAATAAACAAGAGTTGTAAAATTACAGATATAATAAAAACAAAATAGTTTTGACTGTTGCTTATCTAATTAATTGAGTACCATCTCGTGTTCTAGAGGTAAGGTTAATCCTGTTCAGGTTATGATCCCACTTTTTCCTTCTCTTTCTGTTATGCAGAGTCTTGAGTCTCTAGTATTTGGGTGTGTTTCTTTTGTCCATATTCATAAACAACACATAACTAAGTTGGATTCTCGCACAATTAGATGTGTCTGTGGGTTATCCTCCTAACAAAAGAGGGTATAAATGTTCTCATCCTCTAAGTCGAAAGCACATTGTTTTTAAAGATGTACCATTTCATGAAAATGCGTCTTAATTCACTCGTCCTCAACCTCAAGGGGAGAACTTGAATGACTTCGACTCAGAGTTCAAGTTGGTCCTTGCTTCCCAGAACCACCTGTTTAAGTACCTTCTCTTAGCCCTGCTTCTAAATCAGAGTCATATTCCTGGTCCAACTTTTGCACCCGAGTCTATCTTTGTTCCTTAGTCTATTTTTGTTCTGGTTCCTCCTTTTTTTTTGCAACGGGTTCCAGCTCCTCCATTGTCTTGTGTTTTACAGGAATCAGCACCCTCGGCACCAATTCCAATGTATCAAAAAAGAAGTAAACCTGACCTACTCTAGAAACAACTTCAATCGCATGGTTGGAGGTAAGTACTGAAAAAGATTCCTCTATTGGTGATTCTCTGATTTCTAATACTAGTGATACTGATCCAAATGATTTACCTATTGCTTTTAGAAAAGAAAAAAGATTCTGTGCTTCTAAATATACAGATATCATATTTCTCAATTTGTCTCCTCTAATCATCTCTCTCTCTGTAGTATTAGATTTTTACTGCAGTTGTTGACTCTGTGAGAACACCATCATTTGTTCAAAAAGCATTGAAAGATAAAAACTAGGTCCGAGCTATGGATGCAAAATGAAAACTGTTGAAGTTGTGGGATTTTAGAGAAAAGGAGGAAAGAAAATAATAAGGGTTTGAATATTATTGATAATAGCTTAATGCTGACTTGATTACAAAATTCTCAATACTAATCTCTATTTATAGAAAAACATAGACTCAATCCTAAATCAGGAACAAATCATAATAATAATTAGATACCATTAGAATAACCATCAACGGATATGATTCATATGTGGGAAAACAACACCACCAAAATAATCATCGGTGGGAATATAAGCCACTATAATAATCTATTAGTAATAACAAAATTGCATGACAAACACGAAAAAGAAGCAGCGCGACTCTAACGAAACGAAGCCATGATCGATCAATGGAATAAGAAAATGCGTCCAAAACAGGAGAGATAACGGCTGTTTGAACAATGACATATTTTCGTTGATCAAAATTGGAGGGCAAATCTGGAATCGTCGAAGAGATAATAATCGTGCACCAAGAAAGTAAAAAGAAAACCCAAAAGCATGCCAGTAACCTTAGCTGCTGCATCATGTTTCAGCTGATCTACAAGCGTTCAAAGCCTCCCCAAGCATAGTCCTCGGCTGTACAGAGGGTGCATTTGCGAGTGCTGTAGCCAAAGCCTGAATGGGCATTGGTTGGCCTACAGCATCACGGATTGGAAGACCACCCATGTCGTATGGGACTGACATCATTCCTCCAGCAACTTGAGCAGCAGTTGAGAAAAGAGTCTGTCTGTCGTTATCCAGTGCCCGTTGACGTGCCAATGCAGCTATCTTCTGAGCTGTGACCTGAGGGCTTAAGCCAGATTTTACGCCGTGAATCACCACTGCTGTAATCTCATTATTGTACAAGTTATCAAACAGCCCGTCTGTACCAGCGACTATGACATCCCCAGGAACAACAGCTACTGTAAACACCTGACTAGAACTAGGTAAATCACCATTTCTACCACACTCCAACTGATAGGTGAAATTGAAATCATGCTGCTGCACTGGAGACTGGAATACTGTGCAACCATCACGGATAACCATAAACCTGTTGTCTCCCAAATTAATAGCATCAAGCCCCTGATCAGTAAGAGCAATGATGCATACTGTAGATGACCCTTTAGCTTTTGTACTTGAGTGTGCTTTTTCCAGCACCCTAGCTGGGTCAACTGAACCTTTGGGCTCCTCCTGAATAGCATCCACTGAATGGGACATGAGCTCACGAGAATAATATCCAGAATCAACACCAAGATCTGCCCAGCCACCAACACCATCTGCCACCCCTATTGCTTGTTCCTCAGAACATATAAAATGAGCATCTTCTCCACCAGTTTCTTCTTTATCAGGATGAGGCAAATAACATGATCCTAATACCAACTTCAGGGTTTTCCCGGAAGGAGATTTCAGTTCAAATGAATCTGCAGAATTCGTTGGCTTCTGGCCACGGGCAGAAGTGTCAAAAGGCACATCATGAGCAGGACCAAAGGAGTCACATGATGTTGACGAACTATGGAAATCTCCATGCCCTGACTGCGTGTAACGAAAAGAACTGCGCCAACTCTTTGCAACATTACAAACAAAATAGCCAAAAAATTGCACAGTTATCTGGCTGCTGATGGTTATTCAAACTCATGCTCACTTTTTTTTTTTTTATAACAAAAAAAACTTGCGGTAAAACTTTTCCAGCAGCGATGGCAGATAGTAGCAAGAGCTCTTGGTTAGGGTTCTGTAAAGTTTTCCACAACCCAATGGGGTTTGGAGCTCCAAAACTAAAAGGGTTGAACCTCCAACCCTTTGGTTAATAGCCACAACGCTCTAACCAACTAATCTTGGAGGTAGCAGGTGTAATACGAGTACAGATTCAAAACCAAGAGGCCAAGGCAAGTTCAATGAAATAGGTCGCGTCTTAAACGGCTACCGGAAGTGCAATGAAGAGCGACAACACGTGGATCTGACACGCAGTGGCTTATGGTATGGGTCGATCTGGACGAGGCGAAGCTGATGGAGTGGTCGTTTTCCGGAAAAGTCACCGGAAGTGTCGGAATGGGTCACGACAGTGGTTTGAAAAAGGAATGATTATGTTGTAAAAGAGAAACTATGATTATAGTCCCAAACTGTTAGGAACTCGACAGCGGAATAGAGGTGGGATCGTTCAAGGAGGATCGAAATAGGCTCTGATACCATGTTGAAGTTGTGGGATTTTAGAGAAAAGGAGGAAAGAAAATAATAAGGGATTGAATATTATTGATAATAGCTTAATGCTGACTTGATTACAAAAGACTCAATACTAATCTCTATTTATAGAGAAACATAGACTCAATCCTAAATCAGGAACAAATCATAATAATAATTAGAGATATTCTAAGATATCTTTATGATTATAAATTGATCCTAGAAAATAACTCAAGATACTCTAATATAATATAAAAGATATTATAAGATATTTTCTAATATTCTAACAAAAACACTTAAGAAAAATGGAACTTTGTAGATTGTTGAGAGACAAGGAGGCAAGATCCAGTTGGATGTAGGTGGGTTTGTACAGTAAATCACAAATCAGATGCCACCCTTGATCGTTACAAGGTCAGACTAGTAGCAAAAAGATATACTTAGACATATGGCATCGATTATGAGGAGACACTTATTCTAGTGGCAAAGATAAATATTGTTCGGATCTTACTATCTCTTGTTGCCCCCTCTGGATGCAAACTTGCCCCCTCTAGATGCAAACTGCATCAGTTTGTTGTCAAAAAAGCTTTCTTGTATAAAGACTTAAAGGAGATGTATATGGAGATTTTCCCAGACTTTGGTCCCATAGGTGGAGCCAACAAGATGCGTCGATTGAGTAATGCTTTATATGCACTAAAGCAGTCCCCTCGAGCGTGGTTTGGAAGATTCACAAAGACAATGGTGTATTTAGGCTATAAGCAAAGCCAAGGAGATCATTCACTTTTCTTCAAACATTCACGAGGAGAAAAACTAATTGTACTTCTTATTTAAATTGACGACATTATTGTTAAAGGAGATGATTTGACTGAGAGGCAACTATTCAAGGAGAAATCATCAGTTGAATTTGAGATGAAGGACCTTGGACAACTCAAGTATTTCTTGGGAATTGAGGTTCTTTACTCAAAGGAAGGAATTTTTATCTCAGAGAAAATATAGACTTGATCGTTTGCAGGAACCAGAAAAGCTTGGGTGCAAATCAACGAGTGTTCCGATAAAGAAAAATCACAAAATGACTTATGAGGGAGTATCAAATCATTAACAATCATATTATACGATTATCATCTTCAAAGTCATTATTTCTTTTCTTCTTTTCCAAAACCCACAACTTTAACAAGACGGAAAAATATACATCATAGGATAACAATTTGATTGATAAATTAAAACTGAAATGGCTATAACCAAATTTACACTTTGGCTTCAAATAAAAATGCAATATATGTTTGTTTGGCAATGTTTTATCATCAATGTTGTCAATGGCGGAAGGCCAAATAAACTGCCATATAAACATGCCATGGTGGACATTCCTTCACAAATTGCCTATGGCGGTTGTCCAAAAATCCGTCACACGTTGGCAGAATGGCAGCACCATGACCGCAATTTAATAACACTGTTTCCCATAAATATAAGCTCAAAGGTTTATAGATTTGACATTAAAAATATGGAAGGTATTAGCAGCGAGTTTGTAATGCTATGTATAATCAGCAATAACAAGTTTGGGTATAAGGAAAAAGGAATAAATAACTATTAGAAAATTAGAAAATATCTTATAATATCTTTTATATTATGTTAGAGTATCTTGAGTTATTTCCTAGGATCAATTTATAATCATAGAGATATTTTAGAATATCTCTCATTATTAGTATGATTTATTTCTGATTTAGGATTGAGTCTATGTATCTCTATAAATAGATAATATTATTGAGTCTTTTGTATCAAGTTAGTATAAAGTTATTATCAACAATATTGAAACTCTTATTACTTTTTCTCCTCCTTTTCTCTAAAATCCCACAACTTCAACAATAAAAAATTTGACTACAAGACATGTAATTAAGTCAATTTTGGGTGATGCCATCTAGCACATCCCAAACGCGGTAGAGGCAGCTATTTTTGGCCGTAAAAGTGGCAGCTGTTGCTTCCGCTTCAATCTGCATACTACAGGTGCAAAAAAGCGGCAATCGGCAGTTTCGCACACCGATATAGCACTATTTACAATCTTTCAATTGACTATTTATAAACAGTATATTATAAGGAAACGAGAGTTGTATCTAAGCAGAGAGCAAACCACAAACTTACTCGAGAGAAAAGCTCAGGGAACTCAGAGATGAGTCCAGCTGTATTAAGAGCAGCAGGTGAGGTAACCGACTCTCCGACAGTGACAAGGTTGAAATAAAATGTAGCCAAGTTGTCAATAGCAGAGGCACACTACATAAACAAAAGGAAGTTTAGAGCATGAAAGTAAACAAATGGCATAACATAGAGTAAAATTATCATATAACCAGAATATGTGGAAAATTATACAAACCTGCGATGATATTTTTTCACTCAAGTCTTTAATACCTAACTCGAGTGATCCAACAATTCGCATGAACGCAGTTTTATCTAAATTGAGAACAAATGACAAATGGCCATTGAAAAGAATCTCTAAAAATGAAAAGTAAGACGCGGCAACCTGCAGAATAGATCAGAAGAGAAAAATGTTTGTAGCTTAAATTTTATCCAAATGATCAGAAGCTATGACTATAAATATGCTATGATAGGTTAACCTTATTGTTTTCCTTATATACCCCAAACTCAGTTGCTGTAATTTTCAGTTATGTCATTGTAAGGAAAATTATATTTTGAAACATTACTACAGAAACAAAATAAAAAATTTCAGGAGAGGTCCAATCCAAACTCGATTAACAAGAGAAGTGAAAAAGGCACAAGCCAAATTAGGGTGGGTACATGTTAGCATGTTTGCAAAGTGTTGAATTAGAGAAAATAGAGGCATGAGATGGTGAAACCATGTGTTTGAAATACACAACGGAGACTATTATATAGGCACTATGAGAATCAATATACAATCTGAAAATTAAATGCATAATAACTAGGATATCATGTCTATCCTAATTACTTATTATTCCTATAAACAAATACAACTACATAAATATCAACACATAGTTTTCTAAGATAGCCAGGGCTAATTGTTTAGATTTAAATATTGTGCGATCATGTTTCTATTTGCTCCTTTGACTTGTAAATCCCTTGAGAAAATTAGTGAAATGTAGCGTTTGAGTCTTTGACAATGAAATGTCCTTTTAAAAGTGTAAAATATGAGTTATTTTCTCTGTGTTTCTTGTAAGATCACACCTTCTATTTATAATGATGTTGTAATAATTACATTCAATGTCTAGAAAGTTGTGTTGACTAGGACTACTAATAATTAGCCTAGGATGTTACACAACCAAAGAATAATAAGAACATACACTGAATTTTAATATTCGCTCTCAAGCTAAAGCTTACTATGACTTAAGCTTGTTACATCAAAATATTTTATGACAAAAATTGAAACTAAGTTTGACAACTGTTGGACTTTTTTGAGAAGAGAAGACACCATTAACGATTTATGTGTGGGTAAAAAGAGACCACCAAATTGATCATCAATGGAAATAAAATGCGCCACTAATATGATTCATATTTGAGAATACAGTCACCACCGGATTGACTGTCGGTGGGAATAAAAGGTGCCACTAGTATGATTCATATGTGGGAATAGAGTCACCATCGGATTGTTCGTCGGTGGGAATAAAAGGATTGTTTGAGCAAATATCACCTTGTCCTTGAAACCAAGTTCCCACAACAGCAACGCAATTTGCGAAATTGGCAAAATCCACCTATTTTTTGCAAGGAATGAGCTGAGGAGTAGTGAAAATGAAAGTGCAAGAAAAAGCAGCAATAGATACAGTGCCAGACATGGCGATCTATGCAAAGGGAAGATGAAAGGGAGCGGAAAAATCACCAAAAGATGGTAATTACCTTGGAATGTGGCAGAGGGGCTTCGGATGTGGTCAGTGCTTGAAAACAGTAGACAGTGAGAATTACATGCGCGAGTTTTGTGGCGGCATGTGGACCCACACGCAGAGAAGGTGGAGGCGCATGTGGTGGCTGTTGGCGACAGGAAAAGCACTGTCGTGCTCGCCGGAGGACGTAGCGGTCTGTGGTGGTTTTAGGCAGTGGGTCGCATGGAAAAGGTGCAACTGGTGTTGGCACAGCAGTAACAATGTAAATAAACACAAAACCATGAAAAACACTGGTTATGGCGCAGCTGGAAAATGCAGAGAAGACAGCGGAAGGGTCGTCGGAGCTGACAATGATGGACAATTGTTTGTGACAAAAAATTAAAAGATTGAAAGGTGGTGCTTCCGGCGGCAAATATCGCCGCCAACTGCGGTAGTGAAGCACAAAGACAGGTCACAAGATTAAAAGCTGCGCTGATACCATGTAAAATATGAGCAAATTTATGTGTGTTTCTTGTGTTATATCTCAATTTGCAGCAAAAAATCAAGAAATCATAGGAGGAAAGCAAGTCTATAGTTAACCAACAGAATAGAGAACATAGCATGAAGATAAAGTAATACCTTCCGAAATGCAAATATATCTCCCAAAGTAATTGACAATATCAACTTTACAGTGATATCAAGAGCATCAAAGAGTGCTCTGTCACCATAAAGTTCAAATATTCCAAAGTTGACAAAGTTCCCAGATAGTGCTGCCGCCAAAAAAATATATTAAACAGATAATACTCATGGATAATGAAAATATGATGCCTCTTACTGAACGGTTTACTCCATTGTCTTTTACTTCAAGCACAAAAAAGAGAGTAGATAATATTATAAATAAGACTGCAAATGTAAATGAAGAAATCAAGCATTATGAACTCAGCTTTACATGTATAAAACAAGCTGAGAATTTATAGTGTCATTTCTAGTATTTTTTACATTTCAGACATTCATTAACTAATTTTCAATTACTACATTAAGATTACATGTATATCATGACAAAAGCTACACGCGGAGCGGGTGAAAAATCATTACCTAAGTAAAACCTGCATATGATTTTTAAATTATAATAGAGGAAAATGATTATGAAAAGTGGTAGGAAAATAATGTGTCTGGCAAAATGAATTTACCATTTGGTGTTTAGGTTTAGTCACTGGCATTACATATACCAAAACCTAGATGACTTGATGCGTCTAGAAGAAGAGACCATCCATTTCACCACATCCTTGATGTCAAAAAGAAAAAGCTATAGAACTATAATAACATATCAAAGTGTATACAAACCTCGTACAAGAATTATCAAACAAATCGATATCCCCTTGTATTTGGATGTGTACATGTCTGCTCTATTAGGAAGAGGTAACATTCTTGCTCCATATGCAACAATAAGTTTACTGACTTCTCGGAAAAGTAGTATTCCATTAGGGGAAGAAGAATCAAAAGTTAATCGCAGGGATTTGTTGAGGACTAGTTCAGCAACAAATTTCAACAATGGAGTTGTTACCTGCATCAAGTTATCGAAATAAAAAATCCCTCCAGGGTATGTCAATTAAAATTGTAATATTGATTGGAAGATTTACAAGATTAGCTATTTTGACATGAACTATTTAATGCCTTATCACAATTGGAAAGTATTAACAATTTAGAGCTTGGATTCCAAAGTTATATCAGGAGTTTCATAATTCACAAGGTGGGGAACATTCAGGCATTTGCAGGACGTACCTACAGCTCAATCAATATATTGAATAGGCATGAAGGGAACAATTTCAGCCTATGAGGCTCTGCCTGGTGGCATATTTGTCCCCGCAGCAAATACCAAGCAACCTCCTTAGCAGGTCTATTCAAACCTTTGCCCATTCCTAATGCAATTTGGGAAAAGGGGAGCAATGATTACACGGAAGGGCTTCCCAAGTAAATAGGGAGATACAATTCTAGTAGTGCTCAACAGACGTAGTAAATGTTAATTTTTTTGTCATCCAACACCTTTATGCAGCATGCTCTTTGGCAGAAGTTTTTACTACAACGGTGGTCTGGCTTCATGGCATCCCCATTTCCATCTTGAGTAACATGGAACCCACCATTTTTAGTGGGAAGACATTCTATTACAGATGAGCAGGACTTATCATTCAGAAAACGATCACCAAACAGAAGTATTGAATGGAATCCTATCCCAAAGATAAACTAGTATTGAATGGATCTTATCCCAAAGATAAACTAACGCTGCTTCATTTTACAGAAACCAAAAATCTGGTATGAGCTTTTGCACTGGCTGAATACTAGTACAGCACCAGTTTTCACGGTGACACTGCTCTCCTTTGCATGCTATGCTACTAACTATTACCTTAACCTTATTTTGCGTTACAATCCTAATAATAAACATGATTTTGAAGTTAAACGCTGGCCACTAACAGTATATCAAAGTTTCTCGGTAGTCCAATCAAGATGGCCGATTCTGGATAGCGGAAACTGACCTCAAAACTAGACTAGTGGTATGTCGCTTTGCAGGATGGCTGCAATTCGAATATTTTTAATATATATTCAATTATTTATTATTAATACAATATACATCTAGATATTTTTATACTAAATATATACAAGCAATTATTTTTATAAATATTTCTAAACATTAAATGTCAATATACATATATATTTGAAATATGTCTAAATATCAACCATGAGTCTGTTGAAGAATTAAGGAAAATCAGATTTGATTTTCTTTTATTTTATATTATTCTATTTATTTTTATTTTATGATTATGTCATTATTATTCAGTATTACTATTGTAATTTTATTTTCTATATAAACAGCTTAGGGCTGTAGAAATAAAATATGAAAGTATTTTGCCTTTTACTTTCTTCAGAGTCTTTGCATATTAGAATAATAATGATAGCTGATAACTATATTAAACAGTTCAGAATGGTAAAATTTAACTAGATAAATTTAATGAGATTTGAATATGCTACTTTATTTAGTATGTTACAAATTACAATGTTATTTTATTATTGGTTTATTATTACTATAATTTTTTGTAAAACAAAACATTAGCTTAAAAATTGTTTTATTATTTCCTATTTTATGAAATACAGATTTATTTCCCAAACATCTGTTATTTCCCTCCCTTTTTAATTTGACCATCTTTTATTTCATCAAATTTTTTTATTGAAAACATCATTGTTATTCTCACCTGACTAAAGCACCTACTACCTATTTATCAACAAAAAATAAGAAGTACAAAGACACCTTCCTCCAGTGCCTTCAAACCAATATTATGTACTCATTAGAGTAGGAATCTCAACTTTAATCCACAAGTTAGTTGAAGTCATATTTTAATTGCAAAAATTTGGTCATGAACTTATGATTGACAGCACAAGACTGTTGGTTAAGGGGAAATTCAATACTACAATCACCCAAAAAAATGTATACTGATGCATTCATAAATTATACAAAATAAAGCCAAATTAAGATGACCATACTATTCAATGTTATCAAGATTGCGATTTAAATCGAATCCCTATGATTTTACAATTTTACAATTTCACCGAATCCCTATGATCTAGATCCCACGTAAAATTGCATTTGAAGCAAGAACGCAGGCGTAATTGCATCAAGATCTTGAAATTGCATGATTTCAAGAGAGATCGTATTTTTTTGGCTTGGATTTTGGACTCGGGTCATGCGCAACCCGATTGCATTTAAAGGGAAAAAACCCTATCTTTTTTAATATATTCTCATTCAAACGGAAACATTTCCTTCATCAAGACTCACAACCTTCCTCTCTACCTCTCATGATGATGATGGAGGAGATAATGGAAATAATGGAGGAGACGATGAGATTAATGAAGAGAGTGTTGACATAATGGAGTGTTGATAATGGAAACAGTCGGCTGAGTTTGTGATTTCTACTAGGCTTTAAGTATTTACTTTCCTGGAATAAGGATGTGTTTGGTAAAATTAACTGATAGTTGTTGAGCTAATTGAAGTGTTTGATAAAATTAACAGTTCAATTAACTTAAAATGTAAAATAATATAAAAGAACACTCTTAATTAAAAAAAATTATCAATTAATGCTTAAATATTTTAAGAGTAGTCATTTAAAATTTATTTTTTTATTAATTTAAAATTTTATCAATCTGATATATTTTTTATTTATTTATCTATTTTATTTATTTTAAATTAAAATAAATAAATAAATAAATAAATTATTTACTTTAAAATATTGATTATTTTAAAAATTTAAATTATTTATAAATAATTTAAAATTGTAGTAAATAAATTATTTATTAATTTAATATAGTTTATTTATTTATTTAGCCAGTTTATTTATTTAAAATATAATAAATAAATTATTTTTAATTATTTAATTTAAATTATTATTTATTAAAATTATATTAATTTTTAAATTATACAAATTATTTATAAATAAATTATTTATTTTAATTTCTTAAAATTATTTATTTTAAATTTTAATAAATTATAAAAGGTAAAAAAGAATTTTAGTTACAATAATACGGATAAAATTGGAAGGAAAAATAATGAGCTATATGCTCATAACCTACTTGAAGTAGCTTATCAAAAAATGCTATAAATTATAAATTCACAAATGACTGTTACCAAACAAAACTTGTTTTTTGGTCTTAACAAACAGAGCCAAAGTTGTTTTATGTTTATGCTTTGAGTAGTTTATTTTGTGGACTTGGTTGTTCTATTTTTTAATTAAGACTTGTGAAATTATGCACTATATGATGTATGTATTATTTTCAATTTGGTAGAATCTTACGATCTTTTGCAATCATGTGTTTTACGATCTTGTTATCACCTCCCCGATCCTACATAATTTATTTAGTAGGATCTTCTGATCTTAGTTGCGATCTTGTGTATCTTGTTTCCCCCTCTCTGATCTTGACAACATTGATATTATTCCTCAAATTGCATCAGTTACTTTGTGATCACCCAAAAAACAGCAGCGAATGAAAAGTATGTAGCATACCTCTGGAACTTCAGCATAATGTGCAAGGCCTTTCAAAAGAATTGGCATGTGTGCAGGATAAAGCCAATCAAAAAGGAACCCATATGTTCTTCGACTATTAAAAAGCAATCAAAAGATACCAAAACAAACAAATGTTGTTAAGAACAGAGAGGAAGGCAAAAGCAAAAGCAATTTACAAGCAGGGCCTCAGCAAATAAAACAGAATTTCTATTAAATCATTTCTAACCTATTAGTTGCCATTGTTATTCCTCGAAGGTCACGCATCAACCCAATAAATGCATATTTCACAGCGTCTGATTGGAACAATGCATCGGGTGTTGAATTCAATCTACCCAAAACCTAGCATACAAAAACCACCAATCAGAATGCAAAAATGATAAGCATGATAAATCTGAACAATATTCATTAATAAAAATTATAAAATGACAGTGCTAAACAGTAAATTGCCTATATTTTGCTGGACATATTTTACATTTATAAACAACAAGTTAGGCATACGGTGGTGGCACAACATGTATCAGTTGTTTCAAAAGAAGCTCAAGAAGTCAAACCATGAAAACATGTCAATGAACAATCAATAAAAGGATTAAAAAGACAATACTTAAGTTTGAGGAGTTAAACATATTAGGAGGAGTTATTCACAATGATCCATAGTTGAAGAGGTGCACTAGTGTATGTATTTTGATCTTTAATCACCAGTGTTTTGTGAGGTAAGTATAAAATTTAAATTATATGCAAGGAAATCAGATGACCATCTTTTTTTTCAAAAGATTTCTACAGTTGACTCAACTTCATAGAAAGGATGTGATTTAAAAGTAAAACTACATCATCTAAATTTTAACATTGCACTTTCTCTTGAATTGTAATGGTAAACAAAAACTACCAACCTGTAGGAAAGGTTGCATTGAAGATTTGAATTTCAATTGGCTATCTTCCATGAACACCAACATGCCAATAGTATAATAAAGTGTTGTTCTGCTGCGGAAACATTCCCAATTTTCTAAAAAAGGGAATTGTTCCCTCTGATAAGGAGCGAAAAAAGTTTCCCTTAGAACTTTGTTGATATAAACAAGCATGCAAGAATAAATAAAACAAAAAATAAATTTCTCTTAGCTCTGTTACATTGTAACTGTTGTGTATGCAAAATACACAAACAACAGATTTCACTACTACCTTCTAGAAAACATGCAATTCAAAACCTAAAATCCTGCTGTTAACATAAAACCAAAATTTCCTATTCGAGAAAATAATAGTGACAACATATTACAGGAGTTTAATATATCATCTTCCTGGTTCTTCTTCATTGATTCAACACATATGTGTATAGGCAAACATCTACGATGTCAATCATGTCTGCTCATAATTATATGCATGTGCACTATTAAAAGTAAGTTTTCGTGTATTTAAATTTTCTTGTATAACATTACCATCTTTTGTTAATCATGTCTGATGTGGTATACAACAACAACAAACACCAAGTCTTATCCATTTAGAAGGGTTTGATCACCTGGATTAGACGCCGCCATAATTCCCTATTATGCATCAAGTTCATATATAGACCGTTCAAATCTTAATTTCTCTTAATGCTTTACCTATATAGTCCTATTTTGTCACCTTATGATAGGGCTTTGGGTCTACTAAACCCAAAAAAAACAGCTTGTAAGGTAAGGACTTCAATGTGAGACTCTCAACACCCCCTCAAACTTAGAACTGAACATTTGAAACATGGAATAGTATATATAGAATAACATGGATCTCAACACAAGCCCTCGTGTCTAGGACCGGATATACACTCTCATCCTTTCTACCTCGTCACCCTAATATGCATTGAACCTATTCTTCTTTTTGTACAATGAATCTGCGGAAAAGTGATTGTTTATTCACTTGATAATGAAATTGATTATATAAGGAGTATAAATAGTACAAGTAATTTAATTATTTATAATCATAATAGAGCTGGTAATTAGGAAACTAATTCCCTATAAATGCTATCCTGAAAGGAAATAAAAATAAAACTGAAATCCTAATTAATCCATAGTAATAAATATACAGATCAAAATCTTATGATTCTGATTTTTGATCTCATAATCAACACTCCCCCTCAATCTAGGTGGTAGATATCTACCTTGCCCAGATTGGATCTGATATTTTCATATGTATTTCTTGGGAGAGCTTTCGTTAGGATGTCTGTTGTTTGATTGCACGATGGTACATGATCAATACTTATAGTACCATTATCAATTTTCTCCTTTATGAAATGTCGGTCAATTTCCACAAGTTTTGTTCTATCACAGTGAACCGGGTTCTTTGCGATGCTGATAGCAGCTTTGTTGTCACAATATAACCTCAAGGTGTAATTGGTTGGAACTCTAATTTTATCCAATATCTTCTTCAGCCATATCCCTTACCAGATGCCATGTGCCATGGCCCTGAATTCAGCTTTTGCACTGCTTCTAGCTACCACAGACTGCTTCTTACTTCTCTAAGTGACCATGTTTCCCAACACAAAAGAGCAATAGCTGGTAGTTGACTTTTTGTCTGATGTACATCCAGCCCAATCTGAGTCGGTGTATACTTCAATACATCTATTTGAGTTTTTCTTGAAGTGAAGACCTCTACCTGGTGTACCCTTAAGGTACTGTAGTAGGACTTGTCATGTGAAATTCAGTAGGACTTGTCACGTAGCGACTTGCCATGCTCACAACAAATCCAATATCAGGTCGAGTATGCGTTAGGTATATTAATTTCCAAACTAGACTTTGGTACCTATCTTTGTCAGTTAGAGGACATTCTTCGAAGTTGCTTCTGCTAACTGATTCCCTAAGAGTATTGGCAGCCTTACACCCAAGCATTCCGGTTTCTTGGAGTAAGTCTAGGGTGTATTTTCGTTGAGAAACATGTATTCCCTCCTTTGAGCGAGCTACTTCCATCCCTAAAAATACTTGAGTGGTCTTTGACTTCAAACTCCCTAGCCAAGAGTTCTTTCAAGTGTTTGATTTGCTCATGATCATCACCTGTGATAACAATGTCATCAACATACACAATGAATAAAGTTACCTTGCCTTCAAAGGAGTGTTTGACAAACATAGTGTGATCTGATTGGCCTTGTATGAATCCATCTTCTTTGACAACTCGAGTCAATCTTTCAAACCACGCTCTTGGGGATTGCTTGAGACCATACAAGGATTTTCAGAGCTTGCACACCTTGTTTAAGGTGCTGGATGATTCAAGTCCTGGGGGAATTTGCATGTATACTTCCTCTTCTAACTCACCATTTAGGAAAGCATTCTTAATATCTAGTTGGTGTAATGGCCAATCCAAGTTTACAGCCACGGATAATATGACTCATACAGAATTAAGTTTGGCCACTGGAGCAAATGTCTCTTCATAGTCTATACCATATCATTAGGTGAATCCCTTTGCTAGTAATCCAGCCTTGTACCGGTTTATGCTCCCATCAACATTGTATTTGATAGAGAATATGCCCTTACATCCAACTTGCTTTTTTCCTTCAGGTAAAGCAATAATTTCCCAGGTTCTATTTTTAATCAATGTATGAACCTCTTCTGCTACGATTGCTGATCACTAAGGTTGTTGAAGGGCTTCTTGAACATTTCTTAGAATATATGTGTTATCAAGTGCTGCTACAAATGCCATGTATTTTTGTGATAGTTTCCCATATGACACAAATCTTTCAATTGGATGTTGAGTACAATTTCTCTTCCCTTTCTTAATGCAATAGGAACACCACTGTCAGTTGAACTCATATGGACAGACTCTGAGTTAGTAAGAGTATTACCTAAGGACTCTAGTTAGAAGTTGTGGGATTTTAGAGAAAAATAGGAGAGAAAATAATAAGGGTTTCAATATTATTGATATTAGGTTAATGCTGATTTGATTACAAAAGACTCTATACTAATCTCTATTTATAGAGAAACATAGACTCAATCCTAAATCAGGATCAAATTATAATAATAATTAGAGATATTCTAACATATCTCTATGATTATAAATTGATCCTCGAAAATAACTCAAGATACTCTAATATAATATAAAAAATATTTTAAGATATTTTCTAATAGTACTACAAGGAGGTCAAAAGTGCATCTCATATTTAATGGTAACAGATAGCTCACATTCTGATTCAAAAATATGTGCTTAACAGTATCCAACTTGAGAAGCAGCTTTCCCGTCATGTATCTGCAGAAACAAAATCCTTATCAAATTAAATAGGCAACCTCCAAAAAGGTAAATAATAATAAAACTCCAAGGAAGTTGAGACAACTAGACTAACCCTGATGCCATTTCCAGGAAGAGAGTTAATGTATGATCAATGACCTCTTTGCACTGCAAATAGAGTTTCCATGTTATGAACTCGATAATAGTAGCAATGTGAAGGATTATGAAATCTAAAATCCACCACCTTTGTGTAATACTTGAGATTGGTAGCAATCTTTCCAACAATAACATTTATCAGTAGTAGATGATCATGGAGTCCAAGAAGTTCTGATAGCCGGGTATATAACTGCTGCAATTGCCATCCAAAATAGCAAAAAAATTCAATGGCTGAACTTTCTTAGGAATATAACAAGATTGAAAGGAAGATATCTCCCCAAGCATTACCTTGGAAGAAAAAACAGCCTGATCACCAATATAACACCTTCTCAAATGTTGTAAAAAGGTCAGTATAGCTCGATCAAGTCTTTGCTTGCTCACATCTTTATACCTCTAAATTTATCCAACGGTATCAAGAAATATCATAACACAAAACGAAGGAGTAAAATCAAAAGCAGTTGTATCTTCGTGCTATATCATCATCAATAATCAATAAAAGAATAAATGAATTATTAAAAATGCACAATTAAGTGAATGGTGTATTAATCAAATTCTTGACCAACTTAGTGAAATGATTCATCTGGAAAAAAAATAATATTCAAAACCCTCAAATGTATCAAATGGACATGGACATACATTGTATCATAGAGATCCTTTAATGCTCCTTTCCGTGTTAGTTGCATATGTCCTTTATGTGTCTAGATGTCCTTGTAATTTAATTTTTATTGGTTGATTGACTCATTCTCGTGATTGTGTTGTCACTTTTACTAATGGCCATGTTACATTGCAAGATTGGATTGCAGACCGACAAATTGGCGCGGAGGTGAGTCTAATGGCCTTTATTATCTCTTTGTCCCATCAATGGTGTGCCCTACCATACTTCAAATTCTTCTCTTACTATACATGCTCAATTGGTTTTGTCCTGATTGAGTCAACAAACGGGTTTCGTCTCCTTTTGTTTTAGTTCACTCCGATGGGTGAGATCCTTTTTCTATTTTCACTTGAGTCCAAATATTCTGTTACTTTCACCGATGATTTTCCCTTTCTACATGGTTCAATCAGATCACACGTCATAAGAAGGTCTACCAAAGGCAATGTTTCTATCATAATTGTCTACATAGATGATATGATAGTGATGGGAGATAATATAACTAAGATGGGAATATTGAAGCAAAATTTAGCCAAGGAATTTGAAGTTACATAGCTTTGGTATTTTCTCGAAACGGAAGTAGCAAGTCCAAAGAAGGGAACAGTTGTTTCACAACAATAGTACATCTTAGATCTATTGAAAGAAAGAGGAATGAGTAGTTGCAAGCACTCACACACTCCTATAGACATCAAGACCAAGCTTGTAGATTTTAAAGGTGTTCCTGTAGATTATCGAAGATACCAATGGCTGGTGGAGAAACTTATTTATTTGTCCTACACTTGCTAGATATTATCTTGATTGTTAGAATGGTGAGTCAATTCGTGCATTCTCCATATGAAGAAAATCTAGAGGTTGTTCATAGGATTATTTGGTTCCTAAAAGGTATATTAAGAAAAGGTCTATTCTTTGGGAAAACTGAAAAAACAGGATTTGAAGTGTATACTATTGTGAATTGAGCGGACTCTATTACAGACAGAAGCTCAACATCAAGATATCGTATCTTTCTATCTTGTCACCTCGAGGAGTAAAAAATAAAGTGTTATTTCTAGGAGTAGTAATGATGCAGAGGTTAGATCAATAGCTCAAGGTGTTGGAGAATCTTATCTTATTTCCTATTTTAGCAGTGCAGATTTTCTATTTTTATAATATGATTTATTTTTATTTCCCTAAATCTTTGGTATGAAAGTGGTTGAATAAATGCTGTTGGAGGTTTTTACTACCTTCTTGAACAATATCATCTACATATACCACAAGATAAATGACTTTGTTCAAAGATGAACGTCTAAAGTAAACAAAGTTGTCTGCTTCACAACGAATCATGCCAAATTGCTGAGTAACCTTGTTGGATTTTCCAAACCAAGCTCGATGTGATTACTTTACACCATACAATAATTTTTGTAACTTGCTAATCAGACCAGACTCCTCCTGAGCAACAAAGCTAGGTAGTTGCTCCATATAAATCTCATCTTCTAAGTCTCCATGTAGGAAAGCATTTTTAATATCAAGTTGAAACAAAGGCCAATGTTTCATAGCAACCATTGAAAAGAAAAGACGAAAAAAGGCCATTTTGGCAACCAGAGAGAAGGTGTCACTATAGTTAAGACCATAAATTTAGGTGTATCCTTTTGCTACAAGTAGAGCTTTCAAACGACCCGCCTGTACATCAGGGCCTACTTTAATAGCAAAGCCCCACCGACAACCAAATGTAGATTTCTCAAATGGAAGTGGAACAAACTTCCATGTACCACTTAATCCAATGCAATCATTTCTTGTCACCATCCTGGATGAGACAAAGCTTCCTAAACAGACTTAGGAATAGAGATAACAGATATCGCATAAATAAAGGCATAGTGGGATGGAGACAAGCGGTGATAACTTAAACAATTATAAATAGGATGGGGATTAGAAGTATACCACTTACCTTTACAAAGAGCAATAAGTAAGTCATCAGAAGGATCAAGCGGGACCTTAACAGGAGAGAAAAAGTAGGGGTAATCTCTGGAACTAAATCGCCAATATTAGTGGGAAAAGTCTCTGGAACTTTAACACATCGGTGCTCATAAGTAATACCAAAACGACGAAATTCAAGACCAATTTTTGACTGTCGAGGTCTATGAGTAGAGACAGATGTTTTAAATAGAGGAATAGGTAGCACCTGATGAGTAACATCCGTTGTAGACTCTGATGTCGCTTGTGTTGCAAAGAAAGGTGTATCCTCAAAGAAAGTAACATCTGCAGAGACATAAAACTGATGTGTAAATGGACAATAACATTGATACCCTCTTTGAACTCTAGAGTACCCAAGGTCGATGTGACTCGCAAACGGTGGATAGCTATGGATGAAGGTAATAAAGACTTTGCGGTTCTTTTTTTACTTGGTCCAATGGTCGTTTGGGTGACAACCACATTGAAAGAAAGCTTGACCGGTCTCTTTGCAATGCTAGTTTCCTTGATCAATGGTCCACTATTGATTGTTGCACGCAAACTAGGTCGAAATCATATAATTTTCCTCTGCTTTTGAAAATGGACAAGTCTTCAACCAAACACATCTCCTCTTTTTCGGTTTATGAAAATGTGGCCTGGTCATCCGGATTGTGTTAATATTATTAAGGATACCTGGAATGACCCTGATGTTGGTCCTTTCTCAGAAGTTGAAAAGATTGAAAGCTAAGCTCAAGGATTGGAATAAAAATGTGTTCGGTAATTTGCATGTTCATGTTGCTAAAGTTGACCAAATACAGCAGGAAATCATTGATCAGAGTACTTCCAATAATCTCATTCTTCAACAAAAAGATGCACAATTGGCGCACCATCGCAGTCTTAAAATTGAGGAAGAATACTGGCACGAAAAATCTAGGTTGAATTGGCATATGCATGGCGATAGAAATACCGAGTTTTTTCATTTAATAGCCAAATACCGCAGTGTCATGAAGCAAATTTCTGTTCTGAGGCATGGTGAAAATCCTCTCACCAATCCTCAGATATTGAGCATCATGTTTCTGATTTTTACCAAACTTTGAATGTGGCTAAGGATACATTCAAGGACAAATTGACCAAACTTTATTCACAAAGTTCTCCACTGATGGAAATTTTCTGTCCCGATTGTCTATGTTGATGATATTGTCCTCAATGTAGATGATACAATTGAATGGGAAGAATAAAAAAGAAACTAGCTGCAGACATTGAAATAAAGGATTTAGGATCCTTGAGATATGTTCTTGTATGGAGGTTGCTCGATCGAAGAATGGAATTGTAGTTTCACAACAAAAATACATTCTAGGTCTATTGACGAAAACAACAAAAGTGATTGTCAGCCAGCTGACACCCTATGGATCCTAATGCAAAACTTTGGGGAGAAGGAGGTGTTCTTGCGACACCAAAAGATACCAGAGATTAGTTGGTAAGTTAATTTACTTGTCTTACACTAGACCTGACATCAGTTATGCACTCTCCTTATGAGGAATATCTGGAGAAATGTGTCTATCTTTATGGATGCAGACTGGGTAAATTCAGTTACAGACAGAAGATCGACCTCTAGATATTGTACCTAATCTTGTGACATGGAGAAGCAAAAAACAAGGAATTGAAGCAAAAAGTAGTGCGGAAGCCAAGTTTAGGGCAATGGCTCAAGGAATTTGTGAAGGACTATTACAGAGACCTGGAAGAACTTAAGATGAAAATTGAGCTTCCATTGAAATATATTCTGACAGTAAAGCCGCCATAAGCATAGCCCACAACCCAGTTCAACATGATAGAACCAAACATTGAAATTGATTGTCATTTCATAAAGGAGAATTAGATACAAGAATCATATGTCTACCTTTTGTGACTTCTAGTCAACACATTGCGGATATCTTAACCAAGAGCTTGACAAGACTCGCCCTTGAGCACTTGATAAGCAAGTAGGGCATGATAGATATCTATACACCAACTTGAGGAGGGGTGTTGAAGAATCCTTGATTCTCTTTTTTTAGTAGTGCAACTTTTCTATTTTTATCTCATGATATGTTTTATTTTTGTTTCCTAAAATTGCTCCTTGATTCAAGGAAGAGAATTCTCGTAGTCTCTCTAATTAAACCAGCCTTAGGCTGATGAATAAACACAACAGCATTACCCTACTTTTACTTCTCAACTGTTATCAATTGAATCAATACAGCAAATATTTCTACACTATTAAAAAAATCTATACATCAATTCTTCAACCAGAGCCAACTGGGTAGCAAGACTAAAAAGAAAACATATGCCACAGGGAAGATCATGCAGCTTTTCAAATATTATAAGATACACCAAATTTTATCCTTGAATTTTCATATACCTTATTGTGAATCCCACTGTCAGAAATATTTAACAATTGCAGAACACATGCTGAAATCTCTGCATCGAGTATCTCATGTGATTCTCCACTGTAATAAAGAAACCATAGATAACTTCACATTTAATTTTCCAAAAGAGCTTAGTTTTCAGCAACTGTTTTACCAATTACCTAAAACCAGACATCTGCTTTGTCTTGAGTATTGCAGCAACTATGTGTGTGAACCAAGCAAGTTTGGACTCTGTTACAGAAAGTTCATAACTATCCATGGGGATTTGGAGATTTGCTTCCTTCTACACATAAATAAATAACATATATATTACAAAATCAGAACATTTTATGACAATTGTACAAATAACCTGAAAAACATTATGAAGAACGGCCACTAAAAGAATACCATATAGCTTTGCATGATAGGCTCCACTATCTTCATTAAATATGAACTGCAACCTTCATACTGAAATTCAACGAATCAATAAAGAAGTCAAAAGTAAGGATGGTTATTCGGAGAATAAACTCCATGATATTCTAAGAATATAATTTTGTATATATGATAACATGCAACTCAGGAGAAGAATGAAAAAGCATGAACCTGAAATCTACATAGGTAAGGAAAAAACTCAAGCTGATCTTGAAGTACTTCGACATTGTCAAGTGGGTCTTCACCAAGTTCATCAGATAGTTCAGACTGTGTAGTAAATGGATGAATAAAGGTCAAAGTGAGAAAAATACTTGACTCACGTGTATATCTATAAAGAGTATAGAAGCACCTGACCTGCAATGAATCAAATCTAGATGACACAAAACACTCTATAACTTTAGGGACATATTCCTCTAGCAGGTTAGGTTTGTCACTCTTGAGATAGCGCACAGATGTCACTGATTTAGACCATAAATTTAGAAGGTAGTAAACACTGCTGCCAGCCCACTGAAAGAAAAAAAATGCAATTATTAAATGAACTATTAATGGAAAATATGAAAACAAAATAAGCAAAAGAATTGTTCTAAAGATGAGAAAAGCAAGACAAGAAAAAATGAAAAAAGAAACATATATCAGTTTAGATGACCCTCTAATCATTCAGAATATCTGACATACACTTCATGTCTTTCACCAAACAAAATGTATATTTCAGTCGAGGTAGGGAACATATTAAATAGTCATAGAAACATGTGAAAATATTGTGTTTCTTATTGATTTTGTACAAATACAAATGGTATAAATAGCCTAGGGAGTACAACTTAATGAGAAAGCTAATTAAATCCTAATTAACTCAATTAATTACAATAAAGAAAGATATTATAATGGTAAGAGAATATCTTTATGATTAAAAAACTGTACAGTTGTCCCTTAATGGACAGAATTGTAACCAACACTCCCCCTCAAGTTGGATCATAGATATCAATCATGCCCAACTTGAATCTTAAGTTTTCATAGATGGCTCTAGGAAGTGCCTTGGTCAAGATATCAGCAATTTGGTGGCTTGAAGGTGTGTGCTGCAGAGAAATTAGCCCATTGTCAACTTTTTCCTTGATGAAGTGTCTATCAATTTCCACATGCTTTGTTTTGTCATGTTGCACAGGATTTTTAGCAATGCTTATGGCAGCTTTGTTATCGCACAATAGGCTTACTTCATGGTCAGTGTAAACATGTAGTTCTGCCAGCATCCTTTGCAGCCACATCCCCTCGCAAATCCCATGTGCCATGGACCTAAGTTCAGCTTCTGCACTGCTTCTAGCAACCACAGATTGTTTCTTACTTCTCCATGTCACTAAGTTGCCCCATACAAAGGAGCAATACCCACTGATTGATCTCCTATCAGTCACTGAGCTTGCCCAATCTGCATCAGTGAATATTTCTATTTTCCTGCTTGTATCCTTCTTGAAATGCAACCCCTTCCCTGGTGCCTTTTTTAGATATTGCAGGATGCGGTTAACTGCTTTCATGTGAGCCTCCCTCGGGTCATTCATGTAGCGACTAACCATGCTAACAGAAAAACCAATATCTGGTCGTGTGTGGGTTAGGTAGATAAGTTTCCCAACCAATTTTTGATACCTTTCTTTGTCAGTAGGTGGACTCTCCTTTTCCTCTCCAATTTTCACATTGGATTCCATAGGTGTGTCTGTAGGCCTGCATCCTAACATCCCTGTTTCTTGAAGTAAGTCAAGTATATATTTCCTTTGAGATAAATAGATTCCATGTTTGGACCGTGCCACTTCCATTCCCAGAAAATACCTTAATCGACCAAGATCTTTGACTTCAAATTCCTTAGCTAGAATCATTTTCAGTCCTTCAATTCCAGTATAATCATCACCTGTAATAATAATGTCATCCACATAGACAATGAGGGTGGTTACCTTGCCTTCCTTTGAATGCTTTAAGAACATTGTGTGGTCAATTTGACATTGGGAGAAGCCATGCATCCTAACTACTCGTATGAGCCTATCAAACCAAGCCCGAGGGGATTGCTTGAGTCCGTATAGTGATCTTTTGAGTTTACATACCTTGCCTGAATTTTCTGATGTCTCAAGTCCAGGTGGTATTCTCATGTAGACATCTTCTTCAAGTTCACCATTTAGGAAAGCATTTTTTATATCTAACTGGTGAAGTGGCCAATCCAAATTTACTGTCAGAGAAAGGAGTACACGAACTGAATTCAACTTTGCTACAGGTGCAAAGGTTTCTTCATAATCCACCCCATAGGATTGGGTGAATCCTTTTGCCACCAGCCGAGCTTTGTACCTGTTTACACTCCCATCTGCATGGTATTTTACCGAGAATATCCATTTGCATCCAACTGTCTTCTTCCCCTCTGGTAGGTGGGAGAGCTGCCATGTGTCATTCTTTTCAAGTGCCTTAATTTCTTCCATTACAGCAGCCTTCCATTCTGGAACTAGAACAGCTTCATGAAAGTTTTGAGGAATTTCGATGCTGTCCACAGAGCTGATGAAGTTTCTGTACCCCTGCGATAATTTTTCACTAGAAACATGGTTTGCAATTGGGTGTTTGGTACAAGACCTTACTCCCTTTCTCATATCAATAGGTAAGTCTAAGTCTTGGTCATTAGTGACATTATCAGATAAATTAGAGGAAGAGTTAATGCTACCTTTTTGGGTTGAGTCTTGGTTCTGCTTTGGAAGAGTGCATGCTTCTACTTCCTCAAAGGTTTGCTGCTTGTTCTTCTTCCTTATGTATACTTGCAGTTCTTTTCCTCCATTTGGTTTTCCTTTTGGACCAATTGTTGATGCTCCATTTGTTGGCTTGGTAACCTCAAGAGTGGTTGTTTGCTGGTCCAGTTCTGGTTCAACAATTATTGGGACAGATTCTGTGTTTTTAGTGATTTGGACAGATTCTGATGGGGTGGTTAAGATAGGTTCATGTGGGACAGATTCTGGTATTGTAATTTCCCAAGGTTGGTGTTCATCAATTGTAACTTTCTCCCCCTGAATGCCAACTTTGAGATAAAAGGTCTTGTCTTCAAAAAAGGTAACATCCATAGTGTGATAGATTCGTCTTTTTTGGGGGCAGTAGCATTTGTATCCTTTCTTGGTAGGAGAGTATCCCAAGAAGATACACTTGATGGCTTTCGGGTCCAACTTATTAAGGTTAGGCTTTTGGTCATGTACAAAGGCAGTACATCCAAAAATCTTCGGTGGAAGATTTGTGAGGAGTTTGGTCGAAGGATAAAGGGACAAGAGGGTTTGGTGTGGTGTGTTTAGGTTGAGCGTTTTGGAGGGCATTCTATTTATTAGGTAGGATGAGGAGAGGACTGCATCTCCCCAAAAATGGTTAGGTACGTTCATGGACAGCATAAGGGCTCGAGTGACTTCCAATAGGTGCCTATTTTTCCTCTCTGCTGTCCCATTCTGTTGTGGAGAGTATGAGCATGATGTTTGGTGTACAATGCCATTTTTGTTAAGGTAACTACCAAGGGTGTGGTGGAAGTACTCCCCTCCATTATCAGTTCTTAGTACTTGAATATTGCTTTGAAATTGAGTTTGGACCATTTTATGGAAGTTCTCAAATATACTCCCAGCTTCTAATTTTTCTTTCATGAGGAACACCCAAGTGACTCTTGTATGGTCGTCAATAAAGGTAATAAACCATCTTGATCCACTAACATTGCTTACTCTTGAAGGTCCCCACACATCACTATGAATGAGTGCGAAAGGTTTAGACGGCTTATAAGGTTCTTTGGAATAATGGGATTTGGTGTGTTTGGCTAATTCGCACACTTCACATTTGAAAGAACCAGAATCTTTATTAAATAAAGTTGGAAACATTTTTTTCAAATACATAAAATTTAGGCGTCCTAGGCGATAATGCCATAACATTACATCATTATCATTCTTTGATGAACACATGAGGGCAGCCTTGTAGGATCTCTTATGTTGGTCTTCAATTTTAAGGAAGTAAAGGCCTGCACTTTCCTCAGCATTGCCAATCATCTTCCCCGGATTCATATCCTGAAATTCACACAAATGTGGTAAGAACTTAGCAACACATCCTAAGTTTTTGGTTAATTTACAGATAGACAATAGACTGCAATCTAGTTTAGGAACATGTAAAACTGAATCAAGAGTAATATCTTTGGAGATAACCACCGAACCTTTACCAGCTACCTTGGAGGTGGTACCATCTACTATCCGGACAAAAGATTCATCTTGACATGGAGTGTATTTACTAAATACATTGATGTCCCCAGTCATGTGATCCGAGGCACCAGAATCAACAATCCAAGAGTTTGTTTTCTGGTGATTTACATGAAGGGCAGCAGAAAAATTACCTTTTTGGACAAATGTAGCAGTGGAAGAAGATGTACTAGTGTTTTGCAGTGCCTGTTGCATCAATTTCTGCAACATCTCTATTTGTTCTTTGTTGAAAGGACTGGCCTCTGCAATGTTTTGGACTTACTTTCATCAGCAGCAGCATATCCGCGTGCGTCCTTGAATCGTGGTTTTAGATTCGTGGGTTTTCCATGAAGCACCCAACAAGTTTCCTTCGTATGTCCAGGTCGCTTGCAGTGATCGCACCATCCTCTACCTCTCTTTGGTGGACCTCTTACTGCAAGTGCAGAGTCTTCAATGTTTGAACTTGCACTTTGACTTTCCAACATGATTTTCCTTCTGCTTTCTTCCCTTCTCACTTCTGCAAATGCTTCACGAATGCTAGGGAGAGGCTTAGTTCCAAGAATCCTCCCTCTCACTTCATCCAAATTTTTATTCAGTCCCAATAGGAACGGAAAGTTTATATCCTTCTCGACCAATTTCTTGTAGATTTTGTCATCATCTATGCACTTCCACTCTATGTTTGCATAGATGTCAAGTTGCTGCCAGTATTTTGTGAGTGTATGATAGTACTCGGTGACCGAAGAATCTCCTTGTCGAAGATTGTGTAAGAGACTTTTGATCTCAAATATGGCTGAGGTGTTGTCCACATTTGAGTAGGTCTCCTTGGCTGTCTTCCATATTTCTGCAGCAGTGTCATAATACATGAAATTTTCACCAGACTCATTAGTCATGGAGTTGAGCAACCATGTCATAACATGACTGTTTTCAAGTTTCCATTTTTCATGGCTTGGATCAGTATTATTTGGCTGCTTAGCCTCGCCAGTGATGTAGTCTTCCTTTCCTTTTCCTTGGAGAAAGATGCGGACAGATCTAGACCACTGTGTGTAGTTCTGCCCATTGAGTTTGTAGCTAGTAATGATAATTGTTTCATGATGACTAGTGGTGTTTCCAGTCGCTGCTGCCTTAGGGTTAGCATCTAGGCTGCTTGAACTGCTCTGTTTTTCTTCCATGAGAAAACCCTAATTTTTTTTTTTATCGGATCAGAACTGTAGCTCTAATATCATGTGAAAATATTGTGTTTCTTATTGATTTTGTACAAATACAAATGGTATAAATAGCCTAGGGAGTACAACTTAATGAGAAAGCTAATTAAATCCTAATTAACTCAATTAATTACAATAAAGAAAGATATTATAATGGTAAGAGAATATCTTTATGATTAAAAAACTGTACAGCTGTCCCTTAATGGACAGAATTGTAACCAACAAAACATACCTTCCAAGACTGCAAAGATTTTAAGGTAAACTCCGCTACTAAGTGTATCCAATCACTATAACCTTCAGCACTCACAAGTTCTGATAACTACAGCAGAGATAAAAAAAATAGTAAGAGATTGTCTTCATTAGAAAAGGTAACCAGACCAATAGGAGTTCATGATCAAGAGATTATGGTTTAGTTACTTTTACATACTAAAGTGAAATAAATCAAGCAAAAGATATTAGGAAGTCAGAAGTGAAGAGAAAAATGGGTCACCATAGTTTCCTTAACCTATTTTGCTGATCAACAAATAAAGTTTATTAGAGAACGGAGTAACAACAGCAAGGTACCTCATGGGGAAGTGTCAAATACATTAAAAATATCTTCAAGTATCTTGATTGTAGTTTTGAATAATTTGGAGTGTCAGAGATATTATGATTATTATTAGTATCCTTTCTTAGTTGATTATATTCCCTAATCTTGAGGGATGGATAAGGCCAGCCTCACGTATATATATTGTACTTTACCCTCATTCTAATACATTGAATATACAATATATTTTCAGTCTCAAATGTGATATCCACTTCCATAAGTCACCCAGGGTACATATTGTTAACTGACGATCCTAGAAAGAAAAAAATCATGTCTACAATTGTATAAGAACAGTTTCCATGCAAGAGCATAATAATATTGTTCTTGAAGGTCTTTGTAAAACCCCGACCCCCACTGTTATCTGCAGTGCTACTCGATCTTCTCACCTCCCCTAACCACCCAGTGGAAATAGTGAGTTTTTGCCTTCCGTGGGAATCGAGCCCGGTACCTGGGGGATAAGTACCTCCTCATCACATTCCCACTACCAATCGAGCCTGGTATTCTTGCTTCATCTATTCAAAAGCTTAGGTGTGGTGCCAATTACCAAGCTCTTAAGTATACAGTTGAGATTGAGGAGCTTGGAAAGACCTTGGTTGATAGGCTAAGAAACAATGATAAACCATTTATTGCCCTTCACTTAAGATATGAGAAAGACATACTGGCTTTTACTGGCTGTAGCCATAATCTTACTGTTGAGGAAGCTGAGAAACTAAGGGTTATGAGATATAGAGTCAAGCATTGCAAAGAAAAAGAGATCGATAGCGTCGAAAGGCGAATACAAGGAGGATGCCCAATGTCACCAAGAGAAGAAGCCATTTTTCTCAAGGCCATGGGACACCCTTCCACTATAACAATCTACATTGTTGCGGGCCCTATCTATGGCAGATATAGTATGGCAGCCTTTCTCGCCGAGTATCTGTCTTTACTCATTCCACCCTTGCAACTAAGGAGGAGCTAGAGCCTTTTAAGCCGTATCAAAACCGTCTCGCGGCTTTGGATTACATTGTTGCCCTTGAAAGTGATGTAAGCTCCCAAGTCTTCCATTCCACACCATCTCATCAACATTGGATTCCTGATAGTGGTGCCTCCTTCCATGTCATTGGCAGTGATCAATACATTCAGCAAAATCACCATTTGAAGGACTTGATTAAATCTTCATAGGCACCGACCACTGTTTACGAATTCACACTTTGGGTTCTTCTAAACTCTTTTACATTACCAACCCTAATTATCACTTTCATCTTAACAATTTATTGCATGTTCCACAAACTAAGGATAATTTTGTTTATTTTGAATTTCATCCTAACATTGTGTTGTCAAATTTCAGGATACCCATAGAGTTCTTCATGGCTCCCATGGCTCTGATGGTCTCTACTTGTTCCATACTCTGCACTTTCTACAATCACATCTGAAATCTACCAGCTCAGTGTTCTCCTCTTCGGTTGTTGTTTTGATGCCTGAGGCAGATTAGGTTGGGGAATGATCATTGGTGCACAAAGCATGTTTAACGAGCGGTTCCTTTCATGATTCTAGGCAAAGAGTCACATGAATGAACCGAATTCACATCGAAATGAGAAGGATCCTTAAGCTGATGAGGGTGGGGAGTGATCATCGGTGAACAAGGCATGTTTAATGGGCAGCTCCTTACATGATTCTAGGCAAAGGTCACATGAATAAACTGAATTCACTTAGAAAGAAAAGGATCCTGAGGTCGTACAAGTATGGAACTGTATGGTTGACGGATGACTTATAAGAATTGATTGGTACTACCTATACCAATAAGACGCATTTTTTTAGTAATCCAAAATATATGAACTCTACGTTAAGCATGTTCAATGAGTGGCACCTTGCAATATTTCTAGGCAAAGAGTCACATGAATGAACCGAATTCACATTGAAATGAGAAGGATCCTAAAGCTGATGAGGGTAGGGTGATCCTCGATGCACAAGACATGTTCAATGAGCAGCTCCTTACATGATTCTAGGCAAAGGGTCACATGAATATACTGAATTCACTTGAAAAGAAAAGGATCCTGAGGTTGTACAGGTATGGAATTGTATGGTTGGCGGATGGCTTATAAGAATTGATTGGTACTACCAATACCAATAATATGCATTTTTTTAGTAATCCAAAATATATGAACTCTATAGTTAAGCATGCTTGACTTGAAGCACTTTTGGGATGGGTGGCGATGCGAACCCGAATTATAGAAACCGTAAATGGAAGAAAAACATATCTAGAAATTTCTCAAAAGAATGTATCCTCTTCTTATGTGACCACACAAGAAACTCATTAAGTAGTGCCCCTATTGGTATTAATAAATCACCACTAAAGGATTTATTCCATAAAATTGCATAAGAAATTACTCTCATGCTAGAAATGCTTAGCCAAGCATTTTATGAGTCCAAAACCTTGTCATTAATGTGGTATTTGACAACACTTTATACTAAATAGCGTATCGCGGATCAATAGGGATTAGTTGGAATCCCGCTATGTTATAGCGCTATAGCGGCTATTTGACAACATTGAACAAAACACAATTATCAATATTCAAAATGATTCATTTGTCTTCTCTCTAAATCAAACAACAATTAAAGGAAACAGGTATATATCCAAGATACAGAAAGAACCAGCAAGAGCATTTGACTCACCTGATAATTTACTTTAAAGCGGCCAAGAAGCCGACAAAATGTGTGATAGTTATCATGTTCAGTAAGACCTGTTTTACAATTAATTAAAGCATAAGCTATGTTCTAAGAATGTGTATATATAATAAGTCCAAAAGTTAGCAACTGTCCAAATCTTTTATTTGGACTACAATATTTAAATAAAGAGATTGACTAAGCTGGAGGCAAAAATAATTTATAATCTAATTTTACCTATTCCAGTTTGCAAAATTTCTTTGGTGCCGTGCATTAAGTGTGACAAAAACTTTAATCGGGCAGTATCATCAGAAAACAAAGATCGTCTGGTAGAAGCAAGACGCAACAAGCACTCCAATGCCTACAAAAAATAATGTGAAAAAATCATAATATAAAGAAGTGGCTTTACATACTGATAGATAAAACATAATATTATATTCTAATTCAGAATTTTGCCATCGTTGTAAAAATCAAGAAACAAAGGACCTAGTGCAAATAAACTTCACAATTGCAGACACAAATTTATGTTTAGATTAAAAATGTAAGTAAATAAGAAATATAAAATAAAAAGAAAATCCCCAAAGTCTATGTTCATTGATCATATAATATCATACTTCACAAGTCACAAGTTCAGTAAGTCTGAACAATGAAAAACAGCACAGGTCAAAATCATTCTTAAGAGTAACATATGAAGAGGATAACAAACCATGTCATAGTATTTAAAGAAGTAACAATTTCAGGCATCAGAAGTAAAAGTAAAGAAAGCACCATGCAACAAACTCAAATACAATATGCACACCAACACTACGAATACATGTCACATTAAAATTTAGGAAAGATAAATCAACAATTTTAACAGAAAAATTAAGACCTTTGTAAAGCAAAATAAAGAGAAAAAATAACACTGCCACAAAATAGGGAATTCTTGTGTAACGTAAATTTATCACAATCAAACAAAAGTGAGTATAAAAGATGATCTAGACAGGTGTTTGAGAAGACATTTACAAAATAATGTATTCAATTAAAGTTCTTAGAAGGCATTGACTCTCCTATCAAAGTATACTAGCAGAAACAAACCTCTTTAGAAAATGGTTGATTCATTGCATAATAATCAAAAAATATCTGCAATGTTGAGGAATCCTCGAGGGCAGGTTTCCAAGTTGATGGAACCTGTACAAACAATGTGAATTCCAAATCAAGAACTGCAAACTAGAGGAAAGCAAAAAAACAACCATATATCAACAAAGGAATATATATACCTGAATAGTACCAATCTCATCTGAGCTTTCATCATATGATGTCCCCATAAAATCAAATGATAAGCAACTGTGAGAAAGTATAAGCGACAGTTCCTGCAACTTGCTCCCAACTAAAAGTTTTACATAAAATACAATTGCAAAATCCAGAGTATGGATCAGTAAGGTAACTCCAAAAAATGAATGTATATATCTATGATCATGATATCAAAAATTCATTATACCATCTGCTTTTAACTTAAAGAGAGAAGTTAACGATATCTGGAATATCAGAAAAAGAGATTGATCCCTAAAAGAGCTCGCAATCCTACGATGACGAGTTGCAGGTAATCCACCATTGTTCTGAAAATGAAGAACACAAAAACAAATAAGTAACAACAACAAAATCATAAGCTAAATGAAGGTACATAAGTTCAAAACAAACATATTATGTGATAGGTTACCAAGGTATGATTAAATTATAGGTATGCGTGCTAGTTTTTCATCAGCAGATGGACAATCTACTCAAAGAATTCATAAAGCCAAAGACATCTTTAATTGTTCATGTGTAACTGACAGATCGTGCAAATGGCCTTCCATATTTAAATCACTCAAACAGAGAATGTCTAAGTTCTTCTTTTTCCCTACATTTCTTCCCTATTTTTGCAAGCAAAGGTAGAGAGAACCCAACCCAAGCACTGAATATTCTTTTTCTGCTTCCCTCTCTAGGAATTTGAAAGGAGAACATAACTGAGCTTTGAACATTTATAACAGTCATTAACAGTTACATATGTCTCCTACGGGTGTGTTTGTTTGGAGGATTAAAATCACAATCCTGAGAATATTATTCCTAGTCCTAGGAACATTATTACTATTAAATTTATACATTTCAATATGTTTGGTAATTAATTAAAAATTCCCAGGAATGTTTTTCAAATTAATTTAATTTGAAAATGCTAAAAAATATCTAGGCATAATTTGTTAAAACTTGAAACGAACATAGGAATGTAAGATTCCCAACCTCACATTCCTGGGAATAACTTTTGAACCAATGAAACAAACACCCCATAAAAACAAAAGAATAACTGCTAGAAAAAACTACAAAGAATATAACAACTGAATGAGAGGAGAATATAACTGAGCGTTGATTGCATCAACTGATTGTTAGTAGGCCTCCAATTAGGAATACCAATGTAAGGCGCAAGAAGTCCAATAAAAATGGGCCTGCCTAGACTAGGATTGTATTATATCATCAATAATAATCATCACTAATCAGGATAACCCTTTAATTTTGTCTTACCAGTTCTAACATATATATACATACACACACACACAGTTCATAGAACTTTTGATCCCTGTAATATGAGTTCAATCTGGTTTTTGTCCTTGCAAAAGAAAATAAACATTGTCCTTACAATTTCAGATTCCAACACTTTTAGTCCTTGATGACAATTATACATCCAAAAATGATGATGCGGCAAACTATGTTGTCAATCCAGGCGTGATCCAGCGAAATCCCGCCATCCTGCCCGACCCGCTCTAGGGCTTTTTCAAAAACACAAGTTTTATTTTATTTATTTACTCTTCATTAAGTGTATCTAGGTCATTTCGCAACCACTTAAGCCCTAATTTTTTATTATTATAAACCCACAAAGGGGTTCGTTCATTGTCAAAAAGAAACCGTTTTCATCCTTCCTCTATTTTGTTCTTCCTCTATTTCGTTCTTGCTCTATCGCCATTGTTTTTGCTTTGTCGTTTTCGTTCTTTTCTTGCTCCATTCAGCATCGTTTTGTTCTGTTCTCGCTCTGTTCAGCATTGTTATGTTCTTGCTCTGTTGTTTTCGTTCTTTTTGTGACTTTGTTTTGTCTGCTCTGTTTCTTCTTGTTGAAGAATTAAGGAAAATCAGATTTGATTTTCTTTTATTTTATATTATTCTATTTATTTTTATTTTATGATTATGTCATTATTACTCAGTATTACTATTGTAATTTTATTTTCTATATAAACAGCTTAGGGTTGTATTAATAAAATATGAAAGTATTTTGCCTTTTACTTTCTTCATGGTATCAAGAGCTATTGGTTAGGGTTTTGTAAAGCTTTCCACAACCCAGTGGAGTTTGTTGCGTTCTAACCAACTAAGCTATGGCACACAATACCTCATGGAAGGCAGCCCTTATGGGTAGCGGCGACGACTATGGTTTGGGTGAAAAATCAGAAGTAGTCAACAACACCGATTTAGGCACTGGCGGCGGCCCAGGAGGCGACTATGGTTTGGGTGAAAAATCAGAAGTAGCCAACAACACCGGTTTAGGCACTGGCGGCTGCCCAAGGGGCAGTGGTAGTTGGAATGGTTTATCTAACAACGGTTTTTCTAATTTTTTTGGCCATGAGGGAACTTCTAATGCCCTCAAGGTTGAAATCCAAAAACTTAATGGAAAAAATTATGTCGAATGGTCCCAAACCGCAAGATTGATCCTAGATGGTAAGGGAAAATATGGTTTCCTCACAGGAGAGGTGCAAATACCTGCCACAACTGATCCTAATTACAGGTTTTGGAAATCTGAGAACTCTGTTATTATTGCTTGACTGCTTAGTAATATGGAATCAACGATTAGAAAACCTTTTATGTTTTTGCCTACTGCGAAGGAAGTTTGGGAGGCTGTCCAAGAAACATATTCTGATGTTCAGAATTCTTCTCAAATTTTCGATCTCAAATCACGATTGTGGCATGCCAAACAAGGAGATAGAGATGTCACTACCTATTATAATGAGTTGATGACACTATGGCAAGAATTGGATCTCTGCTATGATGATCATTGGAAGTGTTGTGAGGACAGTGTTTTGTTTCTTAAGAGACAGGAGAACGACCGAGTATTCATGTTCTTGGTTGGGCTTAATAAGCGGCTTGATGAAGTCCAAGGCAGAATATTGGGAAAGATTTCATTGCCATCACTTCGGAAAGCGTTCTCAGAAGTTAGAAGAGAAGAGGTAAGACAAGGTGTTATGATGGGTAAGTCACCTTCTGTTGTTGAGGTTGAAAGCTCTGCCCTAGTCACTAAGAATGAAGATGGGAAGAGAGATGGCAAGAAACCATGATGCGAACATTGCAAACGTTCATGGCACACACGTGATACATGTTGGAAGCTCCATGGAAAACCTCTAAGTTGGAAGAAAAAAGGAGGAAATGAAGGTCATGCCCTCCAAGCTGGTAACTCTGATCAAGAGAAGCAGTCTCCTTCAAACCCATCTCCTCTCAACAAGGAACAATTAGATCAATTATACAAATTCCTTGTGTCTCAAACTCCTTCTTGTTCTATAGCTCAGAGAGGTAATTTTCCAAATACTGCTCTACTTAGTGTCTCTCCCTGCCATACTTGGATTATCGACTCTAGTGCTACTGATCATATGACTGGAGAGTCGAGTCTGTTTTCTTCTTATAGTCCTTGTGCAGGTAACCACAAAATTAAAATTGCAGATGGCTCTCTTTCAGCCATTGCAGGGAAAGGTTCTGTTATTCTGTCACCTGTGTTAACCTTAAAAGATGTCTTACATGTTCCCAATTTATCATGTAATTTGTTATCCATTACTAAATTAACAGAGGATATAAATTGTCAAGCTAACTTCTTTTTCTACACAACCATATAAAAAATCAAAACCGTTTGCATTTATTCATAGTGATGTTTGAGGTTCTAATAGAATAAACACTTTTTCTAATAAAAGATGGTTTATAACCTTTATTGATGATCATACTAGAATTTGTTGGGTTTATCTATTGAAAGAAAAATCAGAAGTTGGACAAGTTTGTCAAAAATTTCTTTAAAATGGTGCACACTCAATACCAAACAAATATTCAAGTCTTCAGAAGTGACAATGGTAAAGAATATTTTAATATATTTTTGTCTTATTTTTTTCTTGTCAATGGAGTTGTTCATCAAAGTTCTTGTGTTAATACACCCCAACAAAATGGAATTGCAGAGAGAAAGAATAGGCATCTTCTTGAGGTTGCTAGAGCTTTACTATTTGCAAATAAGGTTCCAAAATATTTGTGGGGTGAAGCTGTTTTAACTGCATCATATTTAATTAATCGAATGTCATCTAAATTTTTTATTTTCATACCCCTCTTGATGTTTTTCGAAATTATTTTCCTTTGACTAGTGTCTCGGCTGATTTGCCACTAAAAGTTTTTGGTTGCACTGCTTTTGTTCATCAACATAAACAACTTGACAAACTCGAGCCAAGAGCAATAAAATGTGTGTTTACCGGTTACTCTCCAACTCAGAAGGGGTATCGGTGTTTTGAACCAAAATTAAAAAGAATTTTTGTAACCATGGATGTTACTTTTGTGGAAAATCAACCATTTTTTACTGACATTCATCTCTAGGGGGAAAATTATAAGGAAGATTCATCTTTTACTTATGAAAACATCATTACTATAAGTGATATAGTATCGCAAAATTCTGAGATTTATATTGATGCACCAAAAGAAAATGCCCAAGAATCCATATTGGAACTCAATCAACTTATGAATGAGGTTTCGACAGATTCGGGGACAACAATTTTAAATCAAAATCACACTGATCAAATTCTTGATCTCAATAATACTGAAAGACTACCTGAAATGTCACAACATAATGACTCAGATAAAGAGACACAAAGCAGGTTTACTACCATTGACCCTACTTGGAAGGGAAATGCCTTTGAAAGAAGAAACCATAAACAGAGAAATGAATGATCCATTCTCCGACCCTTCCAAGATTCCAAACCAATAGATAATCCAACACATCATCATGATACAGGTAAGTTCTCTTCTGTTCTTAAGAGTCATGTCGAGCATCCTGATATAGACCTTCCTATTGCAATTAGAAAACTTGTTAGATCATGCACTAAATATCCTGTCTAATTATGTGTCATACTCAAAATTGTCTTCTTCATTTGCTGCATTTACCTCTAAGTTGTCTGCTGTAGAAAGTCCAAAAAATATACAGGAGGCTCTAAAAATTCCAAAGTGGAAGGAAGCTGTTCTTGAGGAGATAAGAGCTCTCGAGAAGAATCAAACTTGGAGAGTCATGACGTTACCTACAAGAAAGAATACCGTTGGCTGTAAATGGGTATTTACTGTGAAATATAATTCTGATAACACAGTTGAAAGATACAAGGCACGCTTGGTTTCTAAAGGGTTGACTCAGACATATGGCATTGATTACTTAGAGACTTTTGCTCCTGTTGCCAAGTTAAACACTGTTAGAGTTCTCTTATCCTTGACGGTGAATTTAGATTGGTCTCTTAACCAACTTGATGTAAAAAATGCTTTCCTGAATGGTGATTTGGAAGAGGAAGTATACATGGATAGTCCACCTGGCTTTGAAGATAAGTTTGGTTCAAATGTATGCAAACTACAAAAATCCCTTTATGGTCTCAAGCAATCTCCAAGGGCTTGGTTTGAGAAATTCACTCGGTCTGTCAAAAAGTAAGGATATATGCAAGGACAATCAGACCATACGCTGTTCGTGAAGTTCTCTAATGTTGGTAAAATTGCAATTTTAATTGTATATGTAGATGATATTATTCTCACAGGAGATGACATTGTTGAGATGGAAAGATTGAAGAAAAACTTGACAAAAGAATTTGAGATCAAAGATTTAGGCGCGCTCAAATATTTTCTTGGTATGGAAGTTGCTCGCTCAAAGAAAGGAATTGTTGTTTCTCAAAGAAAATACATCCTAGATCTCTTGGAAGAAACTGGGATGAGTGGGTGTAGACCAGCAGATACTCCTATGGAATTAAATACTAAGCTTTGAGAGAAAGGCAGTGTTCCTGTTGAGATTGGAAGATACCAGAGGTTGGTTGACAAACTTATTTATCTAGCCCACACTAAACCTGACATCGCTTTCTCTGTGAGTGTTGTAAGCCAATTCATGCATTCTCTCTATGAAGAACACTTGGAGGCAGTTTATCGAATCTTAAGGTACTTGAAATCCAATCCTGGAAAGGGTTTGTACTTCAACAAAACTAATGACAGAGAAGTCTCTATATTTACAGATGTTGATTGGGCAGGATCAGTTATTGATAGAAAATCCACTACTGGAAATTGTGCCTATGTTTGGAGAAATTTAGTCACTTGGAGAAGTAAGAAACAAGGGGTTGTTGCTCGAAGCAGTGCAGAAGCGGAATTTATAGCAATGGCTCAAGGAATTTGTGAACTTTTGTGGATTCATAAACTCTTGGATGAAATGAAAATGAAAGTTGACTCACCCTTAAAATTGTTTTGTGATAGCAAAGCAGCAATAAGTATAGCTCACAACCCCGTACAACATGATAGAACCAAACACATTGAGATTGACCGCCATTTCATAAAAGAAAAAATTGATGCCGGAATTATATGTCTGCCATTTGTGACTTCCAACCAGCAAACCGCTGATATCTTGACAAAAGGTTTGGCAAGACCCAATTTTGAGCGACTTATAGCCAAGTTGGGCATGACAGATATCTATGCACCAACTTGAAGAATTAAGGAAAATCATATTTGATTTTCTTTTATTTTATATTATTCTATTTATTTTTATTTTATGATTATGTCATTATTACTCAGTATTACTATTGTAATTTTATTTTCTATGTAAACAGCTTAGGGCTGTAGTAATAAAATATGAAAGTATTTTGCCTTTTACTTTCTTCACTTCTCTGTTCTGTATTGTGTTGATTATGATTACTATTAGAACTTGATTTTGATGTTAGATTTTGGTATTTTTTGTGTATTTTGCTATTGTTTTAGTATTTTTGTATACTATTTGTATTTTATGTTTAGTTTATATATTGTTTTAAGTATGATTACCCTTTTAATTTTGCGTATTTTGCTATTTTTTTAGTATTTTTGTATATTGTTTGTATTTTACTATTTTATGTTTAGTTTCTATATTGTTTGAAGTATGATTACCCTTTTAATTTTGTGTATTTTGCTATTTTTTTAGTATTTTTTGTATACTGTTTGTATTTTACGTTTACTTTATATACTGTTTTTTTGCCTTCACAATAGCGGTCATCCCGCTATCCGCGATCCCGCTATCCCAGTTTTAAGGTTCGGCCCTCTGCGCCGCTATTTGAGACTGACAACATAGGTAGCAAACCATGTGAGCATTTTTTCATGGTTTCATTTTTTTGATACTTGAGTCAACATTGTTTAATGAAATGATTAAATAAAATAACAATAATTTAATTCCCCTTCTCCTCATCACCCTTACCCCATCATCTTCCACCCAAACCAAAACCCATAATAGGATACTGAGTCAATTGAAGAGTTGTTGCTCATCGCAGATTGGGCAAAAACACAACACACGCATCATAAATTTAGACATTGGGAGGATGAGGATGAATGTTAAGAAGAGAAACGAGAAGCAATTCATGAAGATGAATCTCTATTTGCATTTAAATCAAAGGGGTTGTTGCCATAAATAGACAGCGAAATATTTTTCTCTTTTTCTATCACACACACACCGTATATATACACATGACAGCAATGGGAACAAAACGAGAACTTCCCAAATACTTATATCTATGAACTTCCAATTTCACCGTGATGATCAACAACTCTTTGATTGGCTACTTGCTCTCTGTTAGAATATTAGAAAATATCTTATAATATCTTTTATATTATATTAGAATATCTTGAGTTATTTTCTATGATCAATTTATAATCATAGAGATATGTTAGAATATCTCTAATTATTATTATGATTTGTTCCTGATTTAGGATTGAGTCTATGTTTCTCTATAAATAAAGATTAGTATTGAGTCTTTTGTAATCAAGTCAGCATTAAACTATTATCAATAATATTGAAACCCTAATTATTTTATCTCCTCTTTTTCTCTAAAATCCCACAACTTCAACATGGTATCAAAGCATAAAACCAATCATCCCACTTGGGTACGTAGGAACCGTGGTCCAAGCATAGTTGACAGAGCCTTTGAATATCCGGCGACAATTCGCTACAATGTCCTCGATGATATGCATATGAAGCCATATACTTTCCGCTTGAGTACACACAACTCCTCCTGGACGAAGAGCCCTTGCAACCGACGCAAAAAAGGGCTTTTCGAAAAGCTCTTGAGCAGGACCAATAGGATCAGATGAATCCACTATAACTGCATTATAAGTTCCTTCTGTAGCTGCCTTCAAAAATGCAACTCCATCTCCGATATGAAGTGACACACGTGGATCCTCAAAACCTACTGCAATATCAGGGAAAAATTGTTTGGAGACATCGACAACCATCTTGTCTATTTCGCAAATGTCAATCTTTTCCACTGAAGAATGGCGTGAAACTTCCCGTAGGACTCCCCCATCTCCTCCACCGATAACCAAAACCTTTTTGGGGTTTGGAATAGAGCAAAGAGGAAGATGAGTGATCATCTCTTGGTAGGCACACTCATCCCTTTCTGTGAGCTGAATCACTTCATCCAAAATAAGAACCTTGCCATATGTTGATGACTGGAAGACCATAACATCCTGATAATCAGATTTTCCTTGAAACAAAATATTTTCCACCTTCAAGGAGTGAGCCTCCCCAGGCCACATTGGGCTAATTTCAGAGAACCAGCCAGGAATAACAGATGATAAACCATTAATGGGTTGAAGAGGGTCTTTAGAGAGAGTTTGAGAGACACCATTTGTTGGTTGTTCATCTTCTTCTCTTTGCCTCTTAAGGGGAGAATCAGTGGACTCAATTGCCGCTGCTGCGTTGTTGTTCTCTTCCGCCATGTGTTGTTTGTAATGAGTAGGGAAATCACACAACTTCAACACTCTCCTTTCCTGGGTTACTCTTTGATTGGCCACTTGCTCTCCTTTCCTGGGTTTTGGTTTGGATAAAGATGACAGGATAGGGTGATGAAGGGAAAGGGAAAAAAATACCTAAATGATCTTTATTTCATTTAACTATTTTATAAAAAACAGGTGGACTCAGATCATTAAAAAATGCTAACTCAATTTTTCACATCATCATTTTTTGCATGAATAAATATCATCATGGACGTGGAGGAATCTAAAATCATAAGGATAGAATCTACAAAAAAACATTTTGCAGAGACTAAAATCAGATTGGCCCCATATTTCAGGGACCAATAATGGTGCTACTAACCCAATAAAGATGGGCTCTCCTAGACTAGGATTGTATTATATTTCAATTGAATTAAATAAATAAAATAGGAATGGGAATGGGAATGGGAAGTTACATGCAAGAAGTTATTAAGTTAGAAGTTCGTGCTTGGGAGAGACTGGCTCTCAAATTCCTATCAGTTTGTGTTGTAATTGTTCTCTCATTGATCATCAATAATCATTAACCTTTTGATTTTATCTTACCAGCTCTAACACACATATATATTGTCAATGGAATTGGCAGTTTTCATAATCATTAATTGTGTAGATTTGATGATATTTGTATGTAATTATTCTCATTATTAATTAGTCCAGCTATAGATTAGTCGTTATAGAAAGACTTAAGGCTACATATCATTATGTATCAACATTATTTAAAGGAGACTTAATTGTGTAAAAAGTTCATGGTACCAAACGTGATCAATTTTTATGAAGATCTAATTTTGAGGGACTAAGGTTCAATCTCATGAACCAAGCTACTGCCCCATCCTTGGATACTTGTCTCAATGAGCTGCTTCGTGAGGAACAACGTCTTCTCACTCAAACAACCATGGAACAACAAAAGGTTGTTTCTCTCCCTGTGGTTTATAAGGTACAAGGTCGACCTCACGGACAAGACATGAGTATTGTCCAATATTTCTACTGCAAAGGACATGGACATTTTGCTTCCAACTGTCATAAAAAGTTCTGCATTTACTACAAAAAGAATGGTCGTATCATTAGAGAATGTCCAACAAGACCACCAAAGAAAACTGCAACAGCCTTCACTGCCTCTATTGGTCCTACAACTCCTGTTCCTGTGAACCAGCATTTGCATTCCACCGTTCCAGCCTTAACCCCTTAAATGGTTCAACAAATGATCATTTTAGCTTTTTCTGCTCTGGGTATTTCAAGTAACGTTTCTTCCCCAGACTATCCTTGGTATTTTGACTCTGGGGCATCTAATCATATGACAAACAGTGTTGCTGTCCTTACCAATGTTACAAGTTACTCTATTAATCTCCAAATACAAACTGCTGATGGAAACAGTTTGCCTATTACAGAAATTGGTGATATTTCTTCATCTTTCACCAACTTTTATGTTTCCCCTGGTCTCCCTAGTAATCTTATTTCAGTTGGTCAATTAGTTGACAATGATTGTAAAGTTGAATTCTCAAAATTTGGTTTGTCTTGTGCAGGATCAACAATCAAGGAAGATGATCACGACGGGGCCTAAAGTTGGACGTCTTTTTCCTCTTTATTCATTGTTGTCCCCATGTTCTTTTATGCCTTTTATTTCTTGTAATTCTACAACTGTTGATTTCCAAACATGGCATAAGGGTCTTGGTTACCCAGTTGGTCAACGTAGTGATTTATGGGGAATAGCACCTGTTATATCTCATGCTCGTTATAAGTACTTTATCACTTTAATTGATGACTAGTCGTTTTACCTGGGTTTATTTTTTGCGCTCTAAGGCTGAAGCATTTCCTGCATTTAAATTTTTTCATGCCTACGTCCAGACTCAATTTTCATCTACAATTAAATTTTGCGTTCTAACAATGGGGGAAATATACATCTTTATTTCAGGAGTTCTTGCAAACGAATGGTATTATATCACAAAGGTCATGCCCTTTTACACCCGAACAAAACGGGGTAGCAGAAAGAAAAAACCGCCATCTCTTAGATGTTGTCCGTACTCTCATGTTGGACTCCCTTGTACCCTTTAGATTCTGGTGTGAAGCTCTCTCCACCACTATCTATCTTATTAATCAGTTGCCCTCTCAAGCCTTAAACAATGATTCCCCATTTTTAAGGCTATATGCACAGCAACCCTCTAATACAATCTTCGTACCTTTGGTTGTGTCTGTTATGTCCATCTTTAGCCCCAAGAACGCACCAAGCTCACAGCCCAATCTATTAAATATGCTTTTATTGGTTAATCAAGCCACCAAAAAGGTTTTATATGCTATTGATCCTAATCTCAATAGGATTCGGGTTTCTAGAAATGTTATTTTTCAAAAGGATGCATATTTTTTTCCCACTAACCAAGATACTCATTCTCCTACATCCACATCTATTTCACCTTTATTTTCTAACAGTTCTGAAGGAGAATCAGCAACTAAGCTCGTTTTGGTGTACCAAAGACGTCCAAAACCTCCTCGGCCCCCTCCCGATCATTCTTTGGCTGCTGATCCGGTACTTCAACAAAAACCAACAGCTTTACATCGCAGTACTCGCGCTCGTAATCCTCCGAAAAAGTATGATCCATCTTCACATTTATCTTTGACAACAACTTTAGCTTCTGTTTCTATCCCTTCGTCATATAAACAGGCTATGGAGCATAAATGTTGGCAAGATGCTATAGAGGCTGAACTTCTAGCACTAGAGGAGAATCAAACGTGGGATGTTGTTCCTTGTCCCTCATTTGTTAAACCTTTTGGCAGTAAATTTGTATTTGCTATAAAGCTTCGTTTAGATGGATCCATAGATTGCAACAAGGCTCTGCTAGTGGTTCTTGGAAATAAGCAAGAATTTGGCCTCGATTATGATGAGACATTTGCACCTGTGGCCAAAATGACTACATTGCGCACTATATGTCAAGAACGCCTTTCTTCTCAGTGACCTCAAGGAGGAAGTTTACATCAACTTCCTACGGGTATGACATCCACTTTACCTAATAATGTTTGCAAACTAAAACGCTCTTTGTATGGGTTAAAACAGGCAACAAGAATGTGATTTGAGAAGTTTAGAACAACACTTCTCGGCTTTTCTTTCATCCAAAGCAGCTATGATCCATCTCTATTTACACAACGAACATCAAAAGGAATTGCAATACTCCTTGTTTATGTGGATGACATTGTCATCACCGGTTCAGATCAATACAATCCAACAATTGTTGCATTCCACTTTCCACATGAAAGATCTTGGGCAGCAAACTTACTTCTTGGGCTTAGAAGTACACTTCCAACAAAAAGGCATCTTTGTTACTCAACACGAATATATTCAAGATCTAATTCATCTAACTGCCCTTACCAACGCTACTACTATTGACACTCCCATGGAAGTTAATGTCAAGTTAAGATGGGATGAAGGTGAACTCTATACAGATCCAACTTTATATCGAAAGTTGGTTGGCAGTTTTATCTATCTTACCATTACAAGAGCCGATATCTCTTTTGTTGTCCACACAGTCAATAGATTCATGCAAAATCCTAGACGTTTGCATCTTTCAACTATACACTGAAACATCAAATACCTATTGAGTACTCCTAGTCGCAGTCTCTTATTCCATAATGGAACAGCAATACAACTTCAAGCTTATAGTGATGCTGATTAGGCTGGTTGCCCAGACACAAGAAAATCTACCATCGGCTGGTGCATGTTTTTAGGTGATGTCCCTATCTCTTGTAAGTGCGAGAAACAACATTTTGTATCTAAATCCTCTACCGAAGCAGAATACCGGTCCATGTCTGCAGCTTATTTGGTTGCGCGGCCTTCTTTCGGAACTTGGTTTTTCACAAACAAAACCAACTCCAATGCATGTTGACAATACAAGTGTCATACAAATTGCAACAAATCCAGTTACCATGAAAGAACGAAGAACATAGAAGTCGATTGTCATTCAATTAGGAAGCCTATGACTGCAAAGTTATTACTTTGCCTCATGTCTCAACATTGATTCAGTTGGCTGATGTCATCACCAAATCCTTGACACCTAAACGACATAATTTCCTAATCAGCAAATTGATGCTTATAGACTCACCAGCATCAATTTGAAGGGGGGTGCCAATGGAATTGGCAATTTTCATAATCATTAATTGTGCAGATTTTATGATATTTGTACTTATGTAACTATTCTCATCCAACTATAGATTAGCTGTTATAGCAAGACTTAAGGCTACATATCATTTTGTATCAACATTATTTAAAGGAAAATTCTCCAATGGAAATGACACATTTTTACCAATCAGAAATTTTGAGTTTAACATATATAGGAGGAATATATATATATCTTATATATATATATATATATAGTTAAATATGTTTTTAGTCCTATAAAATTTCAAAATTTTGTTTTTAGTCGATATATAATTTTTCTTCAACGTTAAGTCTCCACAATTTTTTTCATAGCCGGTTCTAGTCTTGCTGCTAAGTCAACTCATGTATGTTTTGAATTTTTGAGTGATCATTTGCATACATGTTTAGAAAATTACAAACATCTTCCTCTTAAAAGGACTAAAATTACTAACGAAAAAAATTTTGGGAGCTAAAAGTCGAAGAAAACAATTTTAATGACTAGACAAAATTTTGAAATTTAATAGGGACTAAAAACATATTAAAGGACATATTTTGTATTATTTCCTTCTGTATTATTTCCCTTTTATATGGACATATTTCGAAGCTACTATTCCTTTTTATTAGCCAATCCAATAAAATCACTCATATACAGATTAATTCTGTGAATATTATTCAGAAAAAACTGTTCCTTTCAACTGTTTAGATATATAACAAGTGCCTGTGTCTTTGTATAACCTGCTACAAATGATAAGTTTTTTGTTGAATCATTAATATTGACACAAACCTGATTTATCTCGGAAACAAGTTGATTCAATATCTTCAAACCTATAGCATAATGATATTGTGCCTGCCAAAAGTATTGACATGTGAGAGTAAAATTGAATGCAATTTAGAAGTTTAATATTAATACAAATAGACAAGATTGAAATAAAGATGGGGAAAACCAATAAAAAGAAAACAAAACATAACAAAGAAATCTAGAATAAAAAAAATAAAAAATCCTAAACCACCATATGCCAGAAACAAAGCAGAAACTGGGGAATATATGCCCAGGATTCAACAAATTTCATAATTGGCGACAATTAGTAGAACTTCCTTCTGTCAACCATGAACTCTAGGGTTATTTATGCAGCCTAACTCCTGAGAGGTGGGGTAGCATTGCAAGAAAACAAAACCACACTTCCAAAATAAACTAGGCACATCTTGGCCCATTACTTAATGAACTAAATGAGTATAAAAAATATGTAGAGAATGTTTTATTGTATAAAATCCAATGTTTGGGTTTTGGGGAAAATATCTGTTATGAATGGCAGATATGAAGTAAATGAGTATAAAAATATCTAGAGAATGTTTGACCATACGAAATTCAATGTTTGGTTTTTTGGTAAAATATCAATGGCAGATTATGGTTGCAAGCCAAAAATCCATCATATAAACATGGTGTTACGACCTATAGCAGAAGCATGGCAGATTTAATAGGTGTTGCAGCCTATGGCAGCTGAAATAAAATCCTTCATGGCACCGCCTTAGCAGAAACTTGACAGCACTGGAAAATATTGGGTGTAACCTGTTTCTTCTAATCAGTTCAACACATATTCATTTCAGTAATGAGGGAAAGATTAAGTTTTGTGGCAAAGTGAAATGTTTTTTAAACTATGCTGCCAGAAAAAGAGAAACACAAAATCAAAAGCATTCTCTAAGAAATAACAGGATGCAGCCATCATTAATGTATAATATATGGTAATAATCGTCATTTATACATCAAAGAAATGCAATGTACTAAAACAAAATGGCTGTAAACATAGAAAGTGACATGTTCACATAGATGTAGCTATCTTATAAAACATGTCATGTCACCTGACTCAAGAAGTTTGCTGCCTCTTTAACAACCTCCCAGAACCTTTCATCATCTAGCCACCCAAACTTTGTGATACGACACAAGAGTTGGATCAAAGATCCAAGCACAAAGGGCTCCAGTTCAGGTCCTTTGCTGGCCAGATAGTTTATGAGATAGTTTCCTTCAGAAAAATTGCAATTTGATCAATATGGGAAAAAACATAGCAACCGAAGCAACCATAAGTTTAAAAAATGAAAGCAATACAATCCAAAATCTTGAATACAAATTTCCTAAAAGAACCTGAAAAGATAAGAGATTAATTTCTATGTGCTGACAATGTTAAACTTTTTTACACATGCATCCAATCAAATCACAAAATTTTGCCACTTTGTTATGCTTTTTCCTAAAATATTCCACAAAAATCTACATGTTGTGATGTGAATGCATGTGTAAAAAAGTTTTACCCTGAAAGTACATACTAATTAAATCCAAAGAAAATAGGAGAAAATTTCCTTGGATGATCCATAAAATATGTGGATACCAATTCAAGAACTGCTAGATCAATATATGCAAAAGTATGTCACATCTAATATTCTGTAATTATGACTATATCTAATTATGAAGAAACCGCACTCAGTAAAATCTGTCTAGGCAAAATGAACAAATAAAACATTTTTCCCACAAACCCAAGATAGTAATATATAGCCCTTAAAATACTCCCAAGTTATAATCATCTGCAAGCAAGCAAGGACATTACGAATATCAATCCGGAGCTGTAAGGGAAGGCTTTGCTCTGTCACTTGCTTCAACAAGCTCGAACTAGCCAACATCAATGCATAGGGAGAGGATGCATTATCGAGAACATATTGGCACTGCGAAATGTAGTCAGCATTTGAGGAAAAGCATTTCAGGGTACTTTCAGCATGTGCTCGCTCGACAGAATCCTGGGAATTATAAAGCCTCTCACACAATGCTTCCAGTTGAGCTAAAGTCTCCATTCTTCACTGCTTAGGAAGAATATCCAAGAATTCAGATGAAGTCAGTTCTTCTCCATTTTCCACATATAAATAATATAAATCTACAAATTTGCGTGTGAATTCAAGAATATATTTAGAGGTGGAAACACAAAAGTAATATAATGTTCATTAAAACAAAAACATAAGCAATATAATGAAAGCCTCAGTTCAATGCAAATCATCAGACACCATTGAAGTTGATCAAATTGAATATATAGCACTGAAATATTAAATGTTTACAGGTGTACAAGATAGTATTCTCAAACTGTTTGAATTACAAGAATACTCTAAAATACAAAGATAGCTCAGCATAAAAGGATTATGGCAGAAATCATCAGCAAATCCAGCCACAATAGCACTGGTCCAAGAAAAATGAGTAGTATAATCCTGACATAAGAAAGAAAATGTCAAAATTATTTCAAAACTTGATTCATGATACCGATTCTTCAACTAAATAAAACAACTATTTTTTACAACACCCAAAAACACATAAAAAAATTGTCATTCTAATAACTTGTCTTTCTTGATCAAGAAACTGTTCTAATTTCTTGGGGGATCTTGCCAACCCTTAAGGGAAATATCATTAAAACAAGAAAAACATAAGCAAGTACCTATGCATGTATGTATATTACACTGCATTCATCTCATGAAGGAAGACTCTAAAGCCTTGAAGACTAAAACAAGAAAAAATCTTCAAAACAATGAGTAACTCGTACACAATGAAAGAAACAGTGATATCCTCAACTCCCTAATTCTAATTAATTTTGTACAAGATAGTAGAAGGCATGTTCTTTGACCATATTTCAAAAGAGCGAGCCAAGACAGAGGAATCATAATCAGTCGTTGGACTTCTCCTAACATCTTAAGCTTTTCAAAATGTTTATTTATTTACATAATCTATGATTGCTTTACATTAATTATGGTCATTATCGAGGAAATCTAACTATAAGAACAGCATATTCAGCTCACCGTACACACCTTTAAGATGGAATAAATCCACCATGAATGAACAATTACCAAACCAAGTAATGTGACCCAAGCACTAAATGTACCAAGACACGCAATATGTAACCATAGTGAGTGACTAGGTGTGACCACATTGAATGAACTATATGTTAATTAATGGGGAAATACTTTTAGAGGAGGTTAGCAATCAATACTGACTTGTAAATTCAATTTGGATTTGATAAACTCCGTAAATTGCGCATTTAGTGTTTTGATATTCTTGACAGCAAGCATCTAGGGTTTTGTAAATTGAATATCTAAATTCCTATTTTAGCTATGAACATTATGCATTAAGTAGACAATTAAAGGGCACATCGATGCAAATTAATCAAATACTTCGCTGCTTTCTTCTTTTCTAATGTTAACACCTTTCTACACTAAGGCATCAACATTATGGTGTTGTTAGGATAAAGAATAAAGAATAATTAGAGTACTAAAGATATGTTAGACCAGTTAGTTAGTTGGATAGTTAGAGGAATAATATGTATAAACAGTAGAGAGAGAGATCCTCCAAAGTTTTTCCCTTGTACAACAGAGCCACTGCCACTTCTATATATACAAAGTATTCACAAATACGAATATATCCCCCTTTATCCATGTATCCTTCACTTTATACACGTTATTCCTCTAACTATCCAACTAATTAAATAACTTCACCTTTATTCTATATCCTAACAGGAGCCTTGCGCTTGGCATTATAACTTATAACCACCTTATTCCATTGACCACCTTATTCTATTATCTAATTTTAACAAGTTATCAGTTCTGATCCTCTACACCTACTAACTATTAATGCATGGTAGCAAATAGATTCATTGCCTGCTATAGATTCACTATTTGAAACATAGCAAGCAATCGCATGCAAAATATTTTTCATTTCTTGCTTCTCAATGCTCCATATGCCAAGCCTCCCAGTTTCTAGAGTAGGGGATAAGTCTGCCGCAAAAAATTTATCAACAATTGCAACGTGCAAACAAAACACTTCCGATAGTATGCATAAAACCTTCCCTTTTCTTAAGATCATGGACAATCGATATTTCACATGCAGTAATAAAATAATAAGAAGACAATTTTCAATTGATCTTTAAACTAGAGTTCCTCAATTAAAATACGTTTAGGATTTTTCACTGCAGAAAATCCTTATTACTTATAAGCTTATAGGTATTCATAGATAAGTTAAATAAGAGAGCTTCTGATGCATAAATTAACTCCAAAATCAATCTACGCCACAAGCTACTATTATTTAAAAATCTCATGGTTATTGCACATAAGTAAATGTTAAGCTCCAAGATCAGCCTGTAAGGTGACAACAAATATTCTATGGAGAATGCTCAACAACCCCCCCCACCCACTTTCTCGGCAATTTACAGGAAGTTGACTTCCAGTAGTGTTATTTTACCGGAAGGCAACTTGGGGTAGTGTAAAATTGACTGAAATGCATGACCGGAAGCCAATTTCCGGTGGTGTATTTTACACCCTGTGAACAAAAACGGGGGCGGATGAGCAATCACCATATTCTATTTGCTCAAATAACGCTCTTACATCATCCTAACACAGTCCTAGTGCACAGTGATAGTGAAGATAGAGCAAAGGTACTCAAAACAAAAAACAAAATGCAACAAAATTTATCAAACACAACAATCATATATGAAATAATTCATCAGCACAAATTTGAACAGCACCAAGCATACATGGTGAAGCAAATTTCCGAAAACATTCATTACTAGAAATTGATCATCAAAACGAAAAACAAGTCAAGATTAATGAAGGTGAAGTGTTAATCTGTTTGAGCAGTCAATCATCAATTAAAACGATTAAATTTAACACACAGCAATATTGACAAAAAATTCGAGAAAAAAAATACTGATAATTCAATTCAAATACAATACAAAACAATTATGAAGCGTTATTGGAGATAGAGAAAATGGAGTTAGTGAGATTGTGAAGAAATTCTTACAGAGAGCAACAATGGCGCAAGTTTCAGAAGAATCTGAGGTTTAAGAGAAAGAGTTGAAGGGTGGCGGTGGTGAGTGTTGTGGGAGAAGAAGGGAATATGAGAGAGTTTCAGAGTTTGAATGAGAGAAGAAAAAATGAAGCAAGGTTAATGGTGTTTTCTTTTTCATTTTTATTTTTTTGGGTATTTTCACCTTATATTGGTTTGTTGATTGACGATTAGCCCACGCTTCTTCTTATTACTTTTTTATCTAATATTTTATCATCTTATTTTATTTTAATCTTTCAAAATTTGTTAATATTGAAATTAATTTGTATAGGTAGAATATTTGATTTTAATTTTTTTAATATAGACTATATAAATAATAAAATAAATACTACACTCATTAAATATGAAATAGATTAATTCTAATTTGAACAAATTTGACTGTGATTAAAATAAAATAATAAGAATTAAAAGTAGAAACTATTATATTTACAAAGATTAATGATAAAATAAATATTACATGCATATTAAATATGAAATAGACTAATTTCAATCTCAACATTTGTTGACTATGATTCAAATACAATATAAGAATTTAAAGCAAAGAGTACTATATTTGTAAAGGTTAATAATAAACATATATATTAAATATGAAATACATTAATTTCAATTTGAATAAATTTGACTGTGATTAAAATAAAATTATAAGAATTAATTGTCAATTTTAAGATATAGCTTCCACTAAGGTACTCGTAGCTACTAAAATAAAATGTGAACTTGAATGTCACTCTCATTGTGTGATTGATTGGTTTATTTTTAAGAAACCTTTTATATAAATACTAAGGTCTAGAGTGTTTGTTTGTCCAGTTTTTTTTCAACGACATATATTAATCATGAATAATAATTTTTATGTTTTATTATTTGTTGAAATTGTATTTTATAGCAAAACACAAACAAATAACAAGTTACTCCTATCTTGTAATAATACAGAGTCACATTAAATATAAATATTGCCTTTATTATTAGTAGATATTAAAATAAAATAAACATAAATTTTAACTTGTAAAATGTTATTGTTGACTAAAAAACCAATATCGTAAACTCTTTATGAATTAATTAATATAATTTACGTAATTAGGCATTTGTATAAAAAATTATAGAGTAATTATATATAACCAAGGAGAAGTTTGGTCTTCTCACAATATTAGTGAACACTCATTCACATTTTTTTTTTAAACAACCAAAAAAATATATATTAAATAAAGAGTTATGGACACAAGATGTGATAGACCCAAAATAAAAGCAATAGTTATATACTACATCTCCAACCTAACAAGGTGAACCCTAATGGTTGTCTGTTCCATAAGTTTTCAACCAACAAAACTATAACAACTTAAAAACATAAACAACACAAATGATGTGACCTGTGACCACCATTGATTGAAGTCATACGCATATTCTAATCCTTTGTATTTTAGCGAATGTCAATTGAGCCCTTTAATTTGTTCCATCACATGATGATCATCAAAAGAATCCTAATGAAAAAGAATATGATTTCTCACTTTCCACAAAACCCGAACACATGCTAGCTAAATGAGATTAAAGAAGATATAATGTTTGCTGCCAAAGCCGCCTAGCCCTCCAAATTCTTGAGCATTGGTTGACGCAACATTAGATAAAGTACCTCAGAATCCTAGCCACCCAAATATCAAACATTCGAACAACAAATGATTAGAAGATTCTTCCATACCACATCTCCAACGAATAAACTAGAAGCTTGATCAACGACGCCTCTTGCTATCAAGTTGTCCTTTGTATGAAGTCGATTGCTCAACAATCGCCACATAAAAATGGAAACATTTGATGATACTAGTTTGTTCCACGTAGGCTCCCAAAAAGTACCTAATGGGGCCTTGAAGAAAGAAAAAAAAATACACCGACAATGCACACAAGACAACTTTAATGAGAACCAACTTTTCAAACTATATTTGATGGCTCTAATATTTGACCAACTTTTCTCTCCCATAATAATTGTATCGTCAGCAAACTGTAACTGTGAATTTTTAAAACCAAATATCTCAACAAGGAACTCAGACCTTCCACTGCCAAGAAAAAAAAACCAAAGAAAAGGAAGCCAATGGTCCCTTTGTATCAAATCACATATAAAAGGAAATCCCTCCGTATGGCATTCATTGACCAACACATACGCAAAACTTGAACTAAAACATTCAAAAATCCAACACCTTCATTTTAGTGGAAAGTTCATCGATGTCAACACTATATCTAAATAATTTCACTCCACCTTATCATAAGCTTTTCCAAAATCATCCTTAAAACATAATTAACTTCTGTTTCCTTTTTCTCACTTTGTCAACCACTTCATTCGCTATAAAGATGCCATCCAAAATCTAGTTACCCTTGATAAAGGTAAATTGATTATCCGAAAGTAACTTCCCAATCACACCTCTCAACCTATTAGCTAGGACTTTAACTAACACTTTGTACCTACACCCCATAAGATAAATAGGACGGAAGTCATTCAACTGTTGAGGATTGTCCTTCTTCAATATAAGAACAATGAAAGTACAATTAGAACTTTTTACCAACTTATCATTTGCATGAAATTCACAAAGAAACTGCATTAAATCACCCTTGATTTCATCCCAAAACTCCTTAAGGAATCCAAAGTTGACCCCATATGAACCCAGACTTTTATAGCTATTACAATCCCACACAACTGCCCTCACTTCCCCTTCATCAAACATTCTCACCAAAAAAATATATGTTACTCATCACTAAGAGATCGAAATTTAATATTTTTCATCCAATTTTACTCCAAACAAACAGATTGAAAGTGACTCTTAAAATGTGGGTAAATTGTCTGGAACTTCATCCACTCCCTCGACACGACTATTCCTGTTCACAAGGCTAAAAATAGATAGATTTCTTCTATTTGAGGATATTGCCCACGGAAAAATTTTGAATTCGCGTCCCTTTCCTTTAGCCAGCTCACCCTCGATTTTTACCACTAAATACTATATTGTCACTTAGCAAGAAAGAATAATTAGATAGAAAGATAACGTCTCTCTTTTATTTATGTCTCATCCAATATTGAAGACTCACCCTTCACATCCAATTTGTTGATACTTTCATTTGTACTCCTAAAATGTTCCCCAATATTACTACCATGATCCTTATGCCACTGTCACAAAGCTACCTTGATGCCTTTTAGCTTATCCTTCAACACTAAGCCTCCCCACCCTCAAACAACATGTTCCTCTAATGACAAAGCACAAACTCACGATAACTTGTGAATTATGTCAAGCACTTCAACATTCTAAACGTTTAGGGCCCCAATCCTCCAACTCATCAGCTAATAGAATAGGACAATGCTCAAATAAGCCCATTTGCAACGCCCATTGAGAAATAGAGTGCCATTTTTCACAAAAATTTTTAGACAAAAGGAAATGATCCAATCTACTCATACATGCCCAGTGCAACCTAGACCAATTAAACCAACTCCCAACAAGTGGTAAATCCAATAAATTATTAATGACAATGAAATCATTAAAACTATTAATTTCCTCATCTTTTGACACTCCCAGTACACCTTTACGTTCCTCTTCACAACATATAGAATTAATGTCACCCCTAACACTAGAAAGGTTACCATATAGGAAAAAAAATGTTGTGTGTTAGTAAAGTCTTGGCTTCTTTCCCCAAGAAAATTACTAACCACATGTCCACAATAGCATGTGGGTTGCCTGCACCCCACCTAACTCCATTAATACTACCGTCTAGCTCTTGTCTGTCTTTCAAGCCTATTACACTAGTGCTCATTTCTATCCTTTCTACTACACCCCCTCACAAATTGTTGCACCCCCTTTATTACATCCTATAGGCATAGACTGGACAACAATACTCAGCAAGCATGTTAAGTAAATTAAAATGGACATGTCAACATTACCCTCTTTCATAATTTCCTTTTCTTTAATCAAACTTTGTTGAATACTCTCCTTATTTTTCTTCTCCATAATCTCCACATTAATTTTCCTTCCATTGTTTTCTAAATCACAACCATTCCTTTCCTAGTTTCATGTAACAACTTCCATTCCTCAGTCGAATTATTTACTAAATTTTCCATATTTTTAGGATCCAAATCTTCAATCTCCAAATTTTAAAATGAATTTGGACAAATGCTTGACCCTAACCATTAATTATCTTCAATAGACCCTATCCATTCCTCAAGACCCTATTTCATCTCATAAGATGGACCCAAGAAAGGTTCTTCCACAATACAAATTCAATAAATCCCATCATCAATCTTGATTCTAACAACATGATTAATCAATTCGAATGAAGAAGTTTGAATTAAAACAATTGCATAATCAAGATGTTCCTTACATGCACAACAATCATCTAGCTTCGCAAATCGGCCTGTAATCGTTGAAATTTGACTAATGAATTTTTTATTCCATGAATGAACAGTACGACGCAAACGCAACCACATAAATCTTTCCCACGCTGCAACATTCTTTGACTATTTGTTTATATGTTCAAAAAGTGAGAAAAAATTCCTTTTCCACTTCAAGTAATATTTTCAATTCCTTGCCATCCATTGCCAAAATAAAGACTTTTTACCCTCCCAACGAACTCACCCTCACAGACATGATCCATGCATCAAACAAGTTTTTTTGTAGCGACAGAACCCCCTCATACTTAAACATTGTTCCAACATAACCACTTTAATACATGTGTCCCACATATGCTTTAAATCATCAATTAGAAGTGCCAAATATACGTCTATATCATTTCCTAGTTGTTCGGGCCCATAAATTAACATAGAGAACTTGTGCTTCATACATAACCATGGAGGTAGGTTATAAATCACCAAAATCACATGCGATGAGCTGTGTGAGATACTTTGACGACCATGTGAGTTCATTCCATAAGTAGACAATTCCAAGCATAGATTTCTTACTTCTTGCCCAAAATTAGGATAATTGTAATCAAATTTCTTCCAATGTGGAGAATCTGCAGGGTACTGATACTTTCCATCTTTAATTCTTTCACTTGCATGACATGTGAAGTGTTTTGCATCGCAATAACTGTTGAGACAAAATCTCTCTCATATGATTTTAATGACAACAAAATTGATTGATTATGACTCTTGTTAAATTTAATATGTGCTCTTGAGTGTTTTATAATTAGAAAACAGGTTATTCTTCAAATGAGATAAAAACTATGTAAGTCAACAAAGTTTCAAACAAGAGGATGGACCAGAGGATGAACCCCTCAAAGAGGATGAACCGTCTATAAGCCAAAATGTCCAGAATCACGTTAATTGTACTTTCCTTCCATGTGCAAAGTCAATTCAGTATTTAAAGTTTGAAAGACAAACAAGTCAACTGAAGCAACAAAGGAAGGCAGAGGATGAGCGTAGATATTTGGAATATAGTAGAATGGACCTCTAGCTCTAATACATAGGCTTATGATAAAAATGGTTCTACCTTTACACTTGCACATAAAGGTTAAACTAAACAAAGCCTAAAATAGAACCTGGCATGCCTTGGAGAAAGAAAAAGAGAAAGGACAACCAAGACACGGACTTCCAAAAGGCTTGCATCTGCCATACGAGGATGAACTGCACTCTCATCCTCCTGCAATTAAACAAGACAAAAGACAGCTAGATGACATTTCTGTAATTCAGAATACTAGACCTTGACCTTTTTGATCACTGTGCCCAACGGATATGAAGCATCAAGAACCATTGTTAGTCTATCTTACAACTCTATAAAAGGATTGATGCACTTCTTCGTTAAAGACACAACTACATCAATCAAAAGAAAAATGGCTAAGAGCTATCAAGTATCATTATCATCCTCTCTTCACACTTTCTATTGTATTACACTAGATCTTTGAATCATTCTTTTAGAAAGTGCTATTTAAGAGAAACATCAAAACACCTTCAAACTATACAGTAATTTCTAAGTGAGTTACACTTAGAAATAGTTGAAATTCGTGAGAAGATATTGTAAGCTTGGTGAAGCTTAAAAACACAAAAGTTGTAACTAACCTCTGAGAGAGGTTGACTGTTTTTAGTGAATTCTCACAAGTGTGTGAGGACTGGACGTAACCCTTTTTGGGTGAACCAGTATAAAGCTGTGTGTGTCAATCTCCAATCTCTCTTTCTTTTTTACTACTAATCTGTTCGATCACTTAACTTGAATTTCTAACTTTCATCCTCTGGAAGAGGATAAAACTTTAAAACTTAAAAGAAATTTTTAAACATCTAATATCTCTATTCAACCCCCCTTCTAGTGATATTCTAGTCACTTCAATAACTACGATACATGCAACTAAACCTAGGTATGTTTGTGCGTTATGTGCAGTGGTATATTTTTGAAGTCTTCTAAATTTAATTATCTTAAAATTTCAAAATATTCTTGTTGGATATGAATTAATATTAAATGTTATTTTTGAAAGTTATTTATGATCAGATATATACAATATATATTTTGAGCATTCCTATAGTTTAGATATATAAGTGATAATATGTGTTGCTAAATATTATATGGTTTATAAATGTCATATGATTTATATAATTGTATTATCTTTTTTATTTAATTGATAGTTATTCAAATAATATATGTCATATAATTTATAGAGTTTATTTATCGAATAAAATTATGTTCTCATATTTATGTAAATGATAATCTTTGATATATGGATGATAGTGCAAAAGAGAAATTAAGTCTTAAAAATATATATTAAATTGTTTCATTTGGTTACAAAATTTTACAAATTATGTTTGTTCATTATTGACTTGAATGAGTTGGAACAATTGTATTATTTGTAAACCAAAAGTGTACAAATCACATTGAAGTTTGTTGTTGGCAAGACCGGGCCATCCTGAATCTATTATGATGTGAAAAATATAATTTTTTTATGCCAACATGTATTGAAGAGGCAGAAGATTCTTCAATCAAACGATTTTGGTGTGTTATTAGTTTCAAAAGGAAGTTGATAATTTGAGAGAATGAGTCTTTCACATATCTAAAATGTATATTAGGTTGTATTTGTAAATCAATATCGATTATTAACTAAATGGTGTTCTGTGTGTTTGTCATCAACTGACAATCAAAAGTTTGTGAGATTTTTGTGTCTACTAATTTGACTAAGAGTCGACTTTCATAAATATCTAGAAAGAATTTGAAAAATAGTGAAAATTTGGGGTTTGATATTGAACATTGTGTAGCATATGTTCATATACAAAAAATAATTTGAAGATTCATTCTTTAGACGTCTAAAGTTAATTGTGTGACCAATACTTATGAAATCATAACTTCTAAATTTTACTTTGGGAACATGCAATCATGTATGTTGAGATATTGATTCACATCAACCAAACAAATTACTATAGTAATCCCCTTAATTTACAATCAATTTTGGGTTGATAACATAGTATTCCCCATCTAAGAGATTTTTGGTTGTGTATGGTCTAATTGCTCCAATATAATGCATTAAGATGGGTCTTAAAAGAATATTGTAAATATATATTGGATATGGAATTTCCATTTATAATAGAGTATATTGAGCCAAAAAATTGAAGACTTGTTTACAAATGAGTTTGTTGACTATCATTTGATGAATTAGTATTCTCAATATTAGGGGGGAGATAATAAGCAGCTGAAAGGGATTACTAAAATATATTATGATAGCATCTTGATCTTCGTATACACTATTGGGAACTAACAGTTCAAAAGATAACTCATTTGCGAAGTTTAGAAAAACCAATTATCAGTTGCAAATGCTACAATTAAAATTTAAGTCATTGTTGGACAATGTATTATTGTAAATGAGTCTCATCAATGCATGAAGCATGGTATATTTGTCGGCTCCAAAGATAAAAATCCTTGAACAAAGAAACAAGCTAAAAAGCAAAATAGCTTAAAAGAGGATATGCATATTTCAAAAGATTAATTTGACATAATTGATTTTCAATTCTAGAAGAACTGACCAGGTACCTAAAATTTATGAAAATATAGAGAAGTAAATAAAGTATGTTGTGATTCGAATATGATGGAACCGAAAGGAAGTCAACGTTGAAAATATTTTTGCATTATAATTTAGTGCTATATGTGATGAATGCTAATGAGAATCATGAATTAAAGTCTATTAAAGATTATAGGCAAAGAAAAGTTGGGAAAAACAATAGAAGTGGAATTAAGGCTTCTTTGCAAAGCGAAAGATTTTTGGAATTAAGTTTGCACATCAAAAGATGTGAAGCTAATTATATATCAATGATTTTCACTCAAAAAGAAAATGAGAATGATGCAATACACATTTTCATGTGTATTGGTAAAAGTCTATCATTGATTTTAAAGAGACATATTTACCTGAAGTTAATTCAAGAACTTTTTGATACTTGATTAAGTTTAGTCGCCATGAAATTCTCAATTTATATGAAAGGCATGTTAAAATTTATGTGGCTCACTCGATAGTCATGATTATATGAAATTTCCTAAATGATTTAATTTTCGTGGGACATACAATTTAAACTATCTAAGATATTATTTAATCAAAATGAATAAATCTTTGTATGTACTCAAACAATCTAGATGTACATTGTGTAATATTGTTGTGCGAATATTTTCTAAATAAGGAATATGAAAATGATAGCATTTGAAATAGTTTGAGATGAAATAATAACCATAGATAAAAATTTGCTTGAGATTACAAAATTAGTATTTGAATAATATTTTTGTGAATTATGAAACTCATATAGGAATGGCTTCAAAATGGTCCTATATGGACAAGTTAAACCAATTGTGCACTTTGATTTGTTGTAAAGTCACTAATTGTAAACAAATATCTTTTTAGAACTCGAGAAAATAACGATTACTACATGGTCCCGAAACACCATATATTAGTACAATCAAATTCTACTGTATCTTGCTAATTATTATTTGTTATGAAATACCATTTGTTGTTAATTTATTAGACAAGTAAACTTCTTTGGAGTAAGATTAAATATATATTTTGTTATCTTAGATATGCAAGTTATTTGTTTAATCATCATAATGTATAGATCACTAACAAGATATTTGTTTACATGAGGAAGTACAACCATTTCACAAAGATCTATGAAACAAACTACAATAACAATCTCAATAAATGATGAGTTGGTTTTAGCACTACATGAAACATGTCAACAATGTGTTTTAGTCGAAGTATGTGATTTATCAAATATAAAGAATTTTGTGGCTTTTCTTCTAGAAAAGTTTATTGCTACGATTTTGTGGAAATAATATCGCCCGCACTTCTATTTTGAAGATTATAATAAAGGAAAAAGAAAAAAACATTTTACAAAGTCACCATCAATCAAATATTTTAGCAAAATATTGGTCTTCGTCGTCTCAAATATTATTGTCTACATGAGGGGGAGAAGTAATTATATGTTGCATTATTTTTTCCTTCACCAAGGTTTTGTCCCATTGGGTTTTCTCTATAAGGTTTCTAACAAGGCAATTTCTTTATCAAGGGTGTTGTACAGGATACCCAAACGAGAGTGTTATGAAGATTTCTCGATGTCCATTTTTCCTAAATTTTCATATTTCATAGTTGGTCTATAACTCTTATGATTAAATGGCTTTTACACATTGAGAGTGCTCCTTAACTTCATATGTTAATGGCATATTATATTAAACTCTTAAAATTCTTGTAAGTTATATGACTTGTGATCTATAAATAGAAATCGTGTACAATTGTAAAGTTCACACCTTGAAAAACACTAAAAAAATTATATTGTTATTTTTCTCTCCTCTTCTATATCTTACTCTCATTTTAATTAATTTTATAACAATATAAGTAATTTTTCAAATCCATAAAATGTTTTTAAAATAGAAATATTCATTTTAGTTTTCAAAATTAAAACTTGATTATAGCAGGAAACTTCTTTCTTGAAGTACTAAAAGAGTATATTTTTAAACACTCAAGCTTTATTTCAAGATGATACAAAAATGCATATACATACGTAAATTAATATAAATTAAAATGTATAAATCTTAAATCTAAGATTCTAACTTTAATCTGATATTGCGACTTCATTGTACTACTTTTAGAAAATGAGAAACAATTTAAATACACTCTTGAGTTCTTTAATGCTAACACTTGAAAACATCATCCCAACAACGTAGTAAGCTATAAAATAATTTTTAAATTATTTGATTCATACTGTGTGCTAAGTGTAGAAAAACCCTCTCATAAATAATTCTTAAAACTTAACCCTAACGTAATAGAATTAAAATCATATTTTAATTGTTAAAATAAATCATATACTTACTCATACCGAAGAAATACATATAATATAATATATATATATATATCAATAACTATAATAAAATCCCCTTCATTGAGAAATTACCAACCATAATTTTCATGTCTCAAAGGTTTCATTAGAGAAAAACCTTACTAACCTAAAACTTCATAATCTCAATGAACAAAAATAAAAAACTCATGTCAAATGCTCTCATCTAAGCACTTAAACAATTTTTCAGAACCATGACATCAAGGTTAGAAGAAAACTTTCAAACTTGGAAAATGTAAGTAAGAGTCTAAACTTGATTTTAAACAATGATTTCCCCCTCATTTCCCAATCCAAATTTACAAACTATAAGTCTAAAGTAAAGAGAATTTTGTCTTCTTTTTAATGGTACTGAAATTATTGTAATCGAAACATTGTGCAATCAGTTACAATCAAAATCAAAAAAGCTAAACACATTTTATGAGAAGTTTTAGGTTGAGGTTTTCTATGTTACCTCAAAGGAAGGTTAGAGAGTCATAGCATGTTTCTTAAAATTCATCTTTAATGGGTATAAACTCTAATCAATTTCTCATCAAGCTTCTTCTTTCATGAGTCCTCTTCTTTATCTTTCCTTCCCCTTTGCTTTTCCTCAATCCCTCAGCCCTCTCTCTTTTCGCCATCTTCTCTATTTCCTCTGTTCAATTTCAAGAAAATTAGAAAAAGAAATGGTTGCATGATTTTCAATTGGTTGGAGAAAAAGGTGAGTGAAAGGTGGCTTTTAGGGGTAAGTACCGAGCTCCCCCTTTCTCTCTTTCTTGCTGATTTTATTATATTTTTTTGGTTTAGTGGTAAGGGTAATAGGATGGGAGAAGGTTAGATGTCCTTGTATACATCCAACAATAAAATATATGTATATCGCAATTAAATAATAATATGTCCTTGATGATCGCCCCCTCCCTCTCTTTAATATTATATATATAATTTATTGTTTAATTTAAATATAATTTAAATATAATTATCATAATAATGTAATATTTGTTTTTTTTAAATTATTTCTTCAATAAGTGATATATTTCTAAAATAAAATGAGTGTCAACATTAATAACATTAATATTCAACGTGATAATAATTATTTTGTTTTCAATTGTACTATATTAGGAATAATTTATTTTATTCCAATTATATTCGAATTAGTTTTTGTGTAAAATTAATAAGTGTGTTATTTATTATGTGACAGAAAATAATATATATAATAACCTTTTAGATGGATCCTCCATTTAATAGTTTTTTAGATTCGTCCCACGATGCATGTATTTCCTTTGGTGAAGACTGAAGAGTCAAGTTTTAAGGTTAGTGTGTTTTCTTGTTAATAACTGTGTAAGGAAGATGAATGGGGAGAAAAGGTTTACTAAACCATGAATAATATGGATATTGCCAAAAGGGTAGATAATTAAATAGGAAATTCCAAATTTCACCCTTTTAGTTCTATCTATTACATATCTCGTATAGTTTCACTAATTGTAAAACAACTCTAAAACTCAAATTATATTACTATCACCCTTTTCATACCAAAGCCAACTAAGATCCATTTTTCTAACTCCTAACTTTTAGCAAGTTAAACTACTATATAGTTTAAAATTATAATGAAAATAATAACAAGAGTTAAATAATTTTTTAATCTCTATAAAATTTTTAAATTTTGTTTTTAATCTTTGTAAAAAAAATCACATATTTTAGTTTTTACGAAATTATTCTACAAGTTGTTTTATTTTTTAATGGAACAAAACATCCTTCAACTTTTGAATTTTATAATGATATTTTGAAAACATATTTAGAATATTATTAAAAGTTCATTCACACAAATTTAGAATTTTTTTAACTTGAAACAAATTAAATATGATTGTTTTAAATGTCATATGTTCAAGATAAAAGTTCTTATTAATATAAAAAAGTCTTTAAAATATCGATTTAGAAATTGAATTTTGTGTTTATTTTTTGTGAAAGAACTTTTTATAGTATTGTAAATATGTATACAAAAAATTATTCAAAAATATATGTTGATGTTTCAGTAGTAAATAAAAATATTTGCATAGTAATTTTATAGAAAATAAAAAATGTGATTTTTTTAGAGAAACTAAAAATAAAATATTAAAATAATATATAATAATAATAATAAATACTTATTTAGTCATAATAATAATAAATACTATATATTAATGTTGTTTAACAACCGAAATAATTTTTGCCGCCTAAAATACAATAAAACTGCCCGTATATTCCTCTTTCCACTAATTATATTATTATTTATTTTTATTCATTTATTCAGTCTCGTCTTTTATAAAGAAAAAATATAGCTGAAGCAACTTTTGCTACCTAAATATATCTTCTCATAATTTGTTTTACCTAAATATATCTTCTGATAATTTATTTTTTGGAATAACCAATCTACATTATACACAAATGAGTTGTTAATTATTAGTAGAAGTATATAAGTACACGTGGCATTATATAATCACATCTCAATTATTACATTTGAGAAAATAAAACGAATATTGATTCAATGAAAAAAACATTGGAATTCATGAAATTACACTAACGTTCATATTTTTTATATTTCTTCTGGATGACAATACAATCCCTATTCGTGAATATCAACTCAAATTCATTTTGATTGAAGTGAGACAAATTCATTTTGATTAATTGTAGATGTAAATTTTTCTGAAATTAAAACCATGGGTAACATGTAAGACCCTTAAATTTAAAATTAAATTCAGATTTAATTTTAAGTGTATTTGAGAATATTTGTAAAAATATTCAATATATGTATGTTTTGTGTAAATATATATATATTTGTTTTGAAGGTGGAATTAAAATTATTGGATAATGGATGAATTAATTTAATTTCGAGTAATTAAATTATCGGGCCGTTAATTAAGATATTCTCTGCTAATTGCGATGAGACGGGTTAAGTGCTGGAGGATCAAAAGATATTTTAATGCAAGTGTTGGGTGAGGTGGCGTAGATATTTATTAAGAAAGAAACAAATCCTTCTCTCCTCTGACTGTGTCAGTTTGCATTTATGTAGATATTTAAGTGAGAAGCTCTTTCTTCTTTCCTCTACGCGCCAGTTTCTGCTTTATCATTTTCTTCTTCTTTTGATATTTCTGATGTTGGTGAAGAAAAACAGTTTACTCAAAAGTCATCTTTCTGGAAAATCTGAGTGTCAAATCAGAAAGTTTCGAGTACGAAAGTTATTCCTCTGATCGTTACGGGGCTAAAGAACTAACTTTCGTAGCGGCGAACGCGAAACGGGAGTATCGTCGACTTTTGTCACAGAAGCGTACGAGTTAAGGGAACGTAACTAAGGTAAGGGCACCTTCCAACTTTCTAGATTTGCATTTAGGGCTGTAAATGCATGTGTGATGAATGATTATTGGGTTATGTTGTGAAAAACATTGTGTTATGTTTTGGAAATCAAACTGTTTTGATGTTCCTGCTGTTTTCAGTGAAGGAACTTATTGTGTTGCTTTGTTGATGATGTATTGTTTGTTGTGTTGAGTAAGAAATCATTCTGTTGTGGTTGAATGATGACTTGGTTGGTGTTGTATTGGAGATGATCCAAATGCTTGAGTTAGTTTGTGTGGGACTGTTTTGTGGTTGACTTTCTGGTTTTAGTGATTCTGTGTTTTTGCTGTGTTTTGTTAAACAATCTGGTGTTGATGATGGTTTCAAAAGAAAAGGGATTTAAAATGGTGGAAGTGTTATTTATGAAAAATCTGTTGTTGTTGTTTAATGAAAATGTTCTGAGTTTTGAGGTTTCTAAAGAGGGGTAATTATGATTCTGGTGTTAGGTTGGTTTTTCAAAAGAAAACAGTTTGAAATGTGTTGAAGTCTTAGGAAAATTTTACTGTTTTCGAAGGTGTATTCGAATACAACATGAGTGTATTTGAATACAACCTGTCAAACTTCTGTTTTACTCAAGTTTTCAAACTTGTATTCGACTACGAGCCCCTGTAGTCGAATACAGAGGAAGGATTTCTGTTTTCTGATTCTGGTATTAATCATTATGATTCTGGTTCTGTTTTCTGATTCTAATTCTGTTTTGCTTTTGATGATTCTGATAATCATCATGTTTCCTGCTTCTGATGATCCTGATAATCATCATGTTTTCTGCTTCTGATGATTCTGATAATCATCATGTTTCCTGCTTCTGATGATTCTGATAATCATCATGTTTTCTGCTTCTGATGATTCTGATAATCATCATGTTTTCTGCTTCTGGTGATTCTGGCATGAATCATTCTGTGTTTCTTCTGATCAATTCTGGATGAAGTCTGGGCGAAGTCTGGGTTATTCAAAATTCGACTGTCATGTCATGTTCTGGTCAAATTATCTTCTGGATTACTTCTTGTTTTTGACAACTTATGGCCTGGAACAACTCTACACATGGCAGGCTTCACATTAGTATGGTCCAAAGAATCTTATGATATTTATTCCCTCTGATATAGTCCATCAAAGATATCTTCTGGTCACTTCTGGACAAGTCTGGACTGTGTTGAAATTACACTGCCAGGCTATATTCTGATCAGTATAACTTCTTGATTGCTTCTGATATTTGAATCATTCTTGTTTGGAGCAATTCATATTATGGCAGGCTTACCTTTGGTGTTTTCCAGATGTTCTTCTGATTTTGTTTATGTTTGATATAAGCCTCCAAAGTTATCTTCTGGTCGGTTTTGGACATTCTGGTTTATCTTCTGATAATTCCAGAAATGCATCTTCTGTAAATTCAGAATGTATCCTCTGATACATTCATCTTCTGATGGTTTTTACTGTAGTAATTCAAGTTCAAAATAAGATTCCATCAAGTGTATTTGTACACATCAAAATCCAGATTATTTAGAACCAACTTGGTTCCAACATCATTATGTGTTGTTCCTGATGATTCTGGATGAATCATTCTGTGTTGTTTCTGATGATTCTGGTATGAATTATGCTGTTATTTCTGCTTCTGATGATTCTGGTATGAATCATTCTGTTGTTTCTGCTTCTGATGATTCTGGTGTGAATCATTCTGTTTTGCTTTTGATGATTCTCATTCTGGTTCGGTTTCTGATGTTCTGAGGCTGATCATTCTGGTTCTGTTTTTGGCTTATGTATTCGAATACAGAGAAGCTGTATTCGAATACAGATTCGTAAATTCCAGAAAATTCAGTTTTTAACACTGTGTTTGAAATTTTCAAGAGGTTGGGAAAACATTTCAAATGTTGATGATTACTTGGCTGTTTGGTCATGTTTGTGATGATAATTTTGACTGTGCTGAGTTATTTTAAATATGATTGAAAGGCATGAATTTCCTGATTTTGCATACTGTTTCCAGAGAAGTGAAACACTGCATATTCATGCATTGCATAGTCAAGTGGTACCCGCGATGGGCCACAGAGTAATGCGCAACCACGTGCTGATCTGTTGAGCGATTGCACGAGTGCTGGACTGTTGAGTGTCTGCACTAGGTACTGATCTGTTGAGCGATTGTACCTTGGTATATAAGTGCTGGTCTGTTGAGCAACTGCACTGGTACTGGACTGTTGAGCGTCTGTACCATGAAATGCGCAGCCACGTGCTGATATGTTGAGCGATTGCACGAGTGCTGGTCTGTTGAGCGACTGCACTAGGTACTGATCTGTTGAGCGATTGTACCTTGGTTTATGTCAAACGTGCTGGCCTGTTGAGCGACTGCACGAGTGCTGGACTGTTGAGCGTCTGCACTGGTGTTGATCTGTTGAGCGATTGTACCCTGGTCTTGAGGGCCGTTAAATTGTGCTGGTCTGTTGAGCAACTGCACCTTGGTATTTCCAAGAAAATTGTATACATGAGCATATACATATTGCATTGCGTGATTGACTGGTGGGTCACGTTTTGGGTATGTGATGTTTGAAAATTGTGTGTGTAAGTACTTTATAGATTCTGGAATTTCTGATGAATTGGTGTGATTGCTGATTTGATGTTTGTGCTTACAACATAATTTTCATATTTATTTGGTTGCTGTTTTGAAAAGTACGAACGTCATGTATTTGAAAATTGAGCATCCTTAATTATCATCAGTGTTTTATGATGTGACATGAATATGTTTGATATTGCTTATATAAATGCTATGTGGTATATGTTAATTTCGGTCGGTGACCCTTTACAATTATTATGGAAAATTGGGCTTTGCCCTCAGATGAGATTCAAACCCGTACCCCCGATGGTCACACTAACGACAGGGAACGTCGTGAATTTTCCTGAATCTACTTTGTGGGCTACGTAAAGGGATGAGTAGCTGGGTGAAGATAAGACTTGTGAATGATGTAGTGCTACTGTAGCTTAGTGTATGATCAGTGTAGACTTATGTATAGGATTTTGAACTCAAGGGTTGTAAATATTTATTTTGGGAAGTATTGTAAAACTTTTCCGCACTCTGATAAATATTTTGGTGGATTGAGAATCCTGTTTTGATGTATCTTTATTTTAATTTTATAAAGATCAATTTCCCAAAAATATATTATTCGATTAATCGTGTTGTGTTATTTAATTATTTATTCTTTCTTTAAAAAAAAAAATACACTCGCGCTGTGTTTTAAACTCGGGGTGTTACATAACACAGATTTGAGATGTTGATATTCAATTCTAGGAGTGTATGCAGGCTGAGTTGGACCAGTTTTGACAAAATCTGATACCCGATCCAAATGATTATCTTTGGGTTGGGTTAAGTTTTAAATCTGTATATTTTTTCATTTAACCCGAACTGACCCGATCAAGAACGAGTTCGGTTGGGTTGACGAGTTATACATAAATAATAACCTGTTTTTTATTTTACGAAAAAATATATTGAATGAAAATATATTTAATACTTGAATGTCTCAAAAACTATAAAATTTCAATCACATAATTCAATTCTTTAAAAAATCCAACAATCTTCAAATACAAAAATAAATTCAATAACAGTAAATCAATAAAATATGAAAATTCATCAATTCTAAGTCAACTTCAAGTCCAATCACTTAACAAGTTCCTCAAATTATGGAAGGGAGCAATTGAGAATATGCAAAAACAAATATCAATAATAAAAGTGAAGAGATAAACAAGGAGACATAATAAATAAGTAAAATATACATAAAACAAAACAATAACAAGTACCTTAAGATGTAGTAGTGATTGTGTTACGTTCAACAGCCGTCACCCTAACATCAATTGAAACTAATTCAGACAACTCTAAAATTTTAAATACAATACACAATCTCATCAGTACACCAAACGATTCAAAGAATAAACAAAAATAAAGGAAAATCAATTTGAAAGTTAAAATAAAAATTCGTACCCGACTCAATCTTTTATACTTCAACCAACTCAGCTGCTAAATCAATTTTCTTTGGAGATTTGATCCAATTTTGGGTACAAATCAAAGCTTCAATAGTAGTGAAATTTAATGAACTACGAAATGAATTGAGGATTCGACCTCCTGTACTAAACGTCGACTCAGATGATATAGTAGACACTGAAATAGCCAAAATATCTCTATGCGAGAAAAAACATGGTCTTTATTTTTTTTTTCCTTTCCACCATTTAAAAATGTCAAATGTAGGGGAGTCCTTTACAACACCATCATCTAAATACACATCCAACTCACTTTTTTGCAACTCACCTTGTTTTTTCTTCATGTTCAATCTAAACAAATTTTCCCAATCATCCTCATTCTCCTTTTCAATGTTGGACTGTGAGTGCATGTTGAGATTCGAGGTACTAGAACCAATAGCTTCATTAGTAATGGAATACAAAACAATAGTGTTTAATCAATTGACAGATGAAATTTTTAAGTTTTTCCATCATATCATCGGACTTATCAGTGCCATACATTCTTTCAAAACAAAACTCAATATACTCAAGCTTATAACGGGAATCAAGAAAAACAACAACAAACAGAAGAAAATTTATCTCACCACTATCCCAATATTTGTTGAATTTTACTTGCATATTTGCACTCATCATTTTCAAAACAACATCCTCTCTGTTATTCCATTTAGTCAATATTTTCTTAATTTCAATTAACTGTTTAAAAAAAGAGTTGGCTATAACATCTAATTACCCAGAAAAAGAAAGAGTCACTTCATTGAAAGTCTTCAAAAACTTCACAAAACACAGGAACGTTCCCAATCAGTTTCATTAGGACATCCTCCTATCTCACTTCCATTAGACACAAATGCCACATCAACGTGTTCTAAACGATAAAATGCATGTTCATATTGTTCAGCAATGTCCAACATCAAAAAGGTGGAGTTCCACCTAGTTTGTACATCAAGTGTTACCATTGCTTTAGAACCTACATTCGCAGCTTATGCACACTTCTTAAAAGTAGCCAACCTACTAGGAGAAGACTTGAAAAATTTACATGCAACCCTTATTTTAGCAATTGATGAGTCAATTTCCTTTAAACCATTAGTTACAATCAAGTTCAATACATGTGCAATACATCTCATATGTAAGTACTCCCTATTAAATAAAGTACGACATTTCCAAAGAGTCATGCCTCTATATAAATATGCAATAGCCAAGTTGTTAGCACTTGCATTATCAACAGTAACACAAAAAATAAACCTAATCCCCCACTCTTTCATGCAATTTTCTAATGTTATCCCTATGGTTTCACCTTTGTGGTCGGAAATCAAATCAAAACTTAATATCCTCTTCTTCAAATCCCAGTCATCATCAATATAATGAGTTGTACACATATAATTCATATTTTGGATCAATGTCCAAGTATCTGTGGTCAAAGACACCATTTTTTTATTTGCAGATAACATACTTTTCAACTTTTCCTTCTCATCAAGATACAATTGCAAGCAATCTATAGCAACGGTAACACGAGAAGGAATTTTAAATCTAGGTTGAGCCTCATTCATGAATTTTTTGAACCCTTCATTTTAGGGAGTTCATCAATAATTACCATCTTTGCTAGTGTTATTCTAGTTCTCTCTTGATTAAATTCAACAAGTTTTAAACTAACAATATTAGGGTCATCATCATTTTCCTTTCCAAGAACAATTGTCTTTTGTTTCTTATCAACTTGCCTATTTGGATTTTTAAAGCACCTATTTATATGTGTAACAAATTTAGTGGTTCCATAGGCTGCGTACACTTTCCCACAACACTTTCTGTACATGTATCATTTATGTTATTAAAATGTAACGAAGCACTAGAAGAGGCTTTACTAGGTTTTCTTTTGGTTACCTCGTTTCCTTGAGTTTGCGGCAATGATGAGAAGCCTAAATCTTGTGTTTGTTGTAATGAAGCTTGTTGTGCTTGTGGAGCAAATTGATTAGGAACTTCTTGTACTTGTTCCATTTGTCTCAAATCTATGCAATAATATAGCTAAAAAAATTTAAAGGTTAAAGGAAAATTAAGAGAAAACAGCTAGCACTGCTACTTGGTCCACCACATTACTTTCATCATTACACATAACTCACCAACCATTTTAGTTTATTAAGTTACCACAATTTTTTAATAGTAGTGCTTCATTTGTTTATTTTTAGAGTACTTACTATTTTCGAATACAATACTAAAAAAAAGTGTTTCATAGATTTAAATGTAAAAAATTTAAACTAAATTCAGCATAAGTATAAGCTTTTGCATAAGCATCATTTTTGCTCATAAATAGTATTTAACTAAAAAAATTGGTATTTAACAAATGTTAAAAATTTAAACTAAATTCATCATAAGAATAAGCTTTCAGTTCATACTTTCATTATGCAAAACTATAACAAAATATAACATTTAAATAAATATCGGTTATGAGCACCTGCGGAACAAAAGAAGAACGTGGCAGTAGCGCGACTGGTAGAACAAAAGAAGAAGGTGGGCAGCGGCGAGACTTCAGGATGTCTGGACAGAAAAAGAAGGTGGACGCATATATGGAATAGAAGAAGAAGGTGGACACAAATATGGAACAAAAGAAGAAGGTTGACACAAATATGGAACAAATGAAGAAGGTAGATGATGGCTGCTGAAAATCTGAAGAAGAAGAAGAGTAATTAAACCCTATTGGGCTGTCAAACAAATTTTTTTTTTAAATTATAACTAGTTACTAGGTCAGGTCTACGGATCGATAGGTATAAATTGTTGAACCCATTATTGGAACCAAATATAAAAGGGTTTCAACGGGTTGAGTTGGGTCGGACTCGGAAGTGACGGGTACAGGTATAAATCGGGTTGGCGGGTCGACCCGCGCCCATGTACACCCCTAATTCACCCTGCACCCTTACCTGAATCAGTCCTGCTAATAATATTATTGTCATTTTTAAATTTTATATACATGTATATATTCAATATATTTTAAATATTAAAAATTATAATCTTCTCTCTATAAAAAATATGAATTTAATATTTTTTTAATTTTTATATTGTTTAATAATAATCATTTTATTATTTTAATTATATAACTTTTAAAGTTATTATTTTATATATATATGAATGAGTGCGGGTAGGGATGGCAAAAGCGGGACGGGAACGATTTTAAACATTACCAACCCTGCACCCATGACTCTAATACCGCCCCCGCACCCGTCGCGAGTGACTTTTTAACATCCACCCAAACACCCAATGGGGACAGGTTTCCCCGCTCCTACTCCAAAAATTGAAATTTATTTATTCGTATAACAAAATATCCATAATTTAACTAAATAGTAGCATTCAACCTAAGTTCTAAAATTACAATAATCAAAATAATAAAGTTACAATATCGCAAATTTGTTTAAATTTCCTACAAGTCACAATATTTTCATAATCTTCAAACTCTTTAGAAGTGAAAATATCACTTCGAACAAAAGTTCTAAATATTCAAAGTTCAAACAAACTAATTTATCAAAACAACAAAAAGTTCCAAATCATCAAAATAAAAAGGTTCCAAATAAGCATTTTCTAACGAGCATCTTCATCTTCAAGACGGGAATTGGAAAGTGAAGTAACACCACTTATTAACAATTCACCTATACTAAAAAATAAAAGTTAAATATTAACATTTAACATGACAAATTTAAATCAAATAATGTAGATAATAGAATACCTTCATCGTCATACTCCACTTCATTGAGTAAAATACAATTTTCATTATCCACTTTAAAATTGGAATCACCTATCGATATCAACATAGTACAATATAAACAATAATAATTTAATATATACAAAATTATTAGCTATTTTAAATATATTCAAATTTAAATGAATAATTTAAAACAAATACCAGTTTTCTCAGCACTCCACAACCAACTTCCAGCACACATCAAGGCCTCTAAAGTAGTCCAATGATGTCGGCTTCGATGAGGACTTAAGATATGTCTGCCGGTACTGAATGCAGATTCAGAAGCTACAGTAGAAACAAGAATTGCCAATACATCCTTTGCAATGGTTTGAAGTGTGGGATACTTAACACCATTCAACTTCCAACACAACAAAATATCAAAATCAGAACTTCTTTGCAAAACTTTCTCCTCTAAATAAATATCCAACTCTGTTTTGACAAATGAAGTTCTAGCTCTTTTTTTTTCCTGATATATAAAACATAGTCTTCTAAACCATCATCCTCAACATTACTAAAGTGGACATCCAACATTTGAGAATCACTACTAGTACCATTATTCATTTTCAATTGATATTCATAAAGCAAATCATAACACAATTGTTGGATCGACTTAACTTGGTCATTAGCATCATTCACATACAACTTAACATAATAATATTCAAGCAACTCTATTTTGTACCTAGGATCCAAAACAACAACAACCTCCATTATTTCATGAACCACATTCCAATATTTTTCAAATTTTCCCAACGTATTCTCTACCATTTTTTTTATCAATGCATCAGAGGATTTAATCCACTCATTTATTGCAATTTTGATCATACAAATATTAGGAAAATATTGATTGGAAGTTGGACATTTAGTGCCAGAAAACACATTAGTGATAGAATTGAACAATTTCAATTTTCCACAAATATCTTTTGCAAATTTCCAATGCAAACTTGTAGGAAAACAAGTATATTGGGATTCACTTTGTCTTAGTCGACTAAATACATCTTCATACAAAATGGCAACATCAAACATCTTGTAAGTTGAATTCTATCTAGTCGAATAATCTAAAACTCACCTTGGTTTTTTGCAACTCACCTTGTTTTTTCTTCATGTTCAATCTAAACAAATTTTCTCAATCATCCTCATCCCCCTTTTCAATGTTAGACTGTTAGTGCATGTTGACATTTGAGGTACTAGAATCACTAGCTTCATTAGTAATGGGATACAAAACATTATAGTGTTCAATCAATTTAGATATGAGATTTTTGTGTTTCAATATACTCAAGCTTATAATGGGGATCAAGAAAAACAGTAGTAAACAAAAGAAAATTTATCTCACTACTATCTCAATATTTGTTGAATTTTCCTTCCATATTTACGGTCAACTTTTTCAAAACAGCATCCTATCTATTCTTCCATTTATTCAATGTTTTCCGAATTTCAATCAACAGCTTAAAAAAAATAGTTGGTTGTAACATGTAATGATCGAGAAAAAGAAAGGGTTATCATAGAAAGTCTTCAAAAACTTCACAAAAACATTGGAGCGTTCCCAATCAATTTCATTAGGACATCCTTCTATCTCACTACCATTAGATACAAATGCCACATCAACATGTTCTGACGATAAAATGCATGCGCATATTGTTCAACAATATGCAACATAGAAAAGGTGGAGTTCCACCTAGTTTGGACATTAAGTGTTACCATTGCTTTAGAACATACATTCATAGCATCTGCACATTTCATATAAGTAGTCAGCCTACTAGGAGAAGACTTGACAAACATCCAGGCAACACTTATTTTTGCAATTGGTGAGTCAATTTCCTTCAAGCCATCAATAGCAATCAAGTTCAATACATGTGTACTACATCTCATATGTAAGTACTCCCCATAAAATAAACTATGACATTTCCAAACAGACATGCCTCTATTTAAATATGAAATAGCCAAGTTCTTAGCACTTGCATTATCAACAGTTACACAACAAATAGACCTAATCCCCCACTTTTTCATGCAATTTTCTAAAGTTATCCCTATGGTTTCACCTTTGTGGTTGGAAATCAAATCAAAACTTAATATCCTCTTCTTCAAATCCCACTCATCATTAATGTAATGAGCTGTTACACATATAATTCATATTTTGGATCAGTGGTCAAAGACACCATTTTTTTATTTGCAGATAACATACTTTTCAACTTTTCCTTCTCATCAAGATATAATTGCAAGCAATCTCTAGCAACGGTAATACGAGAAGGAATTTTAAATCTAGGTTGAGCCTCACGAATGAATTGTTTGAATCCTACATTTTCAACATATTTAAAAGAGAGTTAATCAATAATTACCTTATTTGCCAATATTATTCCAGTTCATCCTTGATTAAATTCAACAAGTTTAATCTAACACTATTAGGTCATCATCAACTTGCCTATTTGGATTTTTCAAGAACTTAGTTATATGTTTAAGCAAGTTAGTGGTTCCATGACTAGAACTATTTGTTGCGTACAATTTTCCATAATACTCACATGTACATGTATAATTTCCCTTATTAAAATATAACCAAAGCACACACGTTTGAAAATGAAAATTGTGATGTAGCATGATTTTTTTAAAAGATCTGAATGAATCACACAACTATTGTCAATAGACTCAATACACAATTGGATGATGAAATAACAATAAGAAACGTTGCACATCATATTTTTAAATTTGTATTGTATGTATTATTATCACCTTTTAAAATGCTAAAGAACATTCATGATTTCCTACAAAATGCAACATAGAAGCCAAAAGCAGTAATAAAAACTAAAATCATAAAAAATAGGAACCAAGAGCAGTAATAAAAACAACAATCATAAAAAGTAGAAACCAAAATCCGTAATAAAAACAATATACTAAAAAAAAAGAAACCAATAACACAAATGGAAAATAAGATACAAAAAGGAGAAACAAAGAGAAGAAAATGAGAACTCACTATATTCAGCTATTTGTGTGACCAACATTGATGGTGGGGTTGCGTGGTGGCGTCGGTGGTTAGGCTTAAAAAGGTGGGAGCATCGCGCAAATGGATTTTGGAAGAAGAAGAATAAGTGTGGAATAAAGTATGAAACCCTAGGGGGAGCGGGCAGCATGAATGGAAAAAGAAGAAGTTTGGAATACGGATCCAGCAAAGAGAAAATAAAATAAAAGGTGGGGTCTTCGGGTCCTAATAAAATAAAAGGCGGGGTCTTGTTGGACTGAGCTGCCAAATTTATAAAAAAACATAACAAGTCATGTAGGGTCTTCGGGTCCACGGGTTCAAATTGTTGAACCCGTTACCCGAACCAAATATAAGCGGGTTTCAATAAGTTGGGTTGGATTTGACTCGAAAGGGACCGAGTACGGGTAAAAATTGGGTTGGTTTGGGTGGTCGTGTTAGCGGGTCAACCCGCACCCATGTACAACCCTATATATAAATATATATATTGCTCTTTTTACAACGTTTTTTTGAAAATGCATTGTTGTTACATGTATTAAAAAATACGGAACTTTCAGATAGCCCTTTAGACAACGCTTATTAGTAAAATATTGTCATAAGCATGAATATTAGAAAGCGCTTTTCTACGAAGCCTTGTCTTAGGTTTTGTAAAAAAAGAAATATTTTGGTGAACCTTAGAAAGCGTTTTTCTGCAAACCACAATCTTAGGTTTTATAAAAAAATTTTTTTTTGGTGAACCTTAGAATGAGCTTTTCTGCGAATTGTAGTCTTATGTCTCAGAAAAAAAAAGAAATTTTTTGGTGAATCTTAGGAAGCGCTTTTCTGCAAACTACAGTCTTATGATTTATAAAAAAAGGAAATATTTTGGTGAACCTTACAAAGCACTTTTCTTAAAAGATCTGTCTATAGTAAACTAAATTATAAAAAATTTACAAAAACTAAAAAAATTATATAACTAAACCTATACGAGCGCCTAATAGATACCTCTTCGTTCTTCTTGTTGGTCAAAACCCTTCTTCTTCCTCGATCATCTCTTCTTTGCATGTTGCCTCAAGAAACCCTAAAAAGAGAAACCTGATTTTGTGAAATTAGAAACGAGAGAAACTCTAGAAACTTGAATTCCAAAAATGCGAAACGCATAAATCGTCCCTTAGCCTCTTCTTATTCCCAAAACACAAACCCAAAAACCCAAAAACATCCAAAAATACAACACAAGCGCAATAAACCCATAAATGCAAACGCAAAAACCCATAAACGTGAAATCCATAAACAAGAAACCCTATTTGAGCCTCTACTTTTGTCATTGAGTTGCACCTTTTCACGATTGTGAGTCTATAACCTTTTTATAAGAGAAATGATTTGTCGTTTACATTGATTAATTTTAATTACTAAGTTGTTGATCGTTTTCAGGTTTTTCCAAATTTTAAGTAAGATCACAACTTTACTTTCAAGTTTGTAATTCTCAAATTTTATAGTTGAATTGTGTTGAAACTTATTTTGTTGCTATTTTTCGATTGCTACACGTTTTTGTTTTTGAATTGTTGTATGTTGTTGTTTTTCGATTGCTGTATGTTGAAAGGAAATGCCTAACTGTCAAATTCGATTGTTGCATATATTGCTATTTGTCATTGGATTGTTGTATGTTGATTTTTGATTGAGAAAATAGAGACATAACTAAGAATGCAGTAAGATATGCTTACCCTTTTGAGTTTGAGAAATTCAACTAATTGAGGATTAAATAAGTTTCTAATAAAAAAACTTACAAACCACAAAAATTTGCAACTGTTTTGCACATTAAGACTACATAATCCATATTATTACAACATATAATATATTTGTTGCTTTCTGATCATGTGTAATTAATAATGGCATCTAGTATCTTTTAATTGTTTTTTTCATTGTCTTAATAAAAATACGTTACACAAACACTCGTTATTTATTGCCTCTCCGAGTTTGTCTTAATTAAATTTTTTGTTGTAACACTTTTTCAGATAGAAACTTTTAACTTTTTGTTAAAGTAATTTAAAGAAGCAATGGATAAAATATGGATGTCTGTCAATAGATGGTTAAAGGAATATGGAAATGGAGTAAAAGAGTTTGTTAAGTTTGTTGTGAAACACGCTAAAGACACTAGTTGAATCATCTATCGATGCTTAGATTGGAAATCGAGTTAATGAAGTGTATTTGGATTAACAGTTAGGGAGCAACGAAATTGATTGAAGCTATACATGTTAGACAATGTACGTTGAATTATGTAACGAAAATGCTGATTTGGGGAATAATGTGAAATATGCGTCGAGCGATTTTGACACAAACACTTATGATTGTGATCGAGTTGAAGAGATTGCAAATTTGGTTGAAGAAGATCTTCAAGATTTTCCTGAATTGTTTGAAAGGTTATTAAGTGATTCATAGAAACCGTTATAAGATGGTTGCTATAAATATTCAAGATTATCTGCAGTATTAAAGTTGTACAACTTAAAAGTGCACAATGGGCGGTCTAATAAAAGTTTCACAGATTTATTAACCCTTATGATAAAAGCTCCACAAACTTATTAACCCTTCTTAATGTTGTTCTTCCTTTGTATTCAAACCTGATAGTGATGTTAGTGTGTCTCAACAATCTAGGGTTATCAGATTGTGTGGAGAAGACTTAGATGGTAGAGTCAATGTGTGTTTCTTCAAAAGTCTGGGGTTGTTAGGCTGTTTGAGAAGAATGACTTAGAGGGTCAGGTGATTTGTAATTCAAGTTGTTGAATTAGTGGATTAAATCATTTTTAGTAAATGGACTGGATGTAGCCAAGTTAGTGGTGAACTAGGGTAAATTACTTGTGTCACTTTATTCCCGCACTCCTTAATTTTGTTATTGCTTCTACTCCAAGTAAATCATTAAGTCTGAACCAATTTAATCAAATATTGAAAAATTTATCAACTTAGTCAAACACATTTCAACCCTTTTCTCGTGTTTGCACCTTAAAAATAGTATAAGAAATGAGATGTGTCATTTACTTTTACAAAAAGAGGTGGTTGAATAAATAAAAATTCAAAATAATACAATTAGTAGAAGGAAAGGATGAGAATTTGGTTTCTTGTGGTTGGGGAATTCCTGGAGGAATTATGACTTTCCTTCCATGGAAAATCAGAGCTACTAAATAGTCGGACATCAAGTCCATTCCTAATATGATGTCTAAGCTCTTAAGTGGCAAAAAAACCAGATTTATTAGAAAAACTCTATCATACAGGGTGATTGGACACTGGTGGCCTATTAAGGAGGTCTCTATTGAATTCTTAGTTGCAATGCTTACAACTAAGGGAGAAGGCATTTGAAGTATAGGGAGATTATGTTGCAAAACAAAATCATAAGAGATGAAAGAATGGGATGCACCAGTGTTAAACATTATAATTAAAGGTATTTCATTTATGAATCCAATGCCAGTAATTAGATTATGATTCATACCTTTCTTTGCATTGAGAGCAAAGACCCTCCTAGTGTTAGGTTTGTTTGGGTTGGACTCTGCTTGTTTTTGACATACTGCACAAGAGGGAGCCATATGACCAGGCTGTTTGCAGTAGTAGCAGACTTGTTTTCCAACCAAGCACTATCCCTCATGATCTATACCACACTTAAGACACTTATTTTCTGTTGGGGAACTGGAGGTCTGTACTTGTTTCTCTTTCCCTTGGGGAGTCTTTACCTTCAACTGCTGGCCAAATTTTCCACTCTCTCTCTTTTGTTGCCACTTAGCGTGCCTCTCCTCTTGTACCTTCTTTAAATTGTCTTCAACAATGTAGCTCTTGTGTACAAGAGTAGAATAGTTAGCAAGCTCCATATGGTCTATGTTCCCTCTGATTTCAGGCATCTATCTCCACTCAATTTGGTTTATCTTCCATTCTTCAGTGGGTGCATACTGGGCATGTGTGAAAAATCTGGCTAGTTATTCAAACTTAGCAACATACTCTACAACAGACATGTCTCTTTGTTGCAGGTGCACGAACTCCAACACCTTTTGTCTTCTGGAACTTTTTCGATAGTACTTGTCCAAAAAGGCCACCTCAAAGTGTTCCCAATTCATAGTGGTTCCTTGCGTCTGATGATAAGTCCTTGCACCCCTCCACCAATACTCTGCCCCACCCTTAAGTAGATGGGCATCAAATGCCACTTTATGTTCTTCAGTACAAGGCACTACTTCGAATGCCTTCTTAATCTCATCTAACCAAGCGTGGGCCTCTGAGGGATTGTGGCTGCCCTGGAAGATTGGAGGCTGCAACTGAAGAAAATCATAAAACATCATATTAGCATTTGGAGTGCCATCTCTTTGCACTGCCATTCGTTGTACCAAATTATGGGTCGCTGTGGCTTGCATTTGAATAGCTTCCATAACCCTTTCCCGTGGTTCAGCAGTGGGTGGTGAAGTCATACTGTCTTTAGGGGAAATATTCCTCCTAGATCGTTCAGCCATAATTCTGCATACCATACACAAAATACTAAGTTAATCAAACTTAATATTAGGTGAAAGGATAATTAGAATGGATAGTAAAAGAAAACTATTCTAATTCCTAACCCATAGTCTTATTGAATTAATCTGGCTCTGATACAAAAAATGTAAGATCCATTGTTAGTTGTCTAGAATATGACAATTGGACCCATACACCTTAATAAAACAGAGGTAACTAATAATGAATAATAAATTAGAATCACCAACATAATTGAAAACTACATTCATAAATATAGTTCACAACTTGTTCAGTAGATTCATAAAATATTACATCTTGAAAGTAAACTACGATTGTCTGATTACATCTAAAATAAAATAAAACATAAAATTTTATCCCTAAGTCTGGAACTGATCTTCTGATGCTAAGTTCATGTCTCATGTTCCTCCAGTTGTTAAATAAAAATTAAATGGGTGAGATAAAAATATCTCAGTGAGCTTTGAAAAATAAAGGGGGAACAATCTCAAAGAGTTTCTTTCATAATTATGTATAAAACATGAAAACAATTATACATCTCAAGTTAAAACTATCACTTTTATTTTTATAAAAGTTTTACTTACATTATTATTATTATTTTATGTTAAATTCTGAAAAATATATGCATGACCTCAAATCTTTTCCTTTGGTATAAGGAAAGGTCGCCCAATATCTTCATGTGGGTCACCAAGATAATTGAGTCCTGATTGGTAATGGTGGTCTGGCCAAACCCCAATCGGCGTCCTGATTGTTCTCCTTTACCTGTTATTCCATGCCTGGAACAACCTGAATGTCTCACCGTGAATAAGGCAATGCATGATCTGATTAATGATATTGTACTGAACTTGTGATGTTTTCTATGAAATGTCTTTATTATGTCATATATGCAATGTATCATTCATCCACAACAATTATAAATAACTTAGTGATATACTAAACCCATAATAATTTAATCCTTAGTCCTTTATTCAAACGGACATCATAGGAAGAAACATAGAAACTACATTGGAGTCATGAAAATAGTACCAACATCAAAGTCTTGAAAATGGTAACAATATCAGAGTCATAAAATTAATAACAACATAAGAGTCATGAAAAATCATTTGAATGCAGCTTTTAAATCACCTATATGCAAAAATTCCATTTCCTCACACTCTAATTCTCCTAATATGTAATTACCCAAAACAATTTATTTAAAGAATTTCAATGCCCAAAACCCTCATACTAGAAGAGGTTAATGTAACAGAGCTCACAGTTTCACATACACATCAGAGGCAGCAGTAACAAGCAGAAATCGTGCTCGACAAACATCCTGACCTTATATCTAGTTATGCGCATCTAAATAAATTTTCCTAACATATAATTCATCACAAACATCACAAACAGAGATAAACAACATGTACATTCTAAATTAACAGAAATAAAAGCTTAAATTTTCAATGAAATCCCTAGGGCTAAATTTCTTTTTTCCTCGCTATTTTAGTTCTTTTCTCCAATTCCCCTTTTTCCCAAACAACTTCAGAATTTTGTAATAAAATTAAATCCCCAATATATATAAAAAAACTTTAATAAAAAAAGCTCAGTTTCACATACACATCACAATAACATCACAAATTTCAGGAAAACTTTCCAATCACAATTGCAGAATGCATGGTTCCATAGGCAAGTTTCACCAACACTTTTTTCATGCTAAATTTTGTAGGTTTCCCTCACCCTCAGATTTTAAGACATCTAGAAATGATTTTAAACTTTAAGAATTACTTTGTCTCAAAACCCAAAACCCCCATGCAAAAATGAAAAGTGTTAAAATAAGAACTCACTATTTGTACTAAGAGAGAGGATAAGGTTCTGATTAAAATGGTTTTTGAGCTCCATTTTTGTTGGATTACAGTTTGGGCTCAAGTTCTTCAATTCTGGGTCGTTCTCCCATGCTTTATTGATCGAGTCTGATTTCTAAGAGTGTGTAAATATGCAAGAATGCTTATGTTTTCGATGAAGACAATGACCAAGCAAAGTGATCAAGTTTCAAATTCAAAATGAAGTCAACAATCAAGTCAACTATTGTCAATATGCAAGAAGTTTAGAGTTTAAGGTATATGATCAAATCTAATATTGTTTCAAATGCACATGAGAACGTTATACTTTTACATATGCATCAAAAGAATTTTCAAAGTGTCAAAATGCATGAACAATGTTTGAAAATTAAGTTTTTCACAAAAGTTAAAGTTGTATTCTGTAACACCCCGAGTTTAAAACACAGCGCGGGTGCATTTTTTTTTCAAATAAATATTTAAAATGAATTTTTCCAAAATTAATTCGAAAGGAATTAAAATAATTACTTAATTCTGGAAATTTAATGATAAACAATAAAACATTTTTGGAAGATAATAATGTCATAACATTCCCAAAAGTCAATATCAGAGTGCGGATTAATAGTACAACAATTGTTTTTCAAAATAAAAACAAAATACATTTCCAGCTCAAATCCTAATACATCAAGTCTAACTGATCATGCGCTAAAGCTACAGTAGCACGGGTTTCCCCCGCATCCCAAGCAAGTCCTCACCGAATCTGCCGCTCGCCTCGACGTAACCTCCTCCTCCTCCTCATCATATAGTGAGGGGTCGGTCTCCTCAGAAGTCAGATCAATACATAGTCTCGGCCACTTCGGCGGAGCCGGAATCTCATAACAATCGTCGGAGATCCTAGAGGGGCCCGAAATCTCAGCTGCTACTAGCTTCGGCTCATCAGTCTTCCCTTCTGCCTCGGACTCATGTACAACTCCTCCAGTCACCGGGTTGGGAATCACCACTCCTACGGTGGCCTCCGTCTCAACCCTTCTAATGGACTCCTCAGCATCGTCGGAAATTCCGTGTTCCTCCAATACCAGACGGGAAGGCACGGGAAAATCTATACTCGCATGAGTGCGCTCCACAAAATCCTCTACGCCGTTAGTCTTGCTCGTCCTCTCCAACCCCGTGTAAGTCGCCCTGCTTGAGATGGGGTCAAATACCCAAGCAGTACGGGAATAGCGATCAAGGATGTTGAACGACGTTTCTGTCGTTTGGGTACCCACGGGTGGCATGGGTTTGGGTAACATCTGAGGGCAAAGCCCAAAGTCCACAATATAATAGCAAGGGTCACCGACCGAAATTAATAGATAATCACATAGTATATATTGCACAACAACAATTATAACCATGGTATAACATATGATGATGAGGAAAATAATCACGCTCATTTGAATTTTAATGACATATATGCCTTTTCAAAAACAACAACCAATTATTATGCAATATGTGGTAAGTACAAACAACACCTCAGCAAATCACAATCATTAATTCAGAAATTCAGATTCTGGAACAGTACTCACACACATACAATTTCCACTCATTCATCATATAATCAAACGTGACCCACTGATCAATCCCTCAATGCAATATGTATATGCTCATGTATACAATTTTCTTGGAATCACCAAGGTGCAGTCGCTCAACAGACTAGCACATTATGTTTGACATTAACGGCCCTCAAGACCAGGGTGCAATCGCTCAACAGATCAGCACTAGTGCAGACGCTCAACAGTCCACCACGTTTGACATATACCAAGGTACAATCGCTCAACAGAATAGTACCTAGTGCGGTCGCTCAACAGACTAGCACTCGTGCAATCGCTCAACAAATCAGCACGTGGCTGCGCGTTTCAGGGTACAGATGCTCAACAGTCCAGTACCAGTGCAGTCGCTCAACAGACCAACACCTATATACCAAAGTACAATCGCTCAACGGATCAGTACTTAGTGCAGACGCTCAACAGTCCAACACTCGTGCAATCGCTCAACAGATCAGCAACGCACTAAATAACATAAAAGTTAATCCAATGACCCAAACGCACTTATTGGATGAACTATATTCTTTAAGAACGAAAAGTGATTAGAATAAGCTTTAGGATGCACAAAATGCCCTAAATGTATAATTAATGACACCAACACACTTATTGGATGAACTACATTCCTTAAGAACAAAAAGTGAATGCAATAAGCCTTGGGATGCACAAAACGACGTAAATGTTCATCCAATGACACAAACAAACTTAGTGGATGAACAACATTGGTTAAGAACAAAAATGGATTAGAATAAGCCTTGGGATGCACAAAATGACGTAAATGTTAATCCAATGACCCAAACGCACTTATTGGATGAAGTATATTTTTTATGAACGAAAAACGAATAGGATAACCTTTGCGATGCACAAAATGACATAATTGTTAGATTAATGACACAAAACACACTTATTGGATGAACTACATTCTTCAAGAACGAAAAATGATTAGGATAAGTCTTGTGATGCACAAAATGACGTAAATTTTAATCCAATGACACAAACACACTTATTGGATGAACTACATTCCTTGACAATGAAAAGTGATTAGAATAAGCCTTTGGATGCACAAAATGACATAAATGTTAGTCAACTAATACAAACGCACTTATTGGATGAACTACATTCTTTATGAACGAAAAGTTATTAGAGTAAACATATTGATGCATAAAATGACGTAAATGTTAATCCAATGACACAAACTCAGTTATTGGAAGAACTTCATTTCTAAAGAACAAAAAATGATTAGAATAAGCCTTGGGATGCACAAAATGACGTAAATGTAAATCCAATGACACAAACACACTTATTGGATGAACTACAATTCTTAAGAACGAAAAGTATTTAGAATAAGCCTTGGATTGCACAAAATGATGTAAATGTTAATCCAATGACACAAACATACTTATTGGATGAACTACATTCCTTAAGCATGAAAAGTGATTAGAATAAGCCTTAGAATGCTCAAAATGACGTCAATGTTAATGCAATGACACAAACATTCCTTAAGCATGAAAAGTGATTAGAATAAAACTTATGACACAAAATGTTGGGATGCACATAATAACGTAAATGTTAAACTTATGACACAAAACACACTTATTGGATGAACTACATTCCTTAAAAATGAAAAGTGATTAGAATAGCCCTTGGGATGCACAAAATGCCGTAAATGTTAAATTAATGACACAAAACACACTTATTGGATGAACTACATTCCTGAAGAACGAAAGTTGATTAGAATAAGACTTGGGATGCACAAAATGACGTAAATGTTAATCCGATGACACAAAACACACTTATTGGATGAACTACATTCCATAAGAATGAAAAGTAATTGGAACAAGCCTTCGGATGCAGAAAATGATGTAAATGTTAATCCAATGATACAAACTCACTTATTGGATTAACCACATTCCTTAAGAGTAAAAGTGATTAGAATAAGCTTTGGGATGCACAAAATGACGTAAGTGTTAGTCCAATGACACAAACACAATTATTGGATGAACTACATTCTTTAAGAACAAAAGTGATTTGGATAATCCTTGAGAAGCCCAAAATGACATAAATGTTAAATTAATGACAGAAAACACACTTGATTGGATGAACTACATTCCTTAAGAACGAAAAGTGATTAGAATAAGCCTTGTGATGCACAAAATGACGTAAATTTTAATCAATTGACACAAACACACTTATTGGATGAACAACATTCCATAACGATGCAAAGTGAATAGAATAAGCCTTGGGAAGCACAAAATGACTTAAATGTTAATCCAATGATACAAACACACTTATTGGGTAAACTACATTCTTTAAGAACGAAAAGTGATTACAATAATCCTTGGGATGCACAGAATGGCGTAAATGTTAATCCAATGACACAAACGCACTTTTTGGATGAACTACATTCCTTATGAACGAAAAGTGATTAGAATAAGCCTTGCGTTGCACAAAATGACGTAAATGTTAATCCAATGACCCAAATGCACTTATTGGATGAACTACATTCTTTAAGAACGAAAAGTAATTAGAATAAGCTTTAGGATGCACAAAATGACCTAAATGTTAAATTAATGACACCAACACACTTATTGGATGAACTATATTCCTTAAGTACAAAAAGTGAATGGAATAAGCCTTGGGATGCTCAAAACGATGTAAATGTTCATCCAATGACACAAACGCACTTATTGGGTGAAGTATATTCTTTATGAACGAAAAGGGATTAGGATAAGCCTTGCGATGCACAAAATGACATAAATGTTAAATTAATGACACAAAACACAGTTATTAGATGAACTACATTCCTTTAGAATGAAAAGTGATTAGGATAAGTCTTGTGATGCACAAAATGACGTAATTTTTAATCCAATGACACAAACACACTTATCGGACGAACTACATTCCTTAACAATGAAGAGTGATTACAATAAGCCTTGGGATGCACAAAATGACATAAATGTTAGTCAATTGATACAAACGACTTATTGGATGAACTACATTCTTGAAGAACAAAAAGTGATTAGAATAATCCTAGGGATGCACAAAATGACATAAATGTTAATCCAGTGACAGAAGCGCACTTTTTGGATGAAATACATTCCTTATGAAGGAAAAGTGATTAGAATAAGCCTTAGGTTGCAGAAAACGACGTAAATGTTAATCCATTGACCCAAACGCACTTATTGGATAAACTACATTCTTTAAGAATGAAAAGTGATTAGAATGAGCCATGGATTGCACAAAATGAAGTAAATATTAATCCAATGACACAAACACACTTATTGGATGAACTACATCGTTAAGCATGAAAAGTGATTAGAATAAGCCTTAGGATGCACAAAATGACGTCAATAATAATCCAATGACACAAACGCACTTGTGGGATGAACTACATTCTTTAAGAACGAATGTGATTAGAAGAAGCGTTGGGAAGCACAAAATAACGTAAATGTTAAATTTATGACACAAAACGCACTTATTGGATGAACTACATTCCTTAAGAACGAAAAGTGATTAGAATTAGCCTTGGGATGCACAAAATGCCGTAAATGTTAAATTAATGACACAAAACGCACTTATTGGATGAACTACATTCCTAAAGTACGAAAATTGATTAGAATACGACTTGGGATGCACAAAATGACGTAAATGTTAATCCGATGACACAAAACACACTTATTGGATGAACTACATTCCATAAGAACGAAAAGTAATTAGCAGAAGTCTTGGGATTCACAAAATGACTTAAATGTTATTCCAATGATACAAACTCACTTATTAGATTAACTACATTCCTTAAGAATGAAAAGTGATTAGAATAAGCCTTGGGATGCACAAAATGACGTACATGTTAATCAAATGACCCAAACGCACTTATTGGATGAACTACATTCTTTCAGAACGAAAAGTGATTAAAATAAGCTTTAGGATGCACAAAATGACCTAAATGTTAAATTAATGACACCAACACACTTATTGGATAAACTACATTCCTTAAGAATAAAAAGTGAATGGAATAAGCCTTGGGATGCACAAAATAACGTAAATGTTCATCCAATGACACAAACGAACTTAGCGGATGAACGACATCGGTTAAGAACAAAAATGGATTAGAATAAGCCTTAGGATGCACAAATTGACGTAAATGTTAATCCAGTGACTGAAAAGCACTTATTGGATGAAGTATATTCTTTTAGAACGAAAAGTGAGAAGGATAAGCCTTGCGATGCAAAAAGTGACGTAAATGTTAAATTAATGACACAAAACACAGTTATTGGATGAACTACATTCCTTAAGAACGAAAAGTGATTAGGATAAGTCTTGTGATGCACAAAATGACGTAAATTTTAGTCAAATGACACACACACACTTATTGGATGAACTACATTCCTTAACAATGAAATGTGATTAGAATAAGCCTTGGGATGCATAAAATGACGTAGATGTTCATCAAATGACACAAACGAACTTAGTGGATGAACATCATTGGTTAAGAACAAAAATGGATTGGAATAAGCCTTGGAATGCACAAAATAACGTAAACGTTAATCCAATGACCCAAACACACTTATTGGATGAAGTATATAATTTAAGAACGAAAAGTGATTAGGATAATCCTTGCGATGCACAAAATGACATAAATGTTAAATTAATGACACAAAACATACTTATTGGATGAACTACATTCCTTAAGAACGAAAAATGATTAGGATAAGTCTTGTGATACACAAAATAACGTAAATTTTAATCCAATGACACAAAGACACTTATTGGATGAACTACATTCCTTAAGAACGAAAAGTGATTAGAATAAGCCTTGGGAAGCACAAAATGACGTAAATGTAAATCCAATGACACAAATACACTTATTGGATGAACTACAATTCTTAAGAACGAAAAGTGATTATAATAAGCCTTGGATGTGACAAAATGATGTAATTGTTAATCCAATGACACAAACAACTTATTGGATGAACTACACCCTTAAGCACGAAAAGTGATTAGAATAAGCCTTAGGATGCACAAAATGCCGTCAATGTTAATCCAATGACACAAACGCACTTGTGGGATGAACTACATTCTTTAAGAACGAATGTGATTAGATTAAGCCTTGGGATGCACAAAATGAAGTAAATGTTAATCCGATGATACAAAACACAATTATTGGATGAACTACATTCCTTAAGAACAAAAAGTAATTAGAATAAGCCTTGGGATGCACAAAATGACGTAAATGTTAATCCAATGATACAAACTCACTTATTGGATTAACTACATTCCTTAAGAATGAAAAGTGATTAGAATAAACCTTGGGAAGCACAAAATGACGTAAATGTTAGTCCAATGACACAAACACAATTATTGGATGAACTACATTCTTTAAGAACAAAAGTGATTTCGATAATCCTTGCGATGCACAAAATGACACAAATGTTAAATTAATGACACAAAACACACTTATTGGATGAACTACATTCCTTATGAACGATAAGTGATTAGAATAAGCGTTGTGATGCACAAAATGACGTAAATTTTAATCCAATGACACAACACCCTTATTGGATGAACTACATTCCTTAACAATTTAAAGTGAATAGAATAAGCCTTGGGATGTACAAAATGACTAAATGTTAATCCAATGATACAAACGCACTTATTGGGTAAACTACATTCTTTAAGAACGAAAAGTGATTAGAATAATCCTTGGGATGCACAAAAATGACGTAAATGTTATTCCAATGACACAAACTCTGTTATTGGATGAACTACATTCCTTAAGAACAAAAAGTGATTAGAATAAGCCTTGGGAAGCAAAAAATGACGTAAATGTAAATCCAATGACACAAATACACTTATTGGATGAACTACAATTCTTAAGAACGAAAAGTGATTAGAAAAATCCCTGGATTTAACAAAATTATGTAAATGTTAATCCAATGACACAAATACAGTTATTGGATGAACTACATCCTTAAGCATGAAAAGTGATGAGAATAAGCCTTAGGATGCACAAAATGACGTCAATGTTAATGCAATGACATAAACGCACTTGTGGGATGAACTACATTCTATAAGAACAAATGTGATTAGAATAAGCCTTGGGATGCACAAAATGCCGTAAATTTTAAATTAATGACACAAAACACACTTATTGGAAGAACTACATTCCTGAAAAACGAAAATTGATTAGAATAAGATTTGGGATGCACAAAATGACTTAATGTTAATCCGATGATACAAAACACACTTATTGGATGAACTACATTCCTTAAGAACGAAAAGTGATTAGAATAAGCATTGGGATGCACAAAATGGCGTAAATGTTAATCCATTGACACAAACGCACTTTTTGGATGAACTACATTCCTTATGAACGAAAAGTGATTAGAATAAGCCTTGGGTTGCACAATATGACGTAAATGTTAGTCCAATGACCCAAACGCACTTATTGGATGAACTACATTCTTTAAGAATGAAAAAATTAGAATAAGCTTTAGGATTCACAAAATGACCTAAATGTTAAATTAATTACACCAACACACTTATTGGATGAACTACATTCCTTAAGAACAAAAAGTGAATAGAATAAGCCTTGGGATGCACAAAATGACGTAAATGATCATCCAATGACACAAACGAACTTACTGGATAAACAACATTGGTTAAGAACAAAAATGGATTAGAATAAGCCTTGGGATGCACAAAATGACGTAAATGTTAATCCAATGACCGAAACGCACTTATTGGATGAAGTATATTCTTTAAGAACGAAAAGTGATTAAGCTAATCCTTGCAATGCACAACTTGAAATAAATGTAAAATTAATGACACAAAACACATTTATTGGATGAACAACATTCCTTAAGAACGAAAAATGATTAGGATAAGTCTTGCGATGCACAAAATGACGTAAATTTTAATCCAATGACACAAACACACTTATTGGATGAAATACATTCCTTAACAATGAAAAGTGAACAGAATAAGCCTTGGGATGCACAAAATGACCTGAAATGTTAGTCAATTGATACAAACGCACTTATTGGATGAACTACAATCCTTAAGAATGAAAAGCTATTCGAGTAAACATTTTGATGCATAAAATGACGTAAATGTTAATCCAATGACACAAACTCGGTTATTGGATGAACTACATTCCTTAAGAACGAAAAGTGATTAGAATAAGCTTTGGGAAGCACAAAATGACGTAAATGTAAATCCAATGACACAAATACACTTATTGGATGAACTACAATTCTTAAGAACGAAAAGTGATTATAGTAAGCCTTGGATGGGACAAAATGATGTAAATGTTAATCCAAGGACACAAACAGACTTATTGGATGAACTACACCCTTAAGCACGAAAAGTGATTAGAATAAGCCTTATGATGCACAAAATGACGTGAATGTTAATCCAATGACACAAACGCACTTGTGGGATGAACTACATTCTTTAAGAACGCATGTGATTAGAATAAGCCTTGGGTTTCACAAAATGACGTAAATGTTAATCCGATGATACAAAACACACTTATTGGATGAACTACATTCCTTAAGAATGAAAAGTAATTAGAATAAGCAATGGGATGCACAAAATAACGTAAATGTTAGGCCAATTATACAAACTCACTTATTGGATTAACTACATTCCTTAAGAATGAATAGTGATTAGAATAAACCTTGGGATGCACAAAATGACGTAAATGTTAGTCCAATGGCACAAACACAATTATTGGATGAACTACATCCTTAAGCATGAAAAGTGATTAGAATAATCCTTTGGATGCACAAAATGACGTTAATGTTAATCCAAAGACACAAAAGCACTTGTCGGATGAACTACATTCTTTAAGAACGAATGTGATTAGATTAAGCCTTGGGATGCACAAAATGAAGTAAATGTTAATCCGACGATACAAAACATAATTATTGGATGAACTACATTCCTTAAGAACGAAAAGTAATTAGAATAAGCCTTGGGATGCACAAAATGACGTAAACGTTAATCCAATGATACAAACTCACTTAACTACATTCCTTAAGAATGAAAAGTGATTAGAATAAACCTTGGGATGCACAAAATGATGTAAATGTTAGTCCAATGACACAAATACAATTATTGGATGAACTACATTCTTTAAGAACAAAAGTGATTTCA
>JBBPBO010000001.1:51053751-51133349 GCA_037974295.1 Cicer cuneatum
ATTAAGCCTTGGGATGCACAAAATGAAGTAAATGTTAATCCGACGATACAAAACATAATTATTGGATGAACTACATTCCTTAAGAACGAAAAGTAATTAGAATAAGCCTTGGGATGCACAAAATGACGTAAACGTTAATCCAATGATACAAACTCACTTAACTACATTCCTTAAGAATGAAAAGTGATTAGAATAAACCTTGGGATGCACAAAATGATGTAAATGTTAGTCCAATGACACAAATACAATTATTGGATGAACTACATTCTTTAAGAACAAAAGTGATTTCAGTAATCCTTGCGATGCACAAAATGACACAAATGTTAAATTAATGACACAAAACACACTTACTGGATGAACTACATTCCTTATGAACGATAAGTGATTAGAATAAGCGTTGTGATGCACAAAATGACGTAAATTTTAATCCAATGACACAACACCCTTATTGGATGAACTACATTCCTTAACAATTAAAAGTGAATAGAATAAGCCTTGGGATGTACAAAATGACTAAATGTTAATCCAATGATACAAACGCACTTATTGGGTAAACTACATTCTTTAAGAACGAAAAGTGATTAGAATAATCCTTGGGATGCACAAAATGACGTAAATGTTAATCCAATGACACAAACTCTGTTATTGGATGAACTACATTCCTTAAGAACAAAAAGTGATTAGAATAAGCCTTGGGAAGCACAAAATGACGTAAATGTAAATCCAATGACAGAAATACACTTATTGGATGAACTACAATTCTTAAGAACGAAAAGTGATTAGAAAAAGCCCTGGATTGAACAAAATTATGTAAATGTTAATCCAATGACACAAACACACTTATTGGATGAACTACATCCGTAAGCATGAAAAGCGATTAGAATAAGCCTTAGGATGCACAAAATGAAGTCAATGTTAATCCAATGACACAAACGCACTTGTGGGATGAACTACATTCTATAAGAACGAATGTGATTAGAATAAGCCTTGGGATGCACAAAATGCCGTAAATTTTAAATTAATGACACAAAACACACTTATTGGATGAACTACATTCCTGAAGAACGAAAATTGATTAGAATAAGATTTGGGATGCACAAAATGACTTAATGTTAATCCAATGATACAAAACACACTTATTGGATGAACTACATTCCTTAAGAACGAAAAGTGATTGGAATAAGCCTTGGGATGCACAAAATGACGTAAATGTTAATCCAATGACACAAACGCACTTTTTGGATGAACTACATTCCTTATGAACGAAAAGTGATTAGAATAAGCCTTGGGTTGCACAAAATGACGTAAATGTTAGTCCAATGACCCAAATGCACTTATTGGATGAACTACATTCTTTAAGAATGAAAAGTGATTAGAATAAGCTTTAGGATGCACAAAATGACCTAAAATGTTAAATTAATTACACCAACACACTTATTGGATGAACTACATTCCTTAAGAACAAAAAGTGAATAGAATAAGCCTTGGGATGCACAAAATGACGTAAATGATCATCCAATGACACAAACGAACTTAGTGGATGAACAACATTGGTTAAGAACAAAAATGGATATGAATAAGCCTTGGGATGCACAAAATGACGTAAATGTCAATCCAATGACCCAAACGCACTTATTGGATGAAGTATATTCTTTAAGAACGAAAAGTGATTAAGATAATCCTTGCAATGTACAAAATGACATAAATGTTAAATTAATGACACAAAACACATTTATTGGATGAACAACATTCCTTAAGAATGAAAAATGATTAGGATAAGTCTTGTGATGCACAAAATGACGTAAATTTTAATCCAATGATACAAACACACTTATTGGATGAACTACATTCCTTAACAATGAAAAGTGAATAGAATAAGCGTTGGGATGCACAAAATGACCTGAAATGTTAGTCAATTGATACAAACGCACTTATTGGATGAACTACATTCCTTAAGAATGAATAGCTATTCGAGTAAACATTTTGATGCATAAAATGACGTAAATGTTAATCCAATGACACCAAGTCGGTTATTGGATGAACTACATTCCTTAAGAAAGAAAAGTGATTAGAATAAGCCTTGGGAAGCACAAAATGACGTAAATGTAAATCCAATGACACAAATACACTTATTGGATGAACTACAATTCTTATGAACGAAAAGTGATTATAGTAAGCCTTGGATGGGACAAAATGATGTAAATGTTAATCCAATGACATAAACACACTTATAGGATGAACTACACCCTTAACCACGAAAAGTGATTAGAATAAGCCTTATGATGCACAAAATGACGTCAATGTTAATCCAATGACACAAACGCACTTGTGGGATGAACTAAATTCTTTAAGAACGCATGTGATTAGAATAAGCTTTGGGTTTCACAAAATGACGTAAATGTTAATCCGATGATACAAAACACACTTATTGGATGAACTACATTCCTTAAGAATGAAAAGTAATAAGAATAAGCAATGGGATGCACAAAATGATGTAAATGTTAGTTCAATTATACAAACTCACTTATTGGATTAACTACATTCCTTAAGAATGAAAAGTGATTAGAATAAACCTTGGGATGCACAAAATGACGTAAATGTTAGTCCAATGGCACAAACACAATTATTGGATGAACTACATCCTTAAGCATGAAAAGTGATTAGAATAAGCATTTGGATGCACAAAATGACGTCAATGTTAATCCAAAGACACAAAAGCACTTGTCGGATGAACTACATTCTTTAAGAACGAATGTGATTAGAATAAGCCTTGGGATGCACAAAATGCCGTAAATTTTAAATTAATGACACAAAACACACTTATTGGATGAACTACATTCCTGAAGAACGAAAATTGATTAGAATAAGATTTGGGATGCACAAAATGACGTAAATGTTAATCCGATGATACAAAACACACTTATTGGATGAACTACATTCCTTAAGAACGAAAAATGATTAGAATGAGTCTTGGGATGCACAAAATGACGTAAATGTTAATCCAATGACACAAACGCACTTTTTGGATGAACTACATTCCTTATGAACGAAAAGTGATTAGAATGAGTCTTGGGGTGCACAAAATGACGTAAATGTTAAATTAATGACACCAACACACTTATTGGATGAACTACATTCGTTAAGAACAAAAAGTGAATAGAATAAGCCTTGGGATGCACAAAATGACGTAAATGATCATCCATTAAAACAAACGAACTTAGTGGATGAAGAACATTGGTTAAGAACAAAAATGGATATGAATAAGCCTTGGGATGCACAAAATGACGAAAATGTTGATCCAATGACCCAAACGCACTTATTGGACGAAGTAAATTCTTTAAGAGCGAAAAGTGATTAGGATAATCCTTGCGATGCACAAAATGACATAAATGTTAAATTCATGACACAAAACACACTTATTGGATGAACTACATTCCTTAAGAACGAAAAGTGATTAGGATAAGTCTTAGAATTCACAAAATGATGTATATGTTAATCCAATGAAACAAACACACTTATTGGATGAACTACATTCCTTAACAATGAAAAGTGATTAGAATAAGCCTTGGGATGCACAAAATGACATAAATGATAGTCAATTGATACAAACGCTCTTATTGGTTGAACTACATTCTTTATGAATGAAAAGTTATTCGAGTAAACATTTTGATGCATAAAATGATGTAAATGTTAATCCAATGTCACAAACTCAGTTATTGGATGAACTACATTCTTAAAAATGAAAAGTGATTAGAATAAGCCTTGGGAAGCACAAAATGACGTAAATGTAAACCCAATGACACAAATAGACTTATTGGATGAACAACAATTCTTAAGAACGAAAAGTGATTATAATAAGCCTTGGATTGAACAAAATGATGTAAATGTTATTCCAATGATACAAACACACTTATTGGATGAACTACATCCTTAAGCACGAAAAGTGATTAGAATAAGCCAAAATGACGTCAATGTTAATCCAATGACACAAACGTACTTGTGGGATGAACTAAATTCCTTAAGAACAAAAAATGATGACACAAAATGATGTAAATATTAAAATAATGACACAAAAAGCATTTATTGGATGAACTACAATCCTTAAGAAAGCAAAGTGATTAGAATAAGCTTTGGGATGCACAAAATGACTTAAATATTCATCCAATGACACAAACGCACATAGTGGTTGAACAACATTGGTTATGAATGAAAATGGATTAGAATAAGCCTTGGGATGCACAAAATGACGTAAATATTAATCAAATGACACAATAACATTTATTAGGTGAACTACAATGGTTGAGAATGAAAATGGATTAGAATAAGCCTTGGGATGCAAAAAATGCCGTAAATGTTAATCCAATGACACAAATGCACTTATTGGATGAACTACATTCCTTAAGCTTGAAAAGTAATTGGAATAAGCCTTGGGATGCACAAAATGACGTAAATGTTAATCCAATGACATAAACGCACTTATTGGATGAACTACATTCTTTAAGAACGAAAAGTGATTACAATAAGCCTTGGGATGCACACAATGACGTAAATGTTAATCCAATGACTAAAACTCCTTTATTGGATGAACTACATTCCTTAAGATTAAATAGTGGTTAGAATAAGTCTTGGGATGCACAACATGACGTAAAGGTTAAATGATTGATCCAAAACGTACTTATTGGATGAAATAAATTCTTTAAGAACGTAAAGTGATTAGAATAAGCCTTGGGATGCACAAAATAACCGAAATGTTAATCCAATGACACACTTACTTATTGGATGAACTACATTCCTTAAGAACGAAAAGTGATTAGAATAAGCCTTGGGATGCACAAAATGACGTAAATATTATTCCAATGACAAAAACGCACTTATTGGATGAACTACATTCCTTAACAATGAAAAGTGAATAGAATAAGCCTTGGGATGCCCAAAATGATGTAAATTTTAATCCGATGATACAAAACACACTTATTGGATGAACTACATTCCTTAAGAACAAAAAGTGATTAGAATAAGCCTTGGGATGCACAACATGACGTAAATGTAAATCCAATGACACAAACACACTTATTGGATGAACTACAATTCTTAAGAACGAAAAGTGATTAAAATAAGCTTTGATTGCACAAAATGATGTAAATGTGAATCCAATGACACAAACACACTTATTGGATGAACTACATCCTTAAGCACGAAAAGTGATTAGAATAAGCCTTAGGATGCACAAAATGACGTCAATGTTAATCCAATGACACAAACGCACTTATCGGATGAACTACATTCTTTAAGAACGAATGTGATTAGAATAAGCGTTGGGATGCACAAAATATTGTAAATGTTAAATTTATGACACAAAACACACTTATTGGTTAAATTACACTCCTTAAGAACGAAAAGTGATTTAAATAAGACTTGGGATGCACAAAATGCCGTAAATGTTAAATTAATGACACAAAACGTACTTATCGGATGAACTACATTCCTTATGAACGAAAAGTGATTAGAATAAGCCTTGGGTTGCACAAAACGACGTAAATGTTAATCCAATGACCCAAACGCACTTATTGGATGAACTACATTCCTTAAGAACGAAAAGTGATTGGAAAAAGCCTTGGGATGCAATAAATGACGTAAATATTCATCCATTGACCCAAACGAACATAGTGGATGAACAACATTGGTTATGAACAAACTTTGATTAGAATAAGCCATGGGATGCACAAAATGGCGTTAACGTTAATCCAATGACCTTAAGAACAAAAAGTGATTAGGATAAGCCTTGCGATGCAAAAAATGACATAAATGATAATCCAATGAGACAAACGCACTTATTCGATGAACTACATTCTTTAAGAACGAAAAATGATTAGAATAAGCCTGACGATGCACAAAATGATGTAAATATTAAAATAATGACACAAAACGCATTTATTGGATGAACTACCTTCCTTAAGAAAGAAAAGTGATTACAATAAGCCTTGGGATGCACAAAATGACGTAAATGTTCATCCAATGACACAAACGCACATTGTGGTTGAACAAAATTTGTTAAGAATGAAAAAGGATTAGAATAAGCCTTGGGATGCACAAAATGACGTAAATATTAATCAAATGACACAATAACACTTATTGGTTAAATTACACTCCTTAAGAACGAAAAGTGATTTAAATAAGACTTGGGATGCACAAAATGCCGTAAATGTTAAATTAATGACACAAAACGTACTTATTGGATGAACTACATTCCTTATGAACGAAAAGTGATTAGAATAAGCCTTGGGTTGCACAAAACGACGTAAATGTTAATCCAATGACCCAAACGCACTTATTGGATGAACTACATTCCTTAAGAACGAAAAGTGATTGGAAAAAGCCTTGGGATGCAATAAATGACGTAAATATTCATCCATTGACCCAAACGAACTTAGTGGATGAACAACATTGGTTATGAATAAACTTTGATTAGAATAAGCCATGGGATGCACAAAATGACGTTAACGTTAATCCAATGACCTTAAGAACAAAAAGTGATTAGGATAAGCCTTGCGATGCAGAAAATGACATAAATGATAATCCAATGAGACAAACGCACTTATTCGATGAACTACATTCTTTAAGAACGAAAAACGATTAGAATAAGCCTGAGGATGCACAAAATGATGTAAATATTAAAATAATGACACAAAACGCATTTATTGGATGAACTACATTCCTTAAGAAAGAAAAGTGATTACAATAAGCCTTGGGATGCACAAAATGACGTAAATGTTCATCCAATGACACAAACGCACATTGTGGTTGAACAAAATTGGTTAAGAATGAAAAAGGATTAGAATAAGCCTTGGGATGCACAAAATGACGTAAATATTAATCAAATGACACAATAACATTTATTGGGTGAACTACATTGGTTGAGAATGAAAATGGATTTGAATAAGCCTTGGAATTCACAAAATGACGTAAATGTTAATCCAATGACACTAATGCACTTATTGGATGAACTACATTCCTTAAGCACGAAAAGTTACTGGAATAAGCCTTGGGATGCACAAAATGACGTAAATGTTAATCCAATGACACAAACGCACTTATTGGATGAACTACATTCTTTAAGAACGTAAAGTGATTAGAATAAGCCTTGGGATGCACAAAATAACCTAAATGTTAATCCAATGACACACTTACTTATTGGATAAACTACATTCCTTTAGAACGAAAAGTGATTAAAATAAACCTTGGGATGCACAAATTGACGTAAATGTTAATCCAATGACACAAACGCACTTATTGGATGAACTACATTCCTTAAGCACGAAAAAGTAATTGCAATAAGCCTTGGGATGCACAAAATGACGTAAATGTTAATCCAATGACACAAACGCACTTATTGGATGAACTACATTATCTAAGAACGAAATGTGATTAGAATAAGCCTTAGGATGCACAAAATGACGTAAATGTTAAATTAATGACACAAAACGCACTTATTGGATGAACTACATTCCTTAAGAACGAAAAGGGATTGGAATAAGCCTTGGGATGCACAAAATGAGGTAAATGTTCATCCAATGACACAAACGCACTTAGTGGTTGAACAGCATTGGTTAAGAACGAAAATGGATTAGAATAAACATTGTGATGCACAAAATGACTTAAATGTTAATCCAATGACACAAACGCACTTATTGGACGAACTACTTTCTTTTAGAACGAAAAATGATTAGAATAAGCCATCGGATGCACAAAATGATGTAAATGTTAATCCAATGACACAAACACAGTTATTGGATGAACTACATTCCTTAAGTATGAAAAGTAATTAGATTATGCCTTGGGATGTACAAAATGACGTAAATATTAATCCAATGTCACAAACGCACTTATTGGGTGAACTACATTGGTTAAGAACGAAAATGGATTTAAATAAGCCTTGGGATGCACAAAATGACGTAAATGTTAATCCAATCATACAAACACACTTATTGGATGAACTACATTCTTTAAGGAAGAAATGTGATTAGAATAAGCCTTTGGATGCACCAAATGGCGTAAATGTTAAATTAATGACCCAAAACACACTTATTGGATGAACTACATTCTTTAAGAACGAAAAGAGATTAGAATAAGCCTTGGGATGCACAAAATGACGTACCTGTTAATCCAATGACACAAACTCACTTATTGGATGAACTACATTCCTTAAGAATGAAAAGTGATTATAATAAGCCTTGGGAAGCACAAAATGACGTAAATATTAATCCAATGACACAAACGCACTTATTGGGTGAACTACATTGGTTAAGAATGAAAACGGACTACTATAACCCTTGGGATGCACAAAATGACGTAAATGTTAATCCAATGACACAAATGCAATTTTTGGATGAACTACATTCCTTAAGCACGAAAACTGATTGTAATAAGCCTTGGGATGCAAAATGCACTTATTGGATGAACTACATTGGTTAAGACCAAAATGGAATACAATAAGCTTTGGGATGCACAAAATGACGTAAATGTTAATCCAATGACACAAACGCACTTATTGGATGAACTACATTCTTTAAGAACGTAAAGTGATTAGAATAAGCCTTGGGATGCACAAAATAACCTAAATGTTAATCCAATGACACACTTACTTATTGGATAAACTACATTCCTTTAGAACGAAAAGTGATTAAAATAAACCTTGGGATGCACAAAATGACGTAAATGTTAATCCAATGACACAAACGCACTTATTGGATGAACTACATTCTTTAAGAACGTAAAGTGATTAGAATAAGCCTTGGGATGCACAAAATAACCTAAATGTTAATCCAATGACACACTTACTTATTGGATAAACTACATTCCTTTAGAACGAAAAGTGGGTTAAAATAAACCTTGGGATGCACAAAATGACGTAAATGTTAATCCAATGACACAAACGCACTTATTGGATGAACTACATTCCTTAAGCACGAAAAAGTAATTGCAATAAGCCTTGGGATGCACAAAATGACGTAAATGTTAATCCAATGACACAAACGCACTTATTGGATGAACTACATTATTTAAGAACGAAATGTGATTAGAATAAGCCTTAGGATGCACAAAATGACGTAAATGTTAAATTAATGACACAAAACGCACTTATTGGATGAACTACATTCCTCAAGAACGAAAAGGGATTGGAATAAGCCTTGGGATGCACAAAATGAGGTAAATGTTCATCCAATGACACAAACGCACTTAGTGGTTGAACAACATTGGTTAAGAACGAAAATGGATTAGAATAAACATTGTGATGCACAAAATGACTTAAATGTTAATCCAATGACACAAACGCACTTATTGGACGAACTACTTTCTTTTAGAACGAAAAATGATTAGAATAAGCCATCGGATGCACAAAATGATGTAAATGTTAATCCAATGACACAAACACAGTTATTGGATGAACTACATTCCTTAAGTATGAAAAGTAATTAGATTATGCCTTGGGATGTACAAAATGACGTAAATATTAATCCAATGTCACAAACGCACTTATTGGGTGAACTACATTGGTTAAGAACGAAAATGGATTTAAATAAGCCTTGGGATGCACAAAATGACGTAAATGTTAATCCAATCATACAAACACACTTATTGGATGAACTACATTCTTTAAGGAAGAAATGTGATTAGAATAAGCCTTTGGATGCACCAAATGGCGTAAATGTTAAATTAATGACCCAAAACACACTTATTGGATGAACTACATTCTTTAAGAACGAAAAGTGATTAGAATAAGCCTTGGGATGCACAAAATGACGTACCTGTTAATCCAATGACACAAACTCACTTATTGGATGAACTACATTCCTTAAGAATGAAAAGTGATTAGAATAAGCCTTGGGAAGCACAAAATGACGTAAATATTAATCCAATGACACAAACGCACTTATTGGGTGAACTACATTGGTTAAGAATGAAAACGGACTACTATAACCCTTGGGATGCACAAAATGACGTAAATGTTAATCCAATGACACAAATGCAATTTTTGGATGAACTACATTCCTTAAGCACGAAAACTGATTGTAATAAGCCTTGGGATGCAAAATGCACTTATTGGATGAACTACATTGGTTAAGACCAAAATGGAATACAATAAGCTTTGGGATGCACAAAATGACCAAAATGTTAATCCAATGACACAAACGCAGTTATTGGATGAACTACATTCCTTAAGCACGAAAAAGTAATTCGAATAAGCCTTGGGATGCACAAAATGACGTAACTGTTAACCAATGACAAAAACGCACTTATTGGATGAACTACATTCCTTAAGAACGAAAAGTGATTAGAATAATCCTTTAGATGCACAAAATGACGTAAATGTTAATCTAATGACACAAACACACTTATTGAATGAACTACATTCCTTTAGAATGAAAAGTGATTAGAATAAACCTTCGGATGCAGAAAATGACGTAAATGTTAATCCAATGACACAAACACACTCTTTGAATGAAATATATTCCTTAAGAAGGAAAAGTGATTCGAATAAAATTTTGGATGCACCAAATGACGTAAAGGTTAAGTTAATTATCCAAAACGCACTTATTGGATGAACTACATTCTTTAAGAACGAAAAGTAATTAGAATAAGCCTTAGGATGCACAAAACGACGTACATGTTAATCCAATGACACAAACTCACTTATTGGATGAACTACATTCCTTAAGAACAAAAAGTGATTAGATTATGCCTTGGGAAGTACAAAATGACGTAAATATTAATCCAATGACACAAACGCACTTATTGGGTGAACTACATTGGTTAAGAACGAAAACGGATTAGAATAACCCTTGGGATGCACAAAAGGACTAAAATGTTAATCCAATGACACAAACGCATTTTTTGGATGAACTACATTCCTTAAGCACGAAAAGTGATTGTAATAAGCCTTGGGATGCACAAAATGACAAAATGTTAATCCAATGACACAAATGCACTTATTGGATGAACTACATTCTTTAAGAACAAAAAGTGATTAGAATAAGCCTTAGGATGCACAAAATGATGTAAATGTTAATCCAATGACCCAAACGCACTTATTTGATGAACTTCATTCTTTAAGAACGAAAAGTGATGAGAATAAGCCTTAGGATTCACCAAATGACATAAATGTGAAATTAATGATCCAAAACCCACTTATTGGATGAATTACATTCTTTAAGAACGAAAGTTGATTAGAATAGGCGTTGGGATGCACTAAATGACGTAAATGTTAAATTAATGACACTAAACTCACTTATTGGATGAACTACATTCCTTAAGAAGGAAAAGAGATTAGAATAAGCCTTGGGATGCACCAATTGACGTAAATATTATTCCAATGACACAAATGCACTTATTGGATGAACTACATTCTTTAAGAACAAAAAGTGATTAGAATAAGCCTTAGGATGCACAAAATGATGTAAATGTTAATCCAATGACCAAAACGCACTTATTTGATGAACTACATTCTTTAAGAACGAAAATTGATTGGAATTAGCTTTAGGATGCACCAAATGACAAAAATGTTAAATTAAATACCCAAAACATACATATTGGATGAACTACATTCTTTAAGAACGAAAAGTTATTAAAATAAGCCTTGGGATGCTCAAAATGACATAAAAGTTAATTTAATGACACAAATTCACTTATAGGATGAACTACATTCCTTAAGAACAAAAATTGATTTGAATAGACCTTGGCATGCACAAAATGACGTAAATATTAATCCAATGACACAAACGCACTTATTGGGTGAACTACATTTGTTAAGAACGAAAATTGATTAGAATAAGCCTTGGGATGCACAAAATGACGTAAATGTTAATCCGATGACACAAACACACTTATTGGATGAACTACATTCCTTAAGAATGAAAAGTTATTAGAATAAGTCGTAGGATGCAAAAAATGATGTAAATGTTAAATTAATGACACAGAACGCACTATTTGGATGAACTACATTCCTTAAAAACGAAAAGTGATTACAATAACCCTTGGGATGCACAAAATGACGTAAATGATCATGGAAAGACACAAACGAAATTCTCGAATGAACTACATTATTTTAGAAAGAAAAGTGATTAGAATAAGCCTTAAGATGCACAAAATGACGTAAATGTTAAATTAATGACCCAAAACGCACTTATTGGATGAACTACATTCTTTAAGAACGAAAAGTGATTAGAAGAATCGTTAGGATGCATAAAATGACGTAAATGTTAATCCAATGACACAAACACACTAATTGAATGAACTATATTCCTTAAGAACGAAAAGTGATTGGAATAAACCTTGGGAGGCACAAAATGACGTAAATCTTAATCCAATGACACAAACACACTTATTGGATGAACTAAATTCCTTAAGAACGAAAAGTGATTAGAAGAATGCTTGGGATGCATAAAATGACGTAAATGTTAATCCAATGACACAAACACACTCATTGAATGAACTTCATTCCTTAAGACTGAAAAGTGATTGGAATAAACCTTGGGATGCACAAAATGAAATAAATCTTAATCCAATGACACAAACTCACTTATTGGAAGAACTAAATTCCTTAAGAACGAAAAGTGATTAGAATAAGCATTGGGATGCACAAAATGACAGATATTTTAATCCAATGACACAAACGCACTTATTGGATGAACTCATTCTTTAAGAACGAAAAGTGATTAAAATAAGCCTTACGATGCACCAAATGACGTAAAGGTTAAATTAATGATCCAAAATGCACTTATTGGATGATCTACATTCTTTAAGAATTAAAATGATTAGAATCAGGCTTGGGATGCACATAATGACGTAAATGTTAATCTAATGACACAAACTAACTTATTGGATGAACTACATTCCTTAAGAACGAAAAGTGATTAGAATAAGCCTTGGGATGCACAAAATGACGTAAATATTAATCCAATGACACAAACACACTTATAAGGTGAACAACATTTGTTAAGAACGAAAACGAATTAGAAGAAGCCTTGAGTTGAACAAAATGACGTAAATGTCAATCCAATGAAACAAACGCACTTATTGGATAATCTACATTCATTAAGAACGAAAAGTGATTAGAATAAGCCTTGGGATGCACAAAATGACGTAAAAGTTAAATTAATGACACAAAACACACTTATTGGATGAAGAACATTCCTTAAGAACGAAAAATGATTAGAATAAGTCTTGGGATGCACAAAATGACGTAAATGTTAATCCAATGACACAAACAAACTTATTGGATGAACTACATTCTTTAGGCACGAAAAATGATTGGAATAAGCCTTGGGATGCACAAAATGACGTAAAGTTTAATCAAATAACACAAACGCCCTTATTGGATGAACTACATTCTTTAAGAACAAAAAGTGATTAGAATATGCCTTGGGATGCACAAAATGACGTAAATGTTCATCCAATGACCCAAACATACTTATTGGATGAACTACATTCTTTAAGAACGAAAAGTGATTAGAATAATCCTTAAGAAGCACTAAATGACATAAATGTTAAACTAATGACCCAAAACCCCGTTATTGGATGAACTACACTCTTTAAGAAGGAAATGTGATTAGAATAAGCCTCTAGATGCACAAAATGACGTAAATGTTAATCCAATGACACAAACTCACTTATTGGATGAACTACTTTCCTTAAGAATGAAAAGTGTTTAGATTAAGCTTTGGGATGCACAAAATGGCGTAAATATGAATCCAATGAACCAAACGCACTTATTGGGTGAACTACATTAGTTAAGAACGAAAATTGATTAGAACAAGCCTTGGGATGCAGAAAATGACGTAAATGTTAATCCAATGACACAAACCCACTTATTGGATGAACTACATTCCTTAATAAAAAAAAGTGATTAGAATAAGCCTTAGGATGCACCAAATGACGTAAATGTTAAATTAATGATCCAGAACGCACTTATTGGATGAACTACATTCTTTAAGAACGAAAATTGATTAGAATAAGCATTGGGATGCACAAAATGACGTAAATTTTAATCCAATGACACAAACGCACTAATTGGATGAACTAAATTCATTAAGAACAAAAAGTGATTAGAATATGCCATGGGATGCACAAAATGACAGAAATGTTAATCCAATGACACAAACGCACTTATTGGATGAACTATATTCTTTAAGAACGAAAAGTGATTAAAATAAGCCTTAGGATGCACCAAATGACGTAAAGGTTAAATTATTGATCCAAAACGCACTTATTGGATGAACTACATTCCTTTAGAACGAAAAGGGATTAAATTAAGCATTGGGATGCACAAAATGACGTAAATATTGATCCAATGACACAAACGCACTAATAAAGTGAACTACATTGGTTAAGAACGAAAACGAATTAGAATAAGCTTTGAGATGCACAAAATAAAGTAAATGTTAATCCAATAACACAAACACACCTATTGGATGAACTACATTCTTTAAGAACGAAAAGTGATGAGAATAAGCCATGGGATGCACAAAACGACGTAAAAGTTAAATTAATGATACAAAACACATTTATTAGATGAACTACATTCCTTAAGAACGAAAAGTGATTAGAATAAGCCATGGGATGCACAAAATGACGTAAATAATAATCCAATGACACAAACGCACTTATTGGATGAACTATATTCCTTAAGCACGAAAAGTTATTAGAATAAGCCTTGGGATGCACAAAATGACGTAACGTTTAATCCAATGACACAGACGCACTAATTGGATAAACTATATTCTTTAAGATAAATAAGTGATTAGAATATGCCTTGGGGTGCACAAAATGACGTAAATGTTAATCCAATGACCTAAAAGAACTTATTGGATGAACTACATTCTTAAAGAACGAAAAGTGGTTAGAATAATCCTTAGGAAGCACGAAATGACGTAAATGTGAAATTAATGACCCAAAGCGCCGTTTAATCCAATGACACAAACGCACTAATAAAGTGAACTACATTGGTTAAGAACGAAAACAAATTAGAATAAGCCTTGAGATGCACAAAATAACGTAAATGTCAATCCAATGAATCAAACGCACTTATTGGATAATCTACATTCATTAAGAACGAAAATTGATTAGAATAAGCCTTGGGATGCACAAAATGACGTAAATGTTAATCCGATGACACAAACGCACTTATTGGATGAACTACACTCCTTAGGCATGAAAAATGATTGGAATAAGCCTTGGGATGCACAAAATGACGTAATGTTTAATCCAATGACACAAACGCCCTTATTGGATTAACTACATTCTTTAAGAACAAAAAGTGATTAGAATATGCCTTGGGATGCACAAAATGACGTAAATGTTCATCCAATGACCCAAACGTACTTATTGGATGAACTACATTCTTTAAGAACGAAAAGTTATTCGAATAATCCTTAAGAAGCACCAAATGACGTAAATGTTAAACTAATGACCCAAAACCCCGTTATTTGATGAACTACACTCTTTAAGAAGGAAATGTGATTAGAATAAGCCTCCAGATGCACAAAATGACGTAAATGTTAATCCAATGAAACAAACTCACTTATTGCATGAACTACATTCCTTAAGAACGAAAAGTGATTAGAATAAGCTTTGGGATGCACAAAATGGCGTAAATATTAATCCAATGACACAAACGCACATATTGGGTGAACTACATTAGTTAAGAACGAAAATTGATTAGAACAAGCCTTGGGATGCAGAAAATGACGTAAATGTTAATCCAATGACACAAACACACTTATTGGATGAACTACATTCTTTAATAACGAAAAGTGATTAGAATAAGCCTTAGGATGCACCAAATGACGTAAATGTTAAATTAATGATCCAGAACGCACTTATTGGATGAACTACATTCTATAAGAACGAAAATGGGTTAGAATAGGCATTGGGATGCACGAAATGACGTAAAAGTTAATCCAATGACACAAACGCAATTATTGGATGAACTACATTCCTTTAGTACGAAAAGTGATTGGAACAAGCCTTGGGATGCAGAAAATGACGTAAATGTTAATCCAATGACACAAACCCACTTATTGGATGAACTACATTCCTTAATAAAAAAAATGTGATTAGAATAAGCCTTAGGATGCACCAAATGACGTACATGTTAAATTAATGATCCAGAACGCACTTATTGGATGAACTACATTCTTTAAGAACGAAAATTGATTAGAATAAGCATTGGGATGCACAAAATGACGTAAATTTTAATCCAATGACACAAACGCACTAATTGGATGCACAAAATTCATTAAGAACAAAAAGTGATTAGAATATGCCATGGGATGCACAAAATGACAGAAATGTTAATCCAATGACACAAACGCACTTATTGGATGAACTATATTCTTTAAGAACGAAAAGTGATTAAAATAAGCATTAGGATGCACCAAATGACGTAAAGGTTAAATTAATGATCCAAAACGCACTTATTGGATGAACTACATTCCTTAAGAACGAAAAGTGATTAAATTAAGCCTTGGGATGCACAAAATGACGTAAATATTGATCCAATGACACAAACGTACTAATAAAGTGAACTACATTGGTTAAGAACGAAAACGAATTAGAATAAGGCTTGAGATACACAAAATAACGTAAATGTTAATCCAATGACACAAACGCAGCTATTGCATGAACTACATTCTTTAAGAACAAAAAGTGATGAGAATAAGCCATGGGATGCACAAAATGATGTAAAAGATAAATTAATGATACAAAACACACTTATTAGATGAACTACATTCCTTAAGAACAAAAAGTGATGAGAATAAGCCATGGGATGCACAAAATGACGTAAAAGTTAAATTAATGATACAAAACACACTTATTAGATGAACTACATTCCTTAAGAACGAAAAGAGATTAGAATAAGCCATGGGATGCACAAAATGACTTAAATGTTAATCCAATGACACAAACGCACTTATTGGATGAACTATATTTCTTAAGCTTGAATAGTTATTTGAATAAGCCTTGGGATGCACAAAATGACGTAACGTTTAATCCAATGACACAAACGCACTTATTGGATAAACTATATTCTTTAAGATAAATAAGTGATTAGAATATACCTTGGGGTGCACAAAATGACGTAAATGTTAATCCAATGACCTAAAAGTACTTATTGGATGAACTACATTCTTAAAGAACGAAAAGTGATTAGAATAATCCTTAGGAAGCACGAAATGACGTAAATGTTAAATTAATGACCCAAAACGCCGTTATTGGATGAACTACACTCTTTAAGAACGAAATGTGATTTTAATAACCCTCGAGATGCACAAAATGACGTAAATGTTAATCCAATGACACAAACTCACCTTTTGGATGAACAACATTCCTTAATAACGAAAAGTGATTAGAATAAGCTTTGGGATGCACTAAATGACGTAAATGTTAATCCATTGACACAAACACCCTAATTGGTTGAACTACATTCCTTAAGAACGAAAAGTGATTAGGATAAGTCTTGTGATGCACAAAATGACGTAAATTTTAATCCAATGACACAAACAAACTTATTGGATGAACTACATTCCTTAACAATGAAAAGTGATTAGAATAAGCCTTGGGATGCACAAAATGACATAAATGTTAGTCAATCGATACAAACGCACTTATTCGTTGAACTACATTCTTTAAGAATGAAAAGTTATTCGAGTAAACATTTTGATGCATAAAATGACGTAAATCTTAATCCAATGATACAAACTCACTTATTGGATGAACTAAATTCCTTAAGCACGAAAAGTGATTAGAATAAGCCTTGGGATGCACAAAAAGACAGAAATGTTAATCCAAGGACACAAACGCACTTATTGGATGAACTAAAATCTTTTAGAACGAAAAGTGATTAACATTAGCCTTAGGATGCACCAAATGACGTAAAGGTTAAATTAATGATCCAAAATCCACTTATTGGATGAACTACATTCCTTAAGAACGAAAATTGATTTGAATAGACCTTGGGATGCGCAAAATGACGTAAATATTAGTCCAATGACACAAACGCACTTATTAGGTTAACTACATTAGTTAAGAACAAAAATGATTAGAATAAGCCTTGGGATGCACATAATAATGTAAATGTTAATCTAATGACACAAACTCACTATTTGGATGAACTACATTCCTTAAGAACGAAAAGTGATTAAATTAAGCTTTGGGATGCACAAAATGACGTAAATATTTATCCAATGACACAAACACACTTATAAAATGAACTACAATGGTTAACAACGAAAAAGGATTAGAATAAGCCTGGGGATGCACAGAATGACGTAAAGTTTAACCCAATGACACAAATGTACTTATTGGATGAACTATATTCTTTAATAACAAAAAGTGATTAGAATAAGCCTTGGGATGCACAAAATGACGTAAATGTTCATCCAATGACACAAACACACTTATTGGATGAACTACATTCCTTAAGTACGAAAAGTGATTAGAATAAGCCTTGGGATGCACAAAATGACGTAAATGTTCATCCTATGACACAAACGCACTTATTAGGTTAACTACATTAGTTAAGAACGAAAATGATTAGAATAAGCCTTGGGATGCACATAATGACGTAAATGTTAATCTAATGACACAAACTCACTATTTTGATGAACTACATTCCTTCAGAACGAAAAGTGATTAAATTAAGCCTTGGGATGCACAAAATGACGTAAATATTAATCCAATGACACAAACACACTTATAAAATGAACTACAATGGTTAACAACGAAAAACGATTAGAATAAGCCTTAGGATGCACCAAATGACGTAAAGGTTAAATTAATGATCCAAAATGCACTTATTGGATGAACTACATTCCTTATGAACGAAAATTGATTTGAATAGACCTTGGGATGCACAAAATGACGTAAATATTAATCCAATGACACAAACGCACTTATTAGGTTAACTACATTAGTTAAGAAAGAAAATGATTAGAATAAGCCTTGGGATGCACATAATGACGTAAATGTTAAATTTATGACACATACACGCTTATTAGATGAACTACATTCCTTAAATACGAAAATTGATTAGAAAAAGCCTTGGGATGCACAAAATGACGTAAATGTTCATCCAATGACACAAATGCACTTACTGGATGAACTACATCCTTAAGTACGAAAAGTGATTAGAATAAGACAAGGGATGCACAAAACGACGTAAATTTTAAATCATTGACACAAACACACTTATTGGATGAACTACATTCCTTAACAATGAAAAGTGATTAGAATAAGCCTTGGGATGCACAAAATGACATAAATGTTAGTCAATCGATACAAACGCACTTATTGGTTGAACTATATTCTTTAAGAATGAAAAGTTATTCGAGTAAACATTTTGATGCATAAAATGACTAAAATATTAATCCAATGATACAAACTAACTTATTGGATGAACTAAATTCCTTAAGCACGAAAAGTGATTAGAATAAGCCTTGGGATGCACAAAAAGAGAGAAATGTTAATCCAATGACACAAACGCAATTATTGGATGAACTACATTCTTTTAGAACGAAAAGTGATTAAAATGAGCCTTAGGATGCACCAAATGATGTAAAGGTTAAATTAATGATCCAAAATGCACTTATTGGATGAACTACATTCCTTAAGAACGAAAATTGATTTGAATAGACCTTGGGATGCACAAAATGACGTAAATATTAATCCAATGACACAAATGCACTTATTAGGTTAACTACATTAGTTAAGAACGAAAATGATTAGAATAAGCCTTGGGATGCACATAATGACGTAAATGTTAATCTAATGACACAAACTCACTATTTGGATGAACTACATTCCTTAAGAACGAAAAGTGATTAAATTAAGCCTTGGGATGCACAAAATGACGTAAATATTAATCCAATGACACAAACACACTTATAAAATGAACTACAATGGTTAACAACGAAAAAGGATTAGAATAAGCCTGGGGATGCACAAAATGACGTAAAGTTTAACCCAATGACACAAATGCACTTATTGGATGAACTATATTCTTTAATAACAAAGAGTGATTAGAATAAGCCTTGGGATGCACAAAATGACGTAAATGTTCATCCTATGACACAAACGCACTTATTAGGTTAACTACATTAGTTAAGAACGAAAATGATTAGAATAAGCCTTGGGATGCACATAATAACGTAAATGTTAATCTAATGACCCAAACTCACTATTTGGATGAACTACATTCCTTCAGAACGAAAAGTGATTAAATTAAGCCTTGGGATGCACAAAATGACGTAAATATTAATCCAATGACACAAACACACTTATAAAATGAACTACAATGGTTAACAATGAAAAAGGATGAGAATAAGCCTTGGGATGCACAAATTGACGTAAAGTTTAACCCAATGACACAAATGCACTTATTGGATGAACTATATTCTTTAATAACAAAAAGTGATTACAATAAGCCTTGGGATGCACAAAATGACGGAAATGTTCATCCAATGACACAAACGCACTTATTGGATGAACTACATTCCTTATGTACGAAAAGTGATTAGAATAAGCCTTGGGATGCACAAAATGACGTAAATGTTAAATTTATGACACATACGCGCTTATTAGATGTACTACATTCCTTAAGTACGAAAAGTGATTAGAATAAGCCTTGGGATGCACAAAATGACGTAAATGTTCATCCAATGACACAAATGCACTTATTGGATGAACTACATCCTTAAGTACGAAAAGTTATTAGAATAAGACAAGGGATGCACAAAATGACCTAAATGTTAAATTAATGACACAACCGCGCTTACTGGATGAACTACATTCCTTAAGTACGAAAAGGGATTAGAATAAGCCTTGGGATGCACAAAATGACATAAATGTTCATCCAATGACACAAACGTGCTTGTTGGATGAACAACATCCCTTAAGTACGAAAATTGATTAGAATAAGCCTTGGGATGCACAGAATGACGTAAATATTCAACTAATGACAAAAATACATTTATTGGATGAACTACATTCCTTAGGAACGAAAAGTGATTAGAATAAGCCTTGGGATGCACAAAATGACGTAACTGTTAATCCAATGACACAAACGCACTTATTGGGTGCGCTACATTGGCTAAGAACGAAAATGGATTAGAATAAGCCTTGGGATGCACAAAATGACGTAAATGTTAATTTAATGACAAATACACACTTATTGGATGAACTACATTCCTTATGAACGGAAAGTGATTTGAATAAGCCTTGGGATTCACAAAATGCATAAATGTAAATCCAATGACAACAACGCACTTATTGGATGAACTACATTCTTTAAGAACGAATAATGATTAGAATAAGCCATAGGATGCACAAAATGACGTAACTGTAAATTAATGACCCAAAACTCACCTATTGGGTGAACTACATTGGTTAAGAACAAAAATGGATTAGAATAAGCCTTGGGATGCACAAAATGACAAACACACTTATTGGATGAACTACATTCTTTATGAATAAAAAGGATTAAAATAAGCCTTAGGATGCACAAAATGACGTAAAGGTTAAATTAATGATCCAAAACGTACTTATTGGATAAACTACATTCTTTAAGAAAGAAAATGATTAGAATAAGCCTTGGGATGCACAAAATGACGTAAAAGTTAAATAAATGATAAAAACTCACTTATTGGATGAACTACATTCTTTAAGAACGAAATGTGATTAGAATAAGCCTTAGGATTCACAAAATGACGTCAATGTTAAATTAATGACACAAAACACACTTATTGGATGAACTACATTGGTTAAGAACGAAAATGGATTAGAATAAGCCTTGGGATGCACAAAATGATGAAAATGTTAATCCAATGACACAAACGCAGTTATTGGATGAACTACATTCCTTAAGCACGAGAAAGTAATTGGAATACGACTTGGGATGCACAAAATGATGTAAATGTTAATCCAATGACTCAAACGCACTTATTGGATGAACTACATTCAATAAAAACGAAAAGTGAGTCGAATAAACCTTTGGATGCACCAAATGACGTAAAGGTTAAATTAATTATCCAAAACACACTTATTGGATGAACTACATTCTTTAAGAACGAAAAGTAATAGGAATAAGCCTTAGGATGCACAAAATGACGTAAATGTTAATCCAATGACACAAACTCACATATTGGAAGTAAAAAATGACGTAAATATTAATCCAATGATACAAACGCACTTATTGGGTGCACTACATTGGTTAAGAACGAAAACGGATTAGAGTAACCCTTAGAATGCCCAAAATGATGTAAATGTAATCCAAGGACACAAACACACTTATTGGATGAACTACATTCCTTAAGAACGAAAAAGTAATTGGAATAAGCCTTGGGATGCATAAAATGACGTAAATGTTAATCCAATGACACAAACGCACTTATTGGAAGAAATACATTCCAAAAGAATGAAAAGTGATTAGAATAATCCTTTGGATGTGCAAAATTACATAAATGTTAATCTAATAACACAAACACACTTATTGAATGAACTACATTCCTTAAGAACAAAAGTGATTAGAATAACCGTTGGGACGCATAAAATGACGTAAATGTTAATCCAATGACACAAACACACTCAGTGAATGAAATACATTCCTTAAGAACGAAAAGTGATTCAAATAAACCTTTGGATCACCAAATGACGTAAAGGTTAAATTAATTATCCAAAACACACTTATTGGATGAACTACATTCTTTAAGAACGAAAAATAATTAGAATAAGCCTTGGGATGCACAAAATGACGAAAATGTTAATCCAATGACACAAACTCACTTATTGGATCAACTACATTCCTTAAGCACGAAAAAGTAATTGGAATATGACTTGGGATGCACAAAATGACGTAAATGTTAATCCAATGACTCAAACGCACTTATTGGATGAACTACATTCCTTAAGAACGAAAAGTGATTAGAATAAACCTTTGGATGCACCAAATGACGTAAAGGTTAAATTAAGTATCCAAAACGCACTTATTGGATGAACTACATTCTTTAAGAACGAAAAGTAATTAGAATAAGTCTTCGGATGCACAAAATGACGTAAATGTTAATCTAATGACACAAACTCACATATTGGATGAACTACATTCCTTAAGAACGAAAAGTGATTAGATTAGGCCTTGGGAAGTACAAAATGACGTAAATATTAATCCAATGACACAAACGCACTTATTCGGTGAACTACATTGGTTAAGAACGAAAACGGATTAGAGTAACCCTTAGGTTGCCCAAAATGACGTAAATGTAATCCAATGACACAAACACACTTAGTGGATGAACTACATTCCTTAAGAACGAAAAAGTAATTGGAATAAGCCTTGGGATGCATAAAATGACGTAAATGTTAATCCAATGACACAAACGCACTTATTGGATGAAATACATTCCATAAGAACGAAAAGTGATTAGAATAATCCTATGGATGCGCAAAATGACGTAAATGTTAATCTAATGACACAAACACACTTATTGAATGAACTACATTCCTTATGGGATGAACTACATTCCTTGAGATGCACCAAATAACGTAAAGGTTATATCTAATGACACAAACACACTTATGGGATGAACTACATTCTTTAAGAACGAAAAGTGATTAGAATAAGCCTTGGGATGCACAAAATGACGTATATATTAATCCAATGCCACAAACGCACTTATTGGATGAACTACATTCGTTAGGCACGAATAATGATTGGAATAACCCTTGGGATGCACAAAATGACGTAAAGTTTAATCCAATGACACAAACGCACTTATTGGATGAACTACATTCTCTATGAACAAAAAGTAATTAGAATATGCCTTAGGATGCACATAATGACTTAGATGTTAATCCAATGACCCAAACGTATTTATTGGATGAACTACATTCTTTAAGAACGAAAAGTGATTAGAATAAGCCTTAGGAAGCACCAAATGACGTAAATGTTAAATTAATGATCCGAAACCCCGTTATTGGATGAACTACACTCTTTAAGAACGAAATGTGATTAGAATTAGCCTCGAGATGCACAAAATAACGTAAATGTTAATCCAATGACACAAAATCACTTATTGGATGAACTACATTCTTTAAGAACGAAAAGTGATTAGAATAAGCCTTAGGATGCACAAAATGACGTAAATGTTAAATTAATGACCCAGAACGCACTTATTGAATGAACTACATTCTTTAAGAACGAAAAGTGATTAGAATAAGCCTTAGGATGCACCAAATGACTTTAATGTTAAATTAATGACCGAAAACGCACTTATTGGATGAACTGCATTATTTAAGAACGAAAAGTGATTAGAAGAAGCCTTGGGATGCACAAAATGACGTAAATATTAATCCAATGACACAAGCGCACTTATAAGTTGAACTACATTGGTTAAGAACGAAAACGAATTGGGATAAGCCTTGAGATGCACAAAATGACGTAAATGTTAATCCAATGACACTAATGTACTTATTGGATAATCTACATTCACTAAGAACGAAAAGTGATTAGAATATGCCTTGGGATGCACAAAATGACGTAAAAGTTAAATTAATGACACAAAACACACTTATAGGATGAACTACATTCCTTAAGAATGAAAAGTGATTAGAATAAGCCTTAGGAAATACCAAATGACGTAAATGTTAAATTAATGACCAAAACGCCGTTATTGGATGAACTACACTCTTTAAGAAGAAAATGTGATTAAAATAAGCCTCGAGATGCACAAAATGATGTAAGTGTTAATCCAATGACAGAAACTCACTTATTGGATGAACTACATTCCTTAAGAGCGAAAGTGATTAGAATCAGCCTTCAGATGCACAAAATGACGTAAATATTAATCCGATGACACAAACGCACTTATTGGGTGAACTACATTGGTTAAGAACGAAAATTGATTAGAATAAGCCTTGGGATGCACAAAATGACGTAAATTTTCATCCAAAGACACAAACGCACTTCTCGGATGCACTACATTCTTTTAGAACGAAAAGTGATAAGAATAAGCCTTATGATGCACAAAATGACGTAAATGTTAAATTAATGACCCAAAACGCACTTATTGGATGAACTACATTCTTTAAGATCGAAAGGTGATTAGAATAAGTCTTAGAATTCACACAATGACGTATATGTTAAATTCATGACACAAAACGCACTTATTGGATGAACTACATTCCTTACGAAACAAAAACGATTAGAATAAGCCTTGGGATGCACAAAATGACATAAATGCTCATCCAATGACACAAACGCACTTAGTGGACAAAAGACATTGGTTAAGAATGAAAATACATTATTATAAGCCTCGGCATGCACAAAATGACGTAAATGTTAATCCAACGACACAAACGCACTTATTGGATGAACTACATTCTTTAAGAACGAAAAGTGATGAGAATAAGCCTTGGGATCTACAAAATGACGTAAATGTTAATCCAATGACCCAAACACACTTATTTAATGAACTGCATTCTTTAAGAACGAAAAGTGATTAGAATAAGCCTTGGGATGCACAAAATGACGTAAATGTTAATCCAATGATAGAAACGCACTTATTGGATGAACTACATTCCTTCTGCACAAAAGGTGATTGGAATAAACCTTGGGATGCACAAAATGATGTAAATGTTAAATTAATTACACAAAACCCATTATTTGGATTAACTACATTCCTTAAGTACAAAAAGTGATAAGAATAAGTCTTGGGATCCAAAAAATAACGTAAATGTTAATCCAATAACACAAACGCACTTATTGGATGAACTACATTCCTTCAGCACGAAAAGTGATTGGAATAAGCCTTGGGATGCACAAAATGACGTAAATGCTAATCCAATGACCCAAACGTACCTATTGGATGAACTACATTCCTTAAGACTATAAAGTGATTGGAATAAACCTTGGGATGCACAAAATGACATAAATCTTAATCCAATAACACAAACTCACTTATTGGAAGAACTAAATTCCTTAAGAACGAAAAGTGATTAGAATAAGCCTTGCGATGCACAAAATGACGTAAATTTTAATCCAATGACACAAACGCACTTATTGGATGAACTACATTCGTTAGGCACGAATAATGATTGGAATAACCCTTGGGATGCACAAAATGACGTAAAGTTTAATCCAATGACACAAACGCACTTATTGGATGAACTACATTCTTTATGAACAAAAAGTAATTTGAATATGCCTTAGCATGCACATAATGACTTAGATGTTAATCCAATGACCCAAACGTACTTATTGGATGAACTACATTCTTTAAGAACGAAAAGTGATTAGAATCAGCCTTAGGAAGCACCAAATGACGTAAATGTTAAATTAATGATCCGAAACCCCGTTATTGGATGAACTACACTCTTTAAGAACGAAATGTGATTAGAATTAGCCTCGAGATGCACAAAATAACGTAAATGTTAATCCAATGACACAAAATCACTTATTGGATGAACTACATTCTTTAAGAACGAAAAGTGATTAGAATAAGCCTTAGGATGCACAAAATGACGTAAATGTTAAATTAATGACCCAAAACGCACTTATTGAATGAACTACATTCTTTAAGAACGAAAAGTGATTAGAATAAGCCTTAGGATGCACCAAATGACTTTAATGTTAAATTAATGACCCAAAACGCACTTATTGGATGAACTGCATTCTTTAAGAACGAAAAGTGATTAGAAGAATCCTTGGGATGCATAAAATGACGTAAATGTTAATCCAATGACACAAACACACTCATTGAATGAACTACATTCCTTAAGACTATAAAGTGATTGGAATAAACCTTGGGAAGCACAAAATGACATAAATCTTAATCCAATGACACAAACTCACTTATTGGAAGAACTAAATTCCTTATGAACGAAAAGTGATTAGAATAAGCATTGGGATGCACAAAATGACAGAAATGTTAATCTAATGACACAAACATACTTATTGGATGAACTACATTCTTTAAGAACGAAAAGTGATAAAATAAGCCTTAGGATACACCAAATAACGTAAAGGTTATATCTAATGACACAAACACACTTATGGGATGAACTACATTCTTTAAGAACGAAAAGTGATTAGAATAAGCCTTGGGATGCACAAAATGACGTAAATATTAATCCAATGACACAAACGCACTTATTGGATGAATGACATTCTTTAAGAACGAAAAGTGATTAAAATACGCCTTAGGATGCACCAAATGACATAAAGGTTAAATTAATGATCCAAAATGCACTTATTGGATGAACTACAATCCTTAAGAACGAAAAGTGATTAAATTAGGCCTTGGGATGCACAAAATGACGTAAATATTATTCCACTGACACAAACACACTAATAAAGTGAACTACATTGGTTAAGAACGAAAACGAATTAGAATAAGCCTTGAGATGCACAAAATGACGTAAATGTTAATCCAATGATACAAATGCACGTATTTAATGAACTACATTGTTTAAGAACGAAAAGTGATGAGAATAAGCCTTGGGATGCACAAAATGACGTAAAAATTAAATTAATGATACAAAACACACTTATTGGATGAACTACATTCCTTAAGAACGAAAAGTGATAAGAATAAGCTATGGGATGCACAAAATAACGTAAAAGTTAAATTAATGATACAAAACGCACTTATTGGATAAATTATATTCTTTAAGAACAATAAGTGATTAAAAGATGCCTTCGGATGCACAAAATGACGTAAATCTTAATCCAATGACCTAAAAGTACTTATTGGATGAACTACATTCTTAAAGAACGAAAAGTGATTAAAATAAGCCTTAGGAAACACCAAATGACGTAAATGTTAAATTAATGACTCAAAACGCCGTTTTTGGATGAACTACACTCTTTAAGAACGAAATGTGATTAGAATAATCCTCGAGATGCACAAAATGATGTAAATGTTAATCCAATGACACAAACTCACTTATTGGATGAACTACATTCCTTAAGAACGAAAATTGATTAGAATAAGCCTTGGGAGGCACAAAATGACGTAAATGTTCAAAAAATGACACAAACGCACTTAGTGGTTGAACAACATTGGTTAAGAATGAAAATGGTTTAGAATAAACTGTGTGATGCACAAAATCACGCAAATGTTAATCCAATGACATAGACGCACTTATGGGATGAACTACATTCTTTTAGAACTAAAAGTGATAAGAATAAGCCTTAGGATGCACAAAATGACGTAAATGATAAATTAATGACCCAAAACGCACTTATTGGATGATCTACATTCTTTAAGAATGAAAAGTGATAAGAATAAGCCTTAGGATGTACCAAATGACGTTAATATTAAATCGATGACCCAAAACGCACTTATTGGATGAGCTACGTTACTTAAGAACCACAAGTGATTAGAATAAGTCTTAGGATGCACAAAATGACGTATATTTTAAATTAATAACACATAACGCACTTATTGGATGAACTACAATCCTTAAGAACGAAAATTGATTAGAATAAGCCTTGGGATGCACAAAATAACGTTAATATTTATCCAATGACACAAACGCACATAGTGGATGAACGAAATTGGTTAAGAATGAAAATACATTAGAATAAGCCTTGGAACACACAAAATGACATAAATGTAAAATTAATGACCCAAAACAAAGATATTGGATGAACTACATTCTTTGAGAACGAAAAGTGATTAGAATAAGCCTTGAGATGCACAAAATGACGTAACTGTTAATCCAATGACACAAACGCACTTATTCGGTGAGCTACATTGGTGAACGAAAATGGATTAGAATAAGCCTTGGGATGTACAATACGACGTAAATGTTAATTTAAATACAAAAACACACTTATTGGATGAACTACATTCTTTAAGAACGAAAAGTGATTAGAATAATCTTTAGGATGTACAAAATGACGTAAATGTTAAATTAATGACAGAAAACGCGCTTATTGGATAAACTACATTCCGTAAGAACAAAAAATGATTAGAATAAGCCTTCGGATGCACGAAAAGACGTAAATGTTAACCTTATGAAAGAAATTCACTTATTTTAGGAACTACATTCCTTATGAACGAAAAGTGATTAGATTAAGCTTTGGGATGCACAAAATGATGTAAATGTTAAATTAATGACACAAAACGCACGTATAGGACGAACTACATTCCTTATGATCGAAAAGTGATTAGAATAAGCCTGGGGATGCAGAAAATTACGTAACTATTAATCCAATGACACAAACACACTTATTGGGTGAGCTACATTGCTAAAGAACGAAAATGGATTAGAATAAGCATTGGGATGCCCAAAATGACGTAAATGTTAATCAAATGACAAAAACACACTTATTGGATTAACTACATTCCATATGAACGGAAAGTGATTTAAATAAGCCTTGGGATGCACAGAATGCATAAATGTTAATCCAATGACAAAAATGCACTTATTGGATGAACTACATTCTTTAAGAACGAATAATGATTAGAATAAGCCTTAGGATGCACAAAATGACGTAAATGCAAAATTAATGACCCAAAACGCACTTATTGGATGAACTACATTCTTTAAGAACGAAAAGTGATCAGAATAAACCTTAGGATGCACCTAATGATGTTAATGTTAACTTAATGACCGAACATACACTTATCGAATGAACTACATTCTTTAAGAACGAAAAGTGATTAGAATAAGCCTTGAGATGCACAAAATGACGTAAATGTTAATCCAATGACACAAACGCAGTTATTGGATGAACTACATTCCTTAAGATCGAAAAATTATTAGAATAAGCCTTGCGATTCACAAAATGATGTAAATGTTCATCCAATGACACAAACACACTTAGTGGATGAACAAAACGACGTAAATATTAATCCAATGACACAAACGTACTTATTGGGTGAACTACATTAGTTAGGAACGAAAATTGATTAGAATAAGCCTAATGATGCACAAAATGAGGTAAATGTTAATCCAATGACACAAACGCACTTATTGGATGAACAACATTCTTTAAGAACGAAAAGTGATTAGAATAAGCCTTAGGATGCACCAAATGACGAATATGTTAAATTAATGATCCAGAACGCACTTCTAGGATGAACTACATTTTTTAAGAACGAAAAGTGATTAGAATAAGCCTTGGGATGCATAAAATGACGTAAATGTTAATCCAATGACACAAACAAACCAATTGAATGAACTACATTCCTTAAGAACGAAAAGTGATTGGAATAAACCTTGGGATGCACAAAATGACGTAATGTTAACCCAATGACACAAACGCACTTATTGGATGAACTACATTCTTTAAGAACGAAAAGTGATTAGAATAAACCTTGTGATGCACAAAATGACGTAAAAGTTAAATTAATGACACAAAACAAGCTATTGAATAAACTACATTCCTTAAGCACGAAAAGTGATTGGAATAAGCTTTGGGATGCACAAAACGACGTAAATATTCATCCAATGACACAAAAGCACTTAGTGGATGAACAACATTGGTTAAGAATGAAAATAGATTAGAATAAGCTGTTTGATGCACAAAAGGACGAAAATGTTAATTCAATGACATGGACGCACTTATTGGATGAACTACATTCTTTAAGAACGAAAAGTGATTAGGATAAGCCTTAGAATGCACAAAATGACGTAAATGTTAAATTAATGACCCAAAACGCACTTATTGGATGAACTAAATTACTTAACAACTAAAAATGATTAGAATAAACCTTGGAATGCACAAAATGACATAAATGTTCATCCAATGACACAAACGCACTTAGTGGAGGAACGACAATTGTTAAGAATGAAAATACATTAGAATAAGCCTTGGGACGCACAAAATGACGTAAATGTTAATCCAATGACACAAACGCAATTATTGGATGAACTACATTCTTTAAGAACGAAAAGTGATAAGAATAAGCCTAGGGATGCACAGAATGACGTAAATCTTAATCCAATGACACAAACACACTTATGGGTGAACTACATTGGTTAAGATAGAAAATTGATTAGAATAAGCGTTGGGAGGCACAAAATGACGTAAATGTTAATCCAATGACACAAACAGAGTTATTGGGTGAACTACATTCCTTAAGATCGAGAAATTATTAGAATAAGCCTTGGGATTCACAAAATGATGTAAATGTTGATCCAATGACACAAACACACTTAGTGGATGAATAAAACGACGTAAATATTAATCCAATGACACAAACGTACTTATTGGGTGAACTACATTAGTTAGGAACGAAAATTGATTAGAATAAGCCTAATGATGCACAAAATGAGGTAAATGTTAATCCAATGACACAAACGCACTTATTGGATGAACAACATTCTTTAAGAACGAAAAGTGATTAGAATAAGCCTTAGGATGCACCAAATGACGTATATGTTAAATTAATGATCCAGAACGCACTTATAGGATGAACTACATTTTTTAAGAACGAAAATTGATTAGAATAAGCCATGGGATACAAAAAATGATGTAAATGTTATTCCAATGACACAAACTAACTTATTGGATGAACTACATTCCTTAAGAACTAAAAGTGATTAAAATAAGCCTTGGGATGCATAAAATGACGTAAATGTTAATCCAATGACACAAACAAACCAATTGAATGAACTACATTCCTTAAGAACGAAAAGAGGTTGGAATAAACCTTGGGATGCACAAAATGACGTAAATGTTAACCCAATGACACAAACGCACTTATTGGATGAACTACATTCTTTAAGAACGAAAAGTGATTAGAATAAGCCTTGTGATGCACAAAATGACGTAAAAGATAAATTAGTGACACAAAACACGATATTGAATAAACTACATTCCTTAAGCACGAAAAGAGATTGGAATAAGCCTTGGGTGCACAAAACGACTTAATATTCATCCAATGACACAAAAGCACTTAGTGGATGAACAACATTGGATAAGAAGGAAAATGGATTAGAATAAGCTGTTTGATGCACAAAATGACAAAAATGTTAAGTCAATGACATAGACGCACTTATTGGATGAACTACATTCTTTAAGAACGAAAAGTGATTAGGATAAGCCTTAGAATGCACAAAATGACGTAAATGTTAAATTAATGACCCAAAACGCACTTATTGGATGAACTAAATTACTTAACAACTAAAAATGATTAGAATAAACCTTGGGATGCACAAAATGACATAAATGTTCATCCAATGACACAAACGCACTTAGTGGATGAACGACAATTGTTAAGAATGAAAATACATTAGAATAAGCCTTGGGACGCACAAAATGACGTAAATGTTAATCCAATGACACAAACGCAATTATTGGATGAACTACATTCTTTAAGAACGAAAAGTGATTAGAATAAGCCTAGGGATGCACAAAATGACGTAAATCATAATCCAATGACACAAACGCACTTATGGGTGAACTACATTGGTTAAGATAGAAAATTGATTAGAATAGTCGTTTGGATGCACAAAATGACGTAAATGTTAATCCAATGACACAAACGCAGTTATTGGATGAACTACATTCTTTAAGAACGAAAAGTGATTAGAATAAGCCTTAGGATGCAACAAATGACGTAAATAATAAATTAATGACCCAAAACAAACATATTGGATGAACTACATTCTTTAAGAACGAAAAGTGATTAGAATAAGCCTTGGGATGCACAAAATGACGTAAATTTTAATTTTATGACACAACCGCATTTATTGGATGGACTACATTCCTTAAGAACGAAAAATGATTAGAATAAGCCTTGGGTTGCACAAAATGACGTAAATCTTAATCCAATGACACAAACGCACTCATTGGGTGAACTACATTGGTTAAGATAGAAAATTGATTAAAAGAAGCCTTGGGATACACAAAATGACGTAAAAGTTAATCCAATGACACAAACGCAGTTATTGGATGAACTACATTCTTTAAGAACGAAAAGTTATTAGTATAAGCATTAGAATGCACGAAATGGTGTAAATAATATTCTTTATTAAATTAATGACACAAAACGCACATATTAGATGAACTACATTCTTTATGAACGAAAAGTGATTAAAATAAGCCTTGGGATGCACAAAATGACGTAAATGTTAATCTAATGACACAAACTCACTTATTGGATTAAGTACATTCCTTAAGAATGAAAAGTTATTAGAATAAGCATTGGGATGCACAAAATGACGTAAATAATATTCCAATGACACAAACACACTTATTGGGTGAACAACATTGGTTAATAACGGAAATTGATTAAAATAAGCATTATGATGCACAAAATGACTTAAATGTTAATCCAACGACACAAAATACATTCTTTATGAACGAAAAGTGATTAGAATAAGTTTTTAGCTGCACAAAATGTCGGAAATGTTAAATTAATTACACAAAACGCACTATTTGGATGAACTACATTCCTTAAGAACGAAAAGTGATAAGAATAAGCCTTGGGATGCACAAAATGACGTAAATGTTCATCCAATGACACAAAGGCACTTAGTGGATGAACAACATGGGTGAAGAATGAAAATGGATTAGAATAAGCTATGTGATGCACAAAATGATGTAAATGTTAATCCAACACAAACACACTTATTGGATGAACTACATTCTTTTCGAACAAAAAGTGATTAGAATAAGCCTTAGGATGCAAAAAATGACGTAAATATTAAATTAATGACCCAAAACACACTTACTGGATGAACTACATTCTTTAAGAACGAAAAGTGATTAGATTAAGCCTTAGGATGCACCAAATGACGTTAATGTTATACTAGTGACCCAAAACGCATTATTGGATGAACTACATTCTTTAAGAACGAATAGTGATTAGAATAAGTTTTTAGGAAGCACAAACTAACTTATATTTTAAATTAATGTCACAAAACGCACTTATTGGATAAACTACATTCGTTAAGAACGAAAAATGATTAGAATAAGCCTTGGGATGCAAAAAATGACATAAATGTTCCTCCAATGACACAAACACACTTAGTGGATAAACGACATTGGTTAAGAATGAAAATACATTAGAATAAGCCTTGGGATGCACAAAATGACGTAAATGTTAATCCAATGACACAAACGCACTTATTAGATGAACTACATTATTTAAGAACCAAAAGTGATTAGAATAAGTCTAGGGATGCACAAATTGAGGTAAATGTTAATCCAATGACACAAACTCACTTATTGGATGAACTACATTCCTTAAGAACGAAAAGTAATCAGAAAAAAGCCTTGGGATGTACAAAATGACGTAAATATTAATCCAATGACACAAATGCACTTATTGGATGAACTACATTCTTTGAACTACATTCTTTAAGAACGAAAAGTGATTAAATTAAGCCTTGGGATGCACAAAATGACGTAAATATTAATCCAATGACACAAACACACTTATAAAATGAACTACAATGGTTAACAACGAAAAAGGATTAGAGTAAGCCTGGGGATGCACAAAATGACGTAAAGTTTAACCCAATGACACAAATGCACTTATTGGATGAACTATATTCTTTAATAACAAAAAGTGATTAGAATAAGCCTTGGGTTGCACAAAATGACGTAAATGTTCATCCAATGACACAAACGCACTTATTGGATGAACTACATTCCTTAAGTACGAAAAGTGATTAGAATAAGCCTTGGGATGCACAAAATGACCTAAATGTTAAATTAATGACACAACCGCGCTTACTGGATGAACTACATTCCTTAAGTACGAAAAAGGATTAGAATAAGCCTTGGGATGCACAAAATGTCGTAAATGTTCATCCAATGACACAAACGTGCTTGTTGGATGAACAACATCCCTTAAGTACGAAGAGTGATTAGAATAAGCCTTGGGATGCGCAGAATGACGTAAATGTTCATCCAATGACACAAATACATTTATTGGATGAACTACATTCCTTAAGAACGAAAAGGGATTAGAATAAGCCTTGGGATGCACAAAATGACGTAACTGTTAATCCAATAACACAAACGCACTTATTGGGTGAGCTACATTGGCTAAGAACGAAAATGGATTAGAATAAGCCTTGGGATGCACAAAATGACGTAAATGTTAATTTAATGACTAAGACACACTTATTGGATGAACTACATTCCTTATGAACGGAAAGTGATTTGAATAAGCCTTGGGATTCACAAAATGCATAAATGTAAATCCAATTACAACAACGCACTTATTGGATGAACTACATTCTTTAAGAACGAATAATGATTAGAATAAGCCTTAGGATGCACAAAATGACGTAACTGTAAATTAATGACCCAAAACGCACCTATTGGGTGAACTACATTGGTTAAGAACGAAAATGGATTAGAATAAGCCTTGGGATGCACAAAATGACTTAAATGTTAATCCAATGACACAAATGCACTTTTTGGATGAACAACATTCCTTCAGCAGGAAAAGTGATTGGAATAAGCCTTGGGATGCACAATATGACGTAAATGATAATCCAATGACAAAAACGCACTTATTGGATGAACTACATTCTTTAAGAACGAAAAGTGATTAGAATAATCCTTAGGATGCACAAAATGACGTAAATTTTAAATTAATGACACAAAACACACTTATTGGGTAAACTACAATGGTTAAGAACGAAAATGGATTAGAATAAGCCTTGGGATGTAGAATACGACGTAAATGATAATCCAATCATTAGAATAAGCCTTGGGATGTACAAACGCACTTATTGGATGAACTACATTCTTTAAGAACGAAAAGTGATTAGAATAAGCCTTAGGATGCACCAAATGACGTATAGGATGAAATACATTTTTTAAGAACGAAAATTGATTAGAATAAGCCATGGGATACAAAAAATGATGAAAATGTTAATCCAATGACACAAACTAACTTATTGGATGCACAAAATGACGTAAATGTTAAATTAATGACAGAAAACGCACTTATTGGATGAACTACATTCCTCAAGAACCAAAATGATTAGAATAAGCCTTGGGATGCACAAAATGACTAAAATGTTAATCCAATGACACAAACGCACGTATTGGATGAACTACATTCTTTAAGAACGAAAAGTGATTTGAATAAGCTTTTGGATGCACAAAATGACGTAAATGTTAATCCAATGACACATACGCACTTATTTAATGAACTACATTCTTTCAGAACGAAAAGTTATTAGAATAAGCCTTGGGATGCACAAAATGACGTAAAACTTAAATTAATGACACAAAACACACTTATTGGATGAACTACATTCCTTAAGAATGGAAAGTGATTGGAATAAGCCTTGGGATGCACAAAATGACGTAAAGTTTAACCCAATGACACAAACACACTTATTGGATGAACTACATTCCTTAAGGACGAAAAGTGATTGTAATAAACCTTGGGATGCACAAAATGACTTAAATCTTAATCCAATGACACAAACTCACTTATTGGATGAACTAAATTCCTTAAGAACGAAATGTGATTAGAATAAGCCTTGGGATGCACAAAATGACAAACACACTTATTGGATGAACTACATTCTTTAAGAATAAAAAGGATTAAAATAAGCCTTAGGATACACAAAATGACGTAAAGGTTAAATTAATGATCCAAAACGCACTTATTGGATAAACTACATTCTTTAAGAAAGAAAATGATTAGAATAAGCCTAGGGATGCACAAAATGACATAAAAGTTAAATTAATGATAAAAACTCACTTATTGGATGAACTACATTCTTTATGAACGAAATGTGATTAGAATAAGCCTTAGGATGCACAAAATGATGTCAATGTTAAATTAATGACACAAAACGCACTTAATGGATGAACTACATTGGTTAAGCACGAAAATGGATTAGAATAAGCCTTGGGATGCACAAAATGACGAAAATGTTAATCCAATGACACAAACGCAGTTATTGGATGAACTACATTCCTTAAGCACGAAAAAGTAATTGGAATACGACTTGGGATGCACAAAATAATGTAAATATTAATCCAATGACTCAAACGCACTTATTGGATGAACTACATTCACTAAAAACGAAAAGTGATTCGAATAAACCTTTGGATGCACCAAATGACGTAAAGGTTAAATTAATTATCTTAAACGCACTTATTGGATGAACTACATTCTTTAAGAATGAAAAGTAATTAGAATAAGCCTTAGGATGCACGAAATGACGTAAATGTTAATCCAATGACACAAACTCACATATTGGATGAACTACATTCCTTAAGAACGAAAAGTGATTAGATTAGGCCTTGGGAAGTACAAAATGACGTAAATATTAATCCAATGACACAAACGCACTTATTGGGTGAACTACATTGGTTAAGAACGAAAACGGATTAGAGTAACCCTTAGGATGCCCAAAATGACGTAAATGTAATCCAAAGACACAAACACACTTATTAGATGAACTACATTCCTTAAGAACGAAAAAGTAATTGGAATAAGCTTTGGGATGCATAAAATGACGTAAATGTTAATCCAATGACACAAACACACTTATTTGATGAAATACATTCCATAAGAATGAAAAGTGATTAGAATAAACCTTGGGATGCAGAAAATTACGTAAATGTTAATCCAATGACACAAACACACTCATTGAATGAAATACATTCCTTATGAACAAAAAGTGATCCGAATAAACCTTTAGATGCACCAAATGACGTAAAGGTTAAATTAATTATCTTAAACGCACTTATTGGATGAACTACATTTTTTAAGAATGAAAAGTAATTAGAATAAGCCTTAGGATGCACGAAATGACGTAAATGTTAATCCAATGACACAAACTCAGTTATTGGATGAACTACATTCCTTAAGAACGAAAAATGATTAGATTAAGCCTTGGGAAGTACAAAATGACATAAATATTAATCCAATGACACCAACACACTTATTGGGTGAACTACATTGGTTAAGAACGAAAATGATTTACAATAACCCTTGGGATGCACAAAATGACGTAAATAATTATCCAAAGACACAAACGCACTTATTGGATGAACTACATTCTTTAAGAACAAAAAGTGATTAGAATAAGCCTTAGGATGCATAAAATGACGTAAATCTTAATCCAATGACACAAACTCACTTATTGGATGAACTACATTCCTTAAGAAGGAAAAGTGATAAGAATAAGCCTTGTGATCCACAAAATGACGTAAATATTAATCCAATTACACAAACGCACTTATTGGGTGAACTACATTGGATAAGAACGAAAATTGATTAGAATATGCCTTGGGATGCACAAAATGACGTAAATATTAATCCAATGACACAAACACACTTATTGGGTGAACTACATTAGTTAAGAATGAAAACGATTAGAATAAGCCTTGGGATGCACATAATGACGTAAATGATAATCTAATGACATAAACTCACTATTTGGATGAACTACATTCCTTAAGAACGAAAAGTGATTAAATTAAGCCTTGGGATGCACAAAATGACGTAAATATTAATCCAATGACACAAACGCACTTATAAAATGAACTACAATGGTAAACAGCGAACACGGATTAGAATAAGCCTGGGGATGCACAAAATGACGTAATGTTTAACCCAATGACACAAATGCACTTATTGGATGAACTATATTCTTTAATAACAAAAAGTGATTAGAATATGCCTTGGGATGCACAAAATGACGTAAATGTTAGTCCAATGACCCAAACGTACTTATTGGATGAACTACATTCCTTAAGTATGAAAAGTGATTAGAATAAGCCTTGGGATGCACAAAATGACATAAATGTTCATCCAATGAAACAAACGCACTTATTGGATGAACTACATTCCTTAAGTACGAAAAAGTGATTAGAATAAGCCTTCGGATGCATAAAATGACGTAAATGTTAAATTTATGACACATACGCGCTTATTAGATGAACTACATTCCTTAACTACGAAAAGTGATTTGAATAAGCCTTGGGATGCACAAAATGACGTAAATGTTCATCCAATGACACAAATGTACTTATTGGATGAACTACATCCTTAAGTACGACAAGTGATTAGAATAAGACAAGGGATGCACAAAATGACCTAAATGTTAAATTATTGACACAACCGCGCATACTGGATGAACTACATTCCATAAGTACGAAAAGGGATTAGAATAAGCCTTGGGATGCACAAAATGACGTAAATGTTCATCCAATGACACAAACGTGCTTATTGGATGAACAACATTCCTTATGTACGAAAAGTGATTAGAATAAGCCTTGGGATGAACAGAATGACGTAAATGTTCATCCAATGATACAAATACACTTATTGGATGAACTACATTCCTTTAGAACGAAAAGTGATTAGAATAGGCCTTGGGATGCACAAAATGACGTAACTGTTAATCCAATGACACAAACGCACTTATTGGGTGAGCTACATTGGCTAAGAACGAAAATGGATTAGAATAAGCCTTGGGATGCACAAAATGACGTAAATGTTAATTTAATGACAAATACAAACTTATTGGATGAATTACATTCCTTATGAACGGAAAGTGATTTGAATAAACCTTGGGATTCACAAAATGCATAAATGTAAATCCAATGACAACAACGCACTGATTGGATGAACTACATTCTTTAAGAACGAATAATGATTAGAATAAGCCTTAGGATGCACAAAATGACGTAGCTGTAAATTAATGACCCAAAACGCACTTATTGGGTGAACTACATTGGTTAAGAACGAAAATGGATTAGAATAAGCCTTGGGATGCACAAAATGACTTAAATGCTCATCCAATGACACAAACGCACTTATTGGAAGAACTAAATTCCTTAAGAACGAAATATGATTAGAATAAGCATTGGGATGCACAAAATGACAGAAAAGTTAATCTAATGACACAAACGCACTTATTGGATGAACTACATTCTTTAAGAACGAAAAGTGATTAAAATAAGCCTTAGGATACACAAAATGACGTAAATATTAATCCAATGACACAAACGCACTTATAAGGTGAACTACATTGGTTAAGAACGAAAACAAATTAGAAGAAGCCTTGAGATGCACAAAATGACGTAAATGTTTATCCAATGACACAAATGCACTTATTGGATAATCTACATTCATTAAGAACGAAAAGTGATTAGAATAAGCCTTGGGATGCACAAAATGACGTATATGTTAATCCAATGACACAAACTTAGTTATTTGATGAACTACATTCCTTAGGCACGAATAATGATTGGAATAACCCTTGGGATGCACAAAATGACGTAAAGTTTAATCCAATGACACAAACACACTTGTTGGATGAACTACATTCTTTAAGAACAAAAAGCGATTAGAAGATGCCTTGGGATGCACATAGTGACATAGATGTTAATCCAATGACCCAAACGGATGAACTACATTCTTTAAGAACGAAAAGTGATTAGAATAAGCCTAAGGATGCACAAAATGACGTAAATGTTAAATTAATGACACAAAACGCACTTATTGGATGAATTACATTCCTTAAGAACGAAAAATGATTAGAAATAGCCTTGGGATGCAAAAAATGACATAAATGTTCATCCAATGACACAAACGCACTTAGTGGATGAATGACATTGGTTAAGAATGAAAATACATTAGAATAAGCATTGGGATGCACAAAATGACGTAAATGTTAATCCAATGATACAAACACACTTATTGGATGAACTACATTCTTTAAGATTGAAAAGTGATTAAAATAAGCCTTGGGATGCACAAAATGACGTAAATGTTAATCCACTGACCCAAACACACTTATTTGTTGAACTACATTCTTTAAGAACGAAAAGTGATTAGAATTAGTCTCGAGATGCACAAAATGATGTAAATATTAATCTAACGATACAAACTCACTTATTGGATGAACTATATTCCTTTAGAACGAAAAGTTATTAGAATAAGCCATCAGATGCACAAAATGACGTAAATATTAAACCAATGACACAAAATGTTAATCCAATGACACAAATGCACTTATTGGATTAACTACATTATTTAATAACGATAAGTGATTAGAGTAAGCTTTAGGATGCACCAAATGATGTAAACGTTAAATTAATGATCCAGAACGCACTTATTGGATGAACTACATTCTTGAAGAATGAAAATTGAATAGAATAAGAGTTGGGATGCACAAAATGACGTAAATATTAATCCAATGACACTAAGTCACTTATTGGATGAACTACATTCTTTTAGAACGAAAAGTGATTAGAATAAGCCTTAGGATGCACAAAATGACTTAAATGTTAAATTAATGAATGAAAACGCACTTATTGGTTGAACTACATTCTTTAAGAACAAAAACTGATTAGAATAAGCTTTAGGATGCACCAAATGACGTTAATGTTAAACTAATGACGCAAAACACACTTATTTGATGAACTACACTCTTTAAGAACGAAAGTGATTAGAATAAGTCTTATGAGGCACAAAATGACTTATATGTTAAATTAATGACACAAAATGCACTTATTGGATGAACTACATTCCATAAGAACGAAAAATGATTAGAATAAACCTTAGGATGCAAAAAACGACATAAATGTTCATCCAATGACACAAACGCACTTAGTGGATGAATGACATTGGTTAAGAATTAAGATACATTAGAATAAGCCTTGGGATGCACAAAATGACGTAAATGTTAATCTAATGACACAGACGCACTTATTGGATGAACTACATTCTTTAAGAATGAAAAGTGATTAGAATAAGCCTTGGGATGCATAAAATGACGTAAATGTTAAATTAATGACACAAAACTCACTTATTGGATGAACTACATTCCATAAGAACGAAAAGTGATTAGAATAAGCATTGGGATGCACAAAATGATGTAAATATTATTCCAATGACACAAACGCACTTATTGGGTAAACTACATTGGTTAAGAACGAAAAATGATTAGAATAAGCCTTGGGATGCACAAAATGACTTAAATGTTAATCCAATAACGCAAATGCACTTATTGGATGAACTACATTCCTTAAGAACGAAAAGTGATTGGAATAAATCTTGGGATGCACAAAATGACGTAAATCTTAATCCAATGACACAAACTCACTTATTGGATGAAATAAATACCTTAAGAACCAAAAGTGATTAGAATAAGCCTTGGGATGCATAAAATGACAGAAATGTTAATCCAGTGACAGAAACACACTTATTGGATGAACTACATTATTTAAGAACGAAAATTGATCAAAAATAAGCCTTGGGATGCACAAAATGACGTCAAAGTTAAATTAATGACGCAAAACGCAATTATTGGATGAACTACATTTTTAAGAATGAAAAGTGATTAGAAGAATCATTGGGATACATAAAATGACGTAAATGTTAATCCAATGACACAAACACACTCATTAAATAAACTTCATTCCTTAAGACTGAAAAGTGATTGGAATAAACCTTGGGATGCACTAAATGACGTAAATCATAATCCAATGACACAAACACAGTTATTGGATGAACAAAGTTCCTTAAGAACGAAAAGTGATTAGAATAAGCCTTGGGATGCACAAAATGACAGAAATGTTAATCCAATGACAGAAACACACTTATTGGATGAATTACATTCTTTAAGAACGAAAAGTGATTAAAATAAGCATTAGGATGCACCAAATGACGTAAAGGTTAAATTAATGATCCAAAATGCACTTATTGGATGAATTACATTCCTTAAGAACGAAAAGTGATTAAATTAGGCCTTGGGATGCACAAAATGACGTAAATATTATTCCACTGACACAAACGCACGAATAAAGTGAACTACATTGGTTAAGAACGAAAACGAATTAGAATAAGCCTTGAGATGCACAAAATGACGTAAATGTTAATCCAATGATACAAATGCACGTAGTTGATGAACTACATTGTCTAAGAACGAAAAGTGATGAGAATAAGCCTTGGGATGCACAAAATGACGTAAAAGTTAAATTAATGATACAAAACACACATATTGGATGAACTACATTCCTTACGAAGGAAAAGTGATAAGAATAAGCTATGGGATGCACAAAATGACATAAATGTTAATCCAATGACACAAACGCACTTATTGGATGAACTATATTCCTTAAGCACAAAAAGTGATTAGAATAAGCCTTGGGATGCACAAAATGACGTAACGTTTAATCCAATGACACAAACGTACTTATTGAATAAACTATATTCTTTAAGAACAATAAGTGATTAAAATATGCCTTGGGATGCACAAAATGACGTAAATGTTAATCCAATGACCTGAAAGTACTTATTGGATGAACTACATTCTTAAAGAATGAAAAGTGATTAAAATAAGCCTTAGGAAGCACCAAATGACGTAAATGTTAAATTAATGACTCAAAACGCTGTTATTGGAAGAACTACACTCTTTAAGAACGAAATGTGATTAGAATAATCCTCGAGATGCACAATATGATGTAAATGTTAATCCAATGACACAAACTCACTTGTTGGATGAACTACATTCCTTAAGAACGAAAATTGATTAGAATAAGCCTTGGGAGGCACAAAATGACGTAAATGTTCAAACAATGACACAAACGCACTTAGTGGTTGAACAATATTGGTTAAGAATGAAAATGGTTCAGAATAAACTGTGTGATGCAAAAAATTACGCAAATGTTAATCCAATGACACAGACGCACTTATGGGATGAACTACATTCTTTTAGAACTAAAAGTGATAAGAATAAGCCTTAGGATGCACAAAATTACGTAAATTATAAATTAATGACCCAAAACGCACTTATTGGATGATCTACATTCTTTAAGAACGAAAAGTGATAAGAATAAGCCTTAGGATGCACCAAATGACGTTAATTTTAAATAGATGACCCAAAACGCACTTATTGGATGAACTACCTTCCTTAAGAACCACAAGTGATTAGAATAAGTCTTAGGATGCACAAAATGACGTATATTTTAAATTAATGACACAAAACGCACTTATTGGATGAACTACAATCCTTAAGAACGAAAATTGATTAGAATAAGCCTTGGGATGCACAAAATAACGTTAATATTTATCCAATGACACAAACGCACTTAGTGGATGAACGACATTGGTTAAGAATGAAAATACATTAGAATAAGCCTTGGAACACACAAAATGACATAAACGTAAAATTAATGAACCAAAACAAAGATATTGGATGAACTACATTCTTTAAGAACGAAAAGTGATTAGAATAAGCCTTGAGATGCACAAAATGATGTAACTGTTAATCCAATGACACAAACGCACTTATTCGGTGAGCTACATTGGTGAACGAAAATGGATTAGAATAAGCCTTGGGATACACAAAATGACGTAAATGTTAATTTAAATACAAAAACACACTTATTGGATGAACTACATTCCTTATGAACCGAAAGTGATTTGAATAAGCCTTGGTATTCACAAAATGCATAAATGTTAATCCAATGACAATAACGCACTTATTGGATGAACTACATTCTTTAAGAACGAATAATGATTAGAATAAGCCTTAGGATGCACAAAATGACGTAAATGTAAATTAATGACCCAAAACGCACTTATTGGGTAAATTACATTGGTTAAGAACGAAAATGGATGAGAATAAGCCTTGGGATGCACGAAATGACTTAAATGTTTATCCAATGACACAAATGCACTTTTTGGATGAACAACATTCCTTCAGCACGAAAAGTGATTAGAATAAGCCTTGGGATGTACAATACGACGTAAATGATAATCCAATGACAAAAACGCACTTATTGGATGAACTACTTTCTTTAAGAACGAAAAGTGATTAGAATAATCCTTAGGATGTACAAAATGACGTAAATGTTAAATTAATGATAGAAAACACGCTTATTGGATAAACTACATTTCGTAAGAACAAAAAATGATTAGAATAAGCCTTCAGATGCACAAAAAGACGTAAATGTTAACGTTATGAAAGAAATCCACTTATTTTATGAACTACATTCCTTATGAACGAAAAGTGATTAGATTAAGCTATGAGATGCACAAAATGACGTAAATGTTAAATTAATGACACAAAACGCACGTATTGGATGAACTACATTCCTTATGAACGAAAAGTGATTAGAATAAGCCTGGGGATGCAGAAAATGACGTAACTATTAATCCAATGACACAAACACACTTATTGGGTGAGCTACATTGGTTAAGAACGAAAATGGATTAGAATAAGCATTGGGATGCACAAAATGACGTAAATGTTAATCAAATGACAAAAACACACTTATTGGATTAACTACATTCCATATGAACGGAAAGTGATTTAAATAAGCCTTGGGATGCACAAAATGCATAAATGTGAATCCAATGACAAAAACGCACTTATTGGATGAACTACATTCTTTAAGAACGAATAATGATTAGAATAAGCCTTAGGATGCACAAAATGACGTAAATGCAAAATTAATGACCCAAAACGCACTTATTGGATGAACTACATTCTTTAAGAACGAAAAGTGATCAGAATAAACCTTAGGATGTACCTAATGATGTTAATGTTAACTTAATGACCCAACATACACTTATCGAATGAACAACATTCTTTAAGAACGAAAAGTGGTTAGAATAAACCTTGGGATGCACAAAATGACATAAATGTTCGTCCAATGACACAAACGCACTTAGTGGATGAACGACAATTGTTAAGAATGAAAATACATTAGAATAATCCTTGGGACACACAAAATGACATAAATGTTAATGCAATGACACAAACGCAATTATTGGATGAACTACATTCTTTAAGAACGTAAAGTGATTAGAATAAGCCTAGGGATGCACAAAATGACGTAAATCTTAATCCAATGACACAAACGCACTTATGGGTGAACTACATTGGTTAAGATAGAAAATTGATTAGAATAAGCGTTGGGATGCACAAAATGACGTAAATGTTAATCCAATGACACAATCGCAGTTATTGGATGAACTACATTCTTTAAGAACGAAAAGTGATTAGAATAAGCCTTAGGATGCACAAAATGACGTAAAAGTTAAATTAATGACACAAAACACGCTATTGAATAAACTACATTCCTTAAGCATGAAAAGTGATTGGAATAAGCCTTGGGATGCACAAATCGACGTAAATATTCATCCAATGACACAATAGCACTTAGTGGATGCACAACATTGGTTAAGAATGAAAATGGATTAGAATAAGCTGTTTGATGCACAAAATGACGAAAATGTTAATTCAATGACATAGACGAACTTATTGGATGAACTACATTCTTTAAGAACGAAAAGTGATTAGGATAAGCCTTAGAATGCACAAAATGACGTAAATGATAAATTAATGACCCCAAACAAACATATTGGACGAACTACATTCTTTAAGAACGAATAATGATTAGAATAAGCCTTAGGATGCACAAAATGACGTAAATGTAAATTAATGACCCAAAACGCACTTATTGGGTAAATTACATTGGTTAAGAACGAAAATGGATGAGAATAAGCCTTGGGATGCACGAAATGACTTAAATGTTTATCCAATGACACAAATGCACTTTTTGGATGAACAACATTCCTTCAGCACGAAAAGTGATTAGAATAAGCCTTGGGATGTACAATACGACGTAAATGATAATCCAATGACAAAAACGCACTTATTGGATGAACTACTTTCTTTAAGAACGAAAAGTGATTAGAATAATCCTTAGGATGTACAAAATGACGTAAATGTTAAATTAATGATAGAAAACACGCTTATTGGATAAACTACATTTCGTAAGAACAAAAAATGATTAGAATAAGCCTTCAGATGCACAAAAAGACGTAAATGTTAACGTTATGAAAGAAATCCACTTATTTTATGAACTACATTCCTTATGAACGAAAAGTGATTAGATTAAGCTATGAGATGCACAAAATGACGTAAATGTTAAATTAATGACACAAAACGCACGTATTGGATGAACTACATTCCTTATGAACGAAAAGTGATTAGAATAAGCCTGGGGATGCAGAAAATGACGTAACTATTAATCCAATGACACAAACACACTTATTGGGTGAGCTACATTGGTTAAGAACGAAAATGGATTAGAATAAGCATTGGGATGCACAAAATGACGTAAATGTTAATCAAATGACAAAAACACACTTATTGGATTAACTACATTCCATATGAACGGAAAGTGATTTAAATAAGCCTTGGGATGCACAAAATGCATAAATGTGAATCCAATGACAAAAACGCACTTATTGGATGAACTACATTCTTTAAGAACGAATAATGATTAGAATAAGCCTTAGGATGCACAAAATGACGTAAATGCAAAATTAATGACCCAAAACGCACTTATTGGATGAACTACATTCTTTAAGAACGAAAAGTGATCAGAATAAACCTTAGGATGTACCTAATGATGTTAATGTTAACTTAATGACCCAACATACACTTATCGAATGAACAACATTCTTTAAGAACGAAAAGTGGTTAGAATAAACCTTGGGATGCACAAAATGACATAAATGTTCGTCCAATGACACAAACGCACTTAGTGGATGAACGACAATTGTTAAGAATGAAAATACATTAGAATAATCCTTGGGACACACAAAATGACATAAATGTTAATGCAATGACACAAACGCAATTATTGGATGAACTACATTCTTTAAGAACGTAAAGTGATTAGAATAAGCCTAGGGATGCACAAAATGACGTAAATCTTAATCCAATGACACAAACGCACTTATGGGTGAACTACATTGGTTAAGATAGAAAATTGATTAGAATAAGCGTTGGGATGCACAAAATGACGTAAATGTTAATCCAATGACACAATCGCAGTTATTGGATGAACTACATTCTTTAAGAACGAAAAGTGATTAGAATAAGCCTTAGGATGCACAAAATGACGTAAAAGTTAAATTAATGACACAAAACACGCTATTGAATAAACTACATTCCTTAAGCATGAAAAGTGATTGGAATAAGCCTTGGGATGCACAAATCGACGTAAATATTCATCCAATGACACAATAGCACTTAGTGGATGCACAACATTGGTTAAGAATGAAAATGGATTAGAATAAGCTGTTTGATGCACAAAATGACGAAAATGTTAATTCAATGACATAGACGAACTTATTGGATGAACTACATTCTTTAAGAACGAAAAGTGATTAGGATAAGCCTTAGAATGCACAAAATGACGTAAATGATAAATTAATGACCCCAAACAAACATATTGGACGAACTACATTCTTTAAGAACGAATAATGATTAGAATAAGCCTTAGGATGCACAAAATGACGTAAATGTAAATTAATGACCCAAAACGCACTTATTGGGTAAATTACATTGGTTAAGAACGAAAATGGATGAGAATAAGCCTTGGGATGCACGAAATGACTTAAATGTTTATCCAATGACACAAATGCACTTTTTGGATGAACAACATTCCTTCAGCACGAAAAGTGATTAGAATAAGCCTTGGGATGTACAATACGACGTAAATGATAATCCAATGACAAAAACGCACTTATTGGATGAACTACTTTCTTTAAGAACGAAAAGTGATTAGAATAATCCTTAGGATGTACAAAATGACGTAAATGTTAAATTAATGATAGAAAACACGCTTATTGGATAAACTACATTTCGTAAGAACAAAAAATGATTAGAATAAGCCTTCAGATGCACAAAAAGACGTAAATGTTAACGTTATGAAAGAAATCCACTTATTTTATGAACTACATTCCTTATGAACGAAAAGTGATTAGATTAAGCTATGAGATGCACAAAATGACGTAAATGTTAAATTAATGACACAAAACGCACGTATTGGATGAACTACATTCCTTATGAACGAAAAGTGATTAGAATAAGCCTGGGGATGCAGAAAATGACGTAACTATTAATCCAATGACACAAACACACTTATTGGGTGAGCTACATTGGTTAAGAACGAAAATGGATTAGAATAAGCATTGGGATGCACAAAATGACGTAAATGTTAATCAAATGACAAAAACACACTTATTGGATTAACTACATTCCATATGAACGGAAAGTGATTTAAATAAGCCTTGGGATGCACAAAATGCATAAATGTGAATCCAATGACAAAAACGCACTTATTGGATGAACTACATTCTTTAAGAACGAATAATGATTAGAATAAGCCTTAGGATGCACAAAATGACGTAAATGCAAAATTAATGACCCAAAACGCACTTATTGGATGAACTACATTCTTTAAGAACGAAAAGTGATCAGAATAAACCTTAGGATGTACCTAATGATGTTAATGTTAACTTAATGACCCAACATACACTTATCGAATGAACAACATTCTTTAAGAACGAAAAGTGATTAGAATAAACCTTGGGATGCACAAAATGACATAAATGTTCGTCCAATGACACAAACGCACTTAGTGGATGAACGACAATTGTTAAGAATGAAAATACATTAGAATAATCCTTGGGACACACAAAATGACATAAATGTTAATGCAATGACACAAACGCAATTATTGGATGAACTACATTCTTTAAGAACGTAAAGTGATTAGAATAAGCCTAGGGATGCACAAAATGACGTAAATCTTAATCCAATGACACAAACGCACTTATGGGTGAACTACATTGGTTAAGATAGAAAATTGATTAGAATAAGCGTTGGGATGCACAAAATGACGTAAATGTTAATCCAATGACACAATCGCAGTTATTGGATGAACTACATTCTTTAAGAACGAAAAGTGATTAGAATAAGCCTTAGGATGCACAAAATGACGTAAAAGTTAAATTAATGACACAAAACACGCTATTGAATAAACTACATTCCTTAAGCACGAAAAGTGATTGGAATAAGCCTTGGGATGCACAAATCGACGTAAATATTCATCCAATGACACAATAGCACTTAGTGGATGCACAACATTGGTTAAGAATGAAAATGGATTAGAATAAGCTGTTTGATGCACAAAATGACGAAAATGTTAATTCAATGACATAGACGAACTTATTGGATGAACTACATTCTTTAAGAACGAAAAGTGATTAGGATAAGCCTTAGAATGCACAAAATGACGTAAATGATAAATTAATGACCCCAAACAAACATATTGGACGAACTACATTCTTTAAGAACGAAAAGTAATTAGAATAAGCCTTGGGATGCAGAAAATAACGTAAATGTTAATTCTATGACCCAACCACATTTATTGGATGAACTACATTCCTTAAGAATGAAAAATGATTAGAATAAGCCTTGGGATGCACAAAATGACGTAATTCTTAATCCAATGACACAAACGCACTCATTGGGTGAACTGCATTGGTTAAGATAGAAAATTGATTAAAAGAAGCCTTGGGATGCACAAAATGACGTAAAAGTTAATCCAATGACACAAATGCAGTTATTGGATGAACTACATTCTTTAAGAACGAAAAGTTATTAGAATAAGCATTAGGATGCACCAAATGATGTAAATGTTAAATTAATGACACAAAACGCACATATTGGATTAACTACATTCTTTATGAACGAAAAGTGATTAGAATAAGCCTTGGGATGCACAAAATGACGTAAATGTTAATCTAATGACACAAACTCACTTATTGGATTGAGTACATTCCATAAGAATGAAAAATGATTAGAATAAGCATTTAGATGCAGAAAATGACGTAAGTAATACTCCAATGACACAAACGCACTTATTGGGTGAACAACATTGGTTAAGAACAGAAATTGATTAGAATAAGCCTTATGATGCACAAAATGACTTAAATGTTAATCCAACGACACAAACTACATTCTTTAAGAACGAAAACTGATTAGGATAAGCCTTAGAATGCACAAAATGACGTAAATGTTAAATTAATGACCCAAAACGCACTTATTGGATGAACTAAATTACTTAAGAACTAAAAATTATTAGAATAAACCTTGGGATGCACAAAATGACATAAATGTTCATCCAATGACACAAACGCACTTAGTGGATAAACGACAATCGTTAAGAATGAAAATACATTAGAATAAGCCTTGGGACGCACAAAATGACGTAAATGTTAATCCAATGACACAAACGCAATTATTGGATGAACTACATTCTTTAAGAACGTAAAGTGATTAGAATAAGCCTAGGGATTGACAAAATGACGTAAATCTTAATCCAATGACACAAAAGCACTTATGGGTGAACTACATTGGTTATGATAGAAAATTGATTAGAATAAGTGTTGGGATGCACAAAATGACGTAAATGTTAATCCAATGACACAAACGCAGTTATTGGATGAACTACATTCTTTAAGAACGAAAAGTGATTAGAATAAGCCTTAGGATGCACAAAATGACGTAAAAGTTAAATTAATGACACAAAACATGCTATTGCATAAACTACATTCCTTAAGCACGAAAAGTGATTGGAATAAGCCTTGGGATGCACAAATCGACGTAAATGTTAATCTAATGACACAAACTCACTTATTGGATTGAGTACATTCCATAAGAATGAAAAGTGATTAGAATAAGCATTGGGATGCACAAAATGACGTAAGTAATATTCCAATGACACAAACGCACTTATTGGGTGAACAACATTGGTTAAGAACGGAAATTGATTAGAATAAGCCTTATGATGCACAAAATGACTTAAATGTTAATCCAACGACACAAAATACATTCTTTAAGAACGAAAACTGATTAGAATAAGCCGTAGGCTGCACAAAATGACGTAAATGTTAAATTAATTACACAAAACGCACTATTTGGATGAACTACATTCCTTAAGAACGAAAACTAATAAGAATAAGCCTTGGGATGCACAAAATGACGTAAATGTTCATCCAATGACACAAAGGCACTTAGTGGATGAACAACATGGGTTAAGAATGAAAATGGATTAGAATAAGCTATGTGATGCACAAAATGACGTAAATGTTAATCCAACACAAACACACTTATTGGATGAACTACATTCTTTTCGAACAAAAAGTGATTAGAATAAGCCTTAGGATGCACAAAATGACGTAAATATTAAATTAATGACCCAAAACACACTTACTAGATGAACTACATTCTTTAAGAACGAAAAGTGATTAGATTAAGCCTTAGGATGCACCAAATGACGTTAATGTTAAACTAGTGACCCAAAACGCATTATTGGATGAACTACATTCTTTAAGAACGAATAGTGATTAGAATAAGTTTTTAGGAAGCACAAACTAACTTATATTTTAAATTAGTGACACAAAATGCACTTATTGGATGTACTACATTCGTTAAGAATGAAAAATGATTAGAATAAGCCTTGGGATGTAAAAAATGACATAAATGTTCATCCAATGACACAAACACACTTATTAGATGAACTACATTACTTAAGAACCAAAAGTGATTAGAATAAGTCTTGGGATGCACAAATTGACGTAAATGTTAATCCAATGACACTTATTGGATGAACTACATTCCTTAAGAACGAAAAGTAATCAGAAAAAAGCCTTGGGATGCACAAAATGACGTAAATATTAATCCAACGACACAAATGCACTTATTGGATGAACTACATTCTTTTAGAACGAAAAGTGATTAGAATAAGCCTTAAGATGCACAAAATGACGTAAATGTTAAATTAATGACCCAAAACGCACTTATTGGATGAACTACATTCTTTAAGAACGAAAAGTGATTAGATTAAGCCTTAGGATGCACCAAATGACGTTAGTGTTAAAGTAATGACCCAAAACGCACTTACTGGATGAACTACATTCTTTAAGAACGAAAAGTGATTAGAATAAGCCTTGGGATGCACAAAATGACGTAAATGTTAATCCAAAGACACAAACGCAGTTATTGGATGAACTACATTCTTTAAGAACGAAAAGTTATTAGAATAAGCCTTAGGTTGCACCAAATGATGTAAATGTTAATCCAATGACACAAAACGCACATATTGGATGAACTACATTCTTTAAGAACGAAAAGTGATTAGAATAAGCCTTGGGATACACAAAATGACGTAAATGTTAATCTAATGACACAAACTCACTTATTGGATGGACTACATTCCTTAAGAACGAAAAGTGATTAGAATAAGCATTGGGATGCACAAAATGACGTAAATATTATTCCAATGACACAAACGCACTTATTGGGTGAACTACATTAGTTAAGAACGGAAATTGATTAGAATAAGCCTTATGATGTACAAAATGGCTTAAATGTTAATCCAACGACACAAAATACATTCTTTAAGAACGAAAAGTGATTAGAATAAGCCATATGCTGCACAAAATGATGTAAATGTTAAATTAATTACACAAAACACACTATTTGGATGAACTACATTCCTTAAGAACGAAAGGTGATTAGAATAAGCCATATGCTGCACAAAATGACGTAAATGTTCATGTAATGACACAAACGCACTTAGTGGATGAACAACATTGGTTAAGAATGAAAATGGATTAGAAGAAGCTATGTGATGCACAAAATGACGTAAATGTTAATCCAACACAAACGCACTTACTGGATGAACGCCCCGGATTTTTTGTCCAAAACGTTACTAAAAAAAACATACTTTTAGAAAAATTTACGATAATTTTTTTTTGGTAAGAATATCTACATTTATACTTTTAAATAATTAGTAACAATCACATTTATGCTTTTAAATAATTAGTAACAATCACATTTGTTTAATATTATAAAAAAAGGTTTATTCAAGCTAAAATAAAGGAAAAATCAATTATTCCTAAACGGAAGCAAAAATCCACTTCCGTATTTATAGAATTCGAATGCATTTAAAAGTTTAGTGACAAAAATTAAAAAAAATAAATAAACATAGAAATTTTGCGGCAATACTTATTATTACAAAATTGTCTCGAAAACCCCATTTTTACCCCACATTCGCCACACGTTAATACTCATCAATTACTCTTGAATCTCCTCGAATTCATTAGTACCTAAAATGTTGTTGTAAGGGTCAATTTTTTCCATCATCCACATCAAACCAAAGCTAAACATACAGAAGAATAACACAAAACATATAAAGGTAAAAACTTGTAATTTAAAAGAAAAAAATGCACAAACAGTAAATCGTATATAAAAAATATGCATAATGCAACTTCCACTAAGGCAACTTCCGCACAGAAAGATCACCCATACCAATGGGGAAAATAAACCTGCCACTAAGGCAACTCCCACGAAGTTGCATATGCCATGACATGACCATATATTATCACAATTATAGTCGCACACAGCCCACTAAGAATCATGTCATATACATTCAAAAAATCACCTTTTTAAAACCATCATCTTATTCACATCACAAAGATCACATATCACACATTCTTATCATGAGAATCATATATTCATAGACAAATAATCATTCAATAATAATTTTCACCACGTACGCATAAAAATCGGGACTTGACTTCATTTACACCATAAAGATTAAAACTTTATATATAACAAGAAACTTCAAACTCCAACTCATAATACATCATCAAAATCAAAACTTTATCATATATATAACATAAGAAAAATCATATTTTGCTTCATATCCATCATAAAAATTAAAACTCTATCATGTCTAATATAAAAATTCATATTTTACTTCTTAAAAAGACATACATTACATATCGAACTCAACGTAAAGGATTTCATATTCCATTATTTTATTTTATTAGTCTACATTTATTTCTTTCAAAAGCAAGCAATTACAATTATTTAGTTCTATGTCATCCAACTAACGGTCTAACTCAAATTTGTGTGGGGAAAAGCCCTTACCTTGGCCGATTTTCTTCCTAATACGAAGCTCTAAGCCCCCACGAAGTTGTTCACATGAAAAGTTTGCTGCACGAAGGAGATGACGGCTAGGGTTTCGGTATTTTTTTCTGCTCACTATTACTTAGTATGGAAATATTGTGGACTTTAGGGAAAATTTAAAGTGGAGATTATTGGGTAGATAGTGTTGGGCCAAAATACGACATTGGTTAAGAATGAAAATACATTAGAATAAGCCTTGGGATGCACAAAATGAAGTAAATGTTAATCCAATGACACAAACGCTGTAACACCCCGAGTTTAAAACACAGCACAAGTGTATTTTTATTTTCAATAAATAATTAAAATGAGTTTTCCGAAATTAATTCAAAAGGAATTAAAATAATTACTTAATTCTGGAAAATTTAATGTTAAATAATAAAACATCTTTGGAAGCTAATAATGTCATAACATTCCCAAAAGTCAATATCAAAGTGCGGAATAAATAGTACAACAATTGTTTTTCAAAATAAAAACAAAATACATTTCTAGCTCAAATCCTAATACATCAAGTCTAATTGATCATGCGCTAAAGCTACAGTAGCACGAATTTCCTCCGCATCCTAAGCAAGTCTTTTCCGAGTCTGCCGCTCGCCTCGACGTGACCGCCTCCTCCTCCTCATCATACAGAGAGGGGTCGGTCTCCTCAGAAGTCAGATCAATACAAAGTCTTGGCCGCTTCAGCGGAGCCGGAATTTCATAACAATCGTCGGAGATCCTAGACGGACCCGAAATCTCAGCTGCTACTAGCTTCGGCCCATCAGTCTTCCCTTCTGCCTCGGACTCATGTATAACTCCTCCAACAACCGGGTTGGGAGTCACCACTCCTACGGTGGCCTCCGTCTCAACCCCTCTAACTGACTCCTTAGCATCATCGAAAATTCCGTGCGCCTCTAATACCAGATGGGAAGGCACAGGAAAATCTATACTCGCATGAGTGCGCTCCACGAAATCCTCTACGCCGTTAGTCCTGCTCGTCCGCTCCAACCACCCCGTGTAAGTCGCTCTGCTTGAGATGGGGTCGAAATCCCAAGCAGTGCGCGAATAGCGATCAAGGAAGTTCAACGACGTTTCCGTCGTTCGGGTACCCATGGGTGGCATGGGTTTGGGGGGCATCTGAGGGCAAAGCCCAAAGTCCACAATATAATAGCAAGGGTGACCCACCGAAATTAACAATTAATCACATAGCATATATTTCACAACAACAATTATGTCCATGGTATAACATATGATGATGAGGAAAATAATCATGCTCATTTGAATTTTAATGACATATATGCCTTTTCAAAAACAGCAACCAACTATATGCAATATGTGGTAAGTACAAACAACACCTTAGCAAATCACAATCATTAATTCAGAAATTCAGATTCTGGAACAATACTCACACACATTCAATTTCCACTCGTTCATCATATAATCAACCGTGACCCACTGGTCAATCCCTCAATGCAATATGTATATGCTCATGTATACAATTTTCTTGGAATCACCAAGGTGCAGTCGCTCAATAGACCAGCACATCATATTTGACATTAACGGCCCTCAAGTCCAGGGTGCAATCGCTCAACATATCAGCACCAGTGCAGACGCTCTATAGTCCAGCACGTTTGACATATACCAAGGTACAATCGCTCAATTACCAGTGCAGACGCTCAACAGTCCAGCACGTTTGCGCATTACTCTGTGGCCCATCGCGGGTACCACTTGACTATGCAATGCATGAATATGCAGTGTTTCACTTCTCTAGAAACAGAATGCAAAATCAGAAAATTCATGCTTTTTATCATATTTTGAATATCTCAGCACAGTCAGAATTAACATCATCACAATCATGATTAAATAGTCAATTAATCATTAATACTTTGAAATGTTTTCCTAAACTCTTAAAATTCAATTACAGTGTTCAAAACTGGGATTTTTTGGAATTTTACGAATCTGTATTCGAATACAGCTTCTCTGTATTCGAATACATAAGCCAAAAATAGTGCAGAATCACACTCTGTATTCGAATACAGCCCTCAGGTATTCGAATACAGAGGCAGTCTCAGTGCACATAACAACATCCTTCATTATATCAGTAAACTTTCAAAGAACTTCATCACCACAACTTCAAAATATCACCAAAAGTTCCATTTGAATTCCCCACAACAATCCCAACATTCGCCAAACACTCAGGGTTTACAAAACACTCTTAAAAACTTGGAAATTCTGGAAACTCGAATCTGTATTCGAATACAGACTCCTTGTATTCGAATACAGAAGCATGAAACTGCACTTTTAACATTCTGTATTCGAATACAGCATGCCTGTAGTCGAATACAGAAGACAAAACCTTGAAAAAATTCAATATTTTCTTTCAGATCCTTAAAGGTTTTCAATACTTCATCCTCTCCTTTCAAAATATTTTCAAGAACCCCCTTTAAACCACTTTAACCCTTCTCAAGGTTTCACAATACTTTAAAATGTATATCACAGTGTTTAAAACTTGATTTTCTGGAAAACACGAATCTGTATACGAATACAACTTCCTTGTATTGGGGAGATGTGAAGTTCTGATTTATGCCCCGCCTCCTCACATTTACTTATAGAATGTACTCAAGTGCTACCACCTCAAAAATAGTAAGAAAATAATGCTGGATTCTTCCAACACTTAATCCTTTTGCAATTAGCCACTAATCCTTAATTAATGGTCCGATTAATTTAATTACTCGAAATTAAATTAATTTAATCTTCATCCAATAATTTTAATTCATCTTCCAAAATATATATTTATATATATATATATATATTTACTCAAAACATACATATATTAAATATTTTACAAAAATTCCCAAAATACCATTGACATTAATTCCATAAATTAATTCTTAATTTTAAGGGTCTTACAATACTACCCCTTTAAATTAGTTTCGTTCTCGAAACTACATGTCCATAAATAATTGAGGATATTGTTCCCTCATCTTACTCTCCAGTTCCCACGTTGCGTCTCCAGTGGTCGGATTCCAAATAACTTTGACTAGTGGGACTTCCTTGTTCCTCAACTGTTTAATCTTCCTGTCTTCAATCCTTACAGGCAATACTTCAAAAGACAGGTTGTCCCTCAGCTAAATTGTATCTGGCTCGATCACATGTGATGGGTCTGCAATGTATTTCCTTAATTGCGACATATGAAATACGTCGTGAATATTGGACAGTATTGGAGGTAAAGCAATCCGATAGGCCAATGGTCAAATACGCGCAGTAATCTGGTATGGTCCAATAAATTTCAGAGTCAACTTTCTTGACTTAATAGCTCTGCCAACACCAGTTGTAGGCGTAACCCTTAGAAATACATGGTCACCCTACTCAAATTCCAAAGGTCTGCGACGCTTGTCTGCCTTCATTTTCTCTTGTTTCCTCTTGATTTTCTCCGTAGTTTGCTCCACCATTTCAGGTCCAACAATCATACTCTCTCCGTCCTTAAACCAGCATAAGGGCGTCTGACACTAGCGTCCATACAAAGCCTCATAGGGTGCCATTCCAATACTTGCGTGAAAGCTGTTGTTGTAAGTGAGCTCAATCAATGGCGGCACCTCATCCCAGTTTCCTCTTTCATCCAACACACAAGCTCTCAATAGATCTTCCAATGACTGATTTGTTCTCTTAGTCTGTCCGTCTATTTGTGGATGATAAGCGGAACTCAATTTCAGTTTCGTTCCCAAAGCTTCATGCAGTGCTCCCCAAAAATGAGATGTGAACTTTGGGTCACGGTCCGATACTATACTCGATGGCACTCCATGTAACCTCACAATCTCACCGATGTAGATCTCTGTCAGCTTATCTACTTTATAAGTGGTCCTTACCGGTAGGAAATGTGCTGACTTCGTCAATCGATCCATTATTACCCAAATAGAATCATTCTTTTTCCTTGTCTTGGGCAGTCCTGTTATGAAATCCATGGAAATGATGTCCCACTTCCATTCCGGTATGTCCAAAGGTTCCAGCATTCCAGCAGGTCGTTGATGTTCCACTTTCGCTTTCTGACAAGTCAAACAAGTTGATACGTATTCTGCCACATCCCTCTTCATTCCTGGCCACCAGAAATTCTGTCTTAAGTCCTGGAACATCTTGGTCGCTCCAGGATGAATACTTAACTTACTCTTATGAGCCTCTTCCAAAATCGCTCTTCTCATCTCTGCAACTTCTGGGACACAAATTCTTCCATTACATCTCAAAATATCATCTGTGCCGACGCTGAACTCAGTTGTCTGCCCTCGCGCTATCAGATTCCTCTTCTCTTGGATGAATGCGTTATCTTACAAGTTTGCAATCTCCTCCATTAATCCACTCGAAATGGTTATCATTCCACACTTTAACATTCCTGGCGCAAACTTTACGTCCAAATGTAGATCTCTAAATGCTTCCCACAGCTCTTGTTGTCTGGCCATTATCATTGAAGATACTGACACACTCTTCCGACTCAATGCGTCAGCCACCACATTGGCTTTTCCAAGGTGGTACTGCAATGAAAAGTCAAAATCCTTGAGAGTCTCCATCCATATTCTCTGACGCATGTTCAATTCCTTCTGATCGAACAGGCACTTCAAACTTTTATGGTCGCTGAACACCGTGAATGTGCATCCATATAAGTAGTGTCTCCAGACCTTTAACGCAAACACTACTGCAGCAAGCTCTAAATCATGAGTGGGATAGTTTCGTTCGTGAGTTTTCAATTGTCGCGAGGTGTAAGCTACAGCTTTCTTGTGTCGCATCATAACACATCCCAACCCTTGATGAGATGCATCACAGTAGACCTCATATGGTTCCTCTGGCTGTGGCAAAACCAAAACTGGCGAGGTTGTCAACTTTTCCTTAAGCAACTGAAAATTTTCCTCACACTTCTCCATCCATGCAAACGGCTGATTTTTCCTAGTGAGTTGTGTCAAAGGAGCTACAATCTTAGCAAATCCTTCAATAAATCTTCTGTAGTATCCTGCCAGTCCGACAAAACTTCTTATGTTTGTGACAGTCTGGGGCTGTTTCCAGGCAAGAATTGTCTCAATCTTTGCCGGATCGACAGCGATTCCTTCCTTCGTTATCACATGTCCCAAGAAATTCACTTCCTTTAGCCAAAACTCGCACTTCGACAAATAGGCATACAGCTGCTTTTCGCGTAAGACTTCAAGAACCTGGCGTAAGTGATCTTCATGTTCTTGTTCATCCTTCGAATAAATCAAAATATCGTCAATGAATACCACCACGAACTTATCTAGAAACGGGCTGAGTATCCTATTCATATAATCCATAAAGATCGCTGGTGCGTTCGTAACTCTAAATGACATAACGAGATATTCATAGTGTCCGTAACGAGTCCTGAAAGCAGTCTTTTGAATATCTCCTTCTCTTACTCGAATCTGATGGTATCCCGATTTGAAATCAATCTTTGAAAACACTGCTGCTCCCCTCAATTGGTCCATCAAATCATCGATGCGTGGTAGTGGATAACGATTCTTGATAGTCACCTTGTTCAGTTGCCGATAATCCACACATAAACGTGAACTTCCATCCTTCTTCTTAACCAACAACACCGGAGGTCCCCAGGGAGACACACTTGGTCTGATAAATCCTTTCTCCAATAATCCTTCAATTTGACCCTTAAGCTCACTTAATTCCAATGGCGACATCCGGTACGGCGCAATTGAAATAGGTCCAGTTCCGGGGTGCAAATCAATGAAGAATTCCACCTCTCATTACAGGGGTAATCCTGGAATTTCCGTCGGAAATACGTCCGGATATTCCTTGACTATCATCACGTCTTCTATGTTCACATCCATCTTGGTCTCCACGTTAGCCAATGATAAAAATTCCTGAGTTCCTTCCCTTAGTGATACTTCGAGTTGGTTAGCAGCCAAATACCGAGCGACTCCAGGTTCGGGGAAAAGAACCAATTTTGGAGCGCAATCCAAAACTACGTAATTATATGTCATCCAATCCATGCAGAGAATGATCTCGAGTGATTGTAGGGGTAAGCAGATTAAATTGACCAAGAAATCTCTATTCTGTATTGTTACGGTACAGTGTAAACATGCAGAGTTTACAGTCAAAGTCTTAGCAGGTGTGGAAACCACCAAATCAAAAGGCAAAGCAGACACAGAACACAGACAACTTCAAACGATGCACACAATCCATAGCAATGAAAGAATGGGTTGCCCCCGAATCAAAAAGTGCAGTTAGTGTGTTACCTGCGATCTCACACTCTTGCTGGATTAAATTTTGGGCTTGACTTCCGGCTCCAGCACCCATGTGATAGACGCGGCCTCTAGCAGTAGGACGAGTAGCCCTAGTCGCGTTCACAATTGGCTCCACCTTCGGAACCCGGCAATCCCTTGCCACGTGTGCTGGCTTGTGGCAGCTGAAGCACATCAAATCCCCCGCAGTACAAGCAGTTGCGATATGTCCTTCCTTCCCACATCGATAACACCAGACTCCCTATCCCAACTGCCGTCCAAAGTTCTGGTTTCCCGGCCGATTATGGCCTCTCTTGTTGTTTGGTGGCCGGTTATACGGCTTGGAAACTTGCTTCCCTTTATTATTCTGGTTATGTATCCGACTAGGCCCTCCAGAGTTAAAGTTCCCTCCTCTGTTGGCCCTCCTGTTCTTCATCTCTTCCACCTCTCTACACTTTTCTACTAACACTTGGAAACGTTGTATTCCCAAGGGTAGGACCGAATCTTTGATCTCATACTTTAATCCATTCTGAAAGCGATGACACATAAACTGTTCATTGACTTCTTCCCGGAAGAATCTGAAATGTCTGGACAACGACTCAAACTTAGTTGCGTACTCTCCGACTGTCATATTCCCCTGGTACAATTTCAGAAAGTCATCCCCCAACTTGGTCCTAGTGGTCATTGGGAAGTATTTGTCTAGAAACATCTTTTTGAATGACTCCCAGGTCACTTCCTCTTGAGCTGACCCCATCAATAATCTCGTACTCCTCCACCAATACTCTGCATCCCCTATCAGTAGGTACGTGGCATAATTGACTTTCACCGCTGCCCGATAGTTAATCATCTCAAAGATTTTATCCATCTCTTGGATCCACTGGTCCGCTCTTTCTGGACCCTCATCACCCATGAACATGGCAGGGTTATGGCGACGAAAATCCTCTAGTCCTCTAGATTCAGCAGCGTGAATCTTTCTTTCTCTCTTTTCCAGATCGTGTTGAGTCTTGGCAGCCGTCTGTGCAGCAACAGACGCAGCCATGTTGTTCATTGCTTCAGCCATCCTATCTTTCCAGCTGACATTTGCTCTCGTGGTGTCATCTCTTCGTGGAGGCATTGTTTCCTACAAAACCATCATCACTTCAGTCACACCACAACTTTCACAAGACTTGACACTTTAACTACTTGCTCTTATGCATGATCAGCTAATAACTCAAAACAAATACTTTAAATCAGAGCTTTATCCCAAAACTTAAACCAAATGCTCTGATACCACATTTGTAACACCCCGAGTTTAAAACACAGCGCGAGTGTATTTTTTTTTCAATAAATAATTAAAATGAGTTTTCCAAAATTAATTCGAAAGGAATTAAAATAATTACTTAATTCTGGAAATTTAATGTTAAATAATAAAACATCTTTGGAAGCTAATAATGTGCTAACATTCCCAAAAGTCAATATCAGAGTGCGGAATAAATAGTACAACAATTGTTTTTCAAAATAAAAACAAAATACATTTCCAACTCAAATCCTAATACATCAAGTCTAACTGATCATGCGCTAAAGCTACAGTAGCACGGATTTGCTCCGCATCCTAAGCAAGTCTTCTTCGAGTCTGCCGCTTGCCTCGACGTGACCTCCTCCTCCTCATCATCATACAGAGAGGGGTCGGTCTCCTCAGAAGTCAGATCAATACATAGTCTTGGCCGCTTCGGCGGAGCCGAAATCTCATAACAATCGTCGGAGATCCTAGACAGACCCGGAATCTCAGCTGCTACTAGCTTCGGCTCATCAGTCTTCCCTTCTGCCTCGGACTCATGTATAACTCCTCCAACAACCGGGTTGGGAGTCACCACTCCTACGATGGCCTCCGTCTCAACCCCTCTAACTGACTCCTTAGCATCATCGAAAATTTCGTGCGCCTCTAATACCAGACGGGAAGGCACAGGAAAATCTATACTCGCATGAGTGCGCTCCACGAAATCCTCTACGCCGTTAGTCCTGCTCGTCCGCTCCAACCACCCCGTGTAAGTCGCTCTGCTTGAGATGGGGTCGAATTCCCAAGCAGTGCGCGAATAGCGATCAAGGAAGTTCAACGACGTTTCCGTCGTTCGGGTACCCACGGGTGGCATGGGTTTGGGGGGCATCTGAGGGAAAAGCCCAAAGTCCACAATATAATAGCAAGGGTCACCGACCGAAATTAACAATTAATCACATAGCATATATTTCACAACAACAATTATGTCCATGGTATAACATATGATGATGAGGAAAATAATCATGCTCATTTGAATTTTAATGTCATATATGCCTTTTCAAAAACAGCAACCAACTATTATGCAATATATGGTAAGTACAAACAACTCCTCAGCAAATCACAATCATTAATTCAGAAATTCAGATTCTGGAACAGTACATACACACTTTCAATTTCCACTCATTCATCATATAATCAATCGTGACCCACTGGTCAATCCCTCAATGCAATATGTATATGCTCATGTATACAATTTTCTTGCAATCACCAAGGTGCAGTCGCTCAACAGACCAGCACATCATGTTTGACATTAACGGCCCTCAAGACCAGGGTGCAATCGCTCAATAGATCAGCACCAGTGCAGACGCTCAACAGTCCAGCACGTTTGACATATATCAAGGTACAATCACTCAACAGATCAATACCTAGTGCGGTCGCTCAACAGACTAGCACTCGTGTAATCGCTCAACAGATCAGCACGTGGCTGTGCATTTCAGGGCACAGACGCTCAACAGTCCAGTACCAGTGCAGTCGCTCAACAAACCATCACCTATATACCAAAGTACAATCGCTCAACAGATCAGTACTTAGTGCAGACGCTCAACAGTCCAGCACTCGTGCAATCGCTCAACAGATCAGCACGTTGTTACGCATTCCAGGGTACAGACGCTCAACAGTCCAGTACCAGTGCAGTTGCTCAACAGACCATCACTCGTGCAATCGCTCATCAGATCACCACGTGGCTGCGCATTTCAGGGTACAGACGCTCAACAGTCCAGTTCCAGTGCAGTTGCTCAACAGACCAGCACCTATATACCAAGGTACAATCGCACAACAGATCAGTACCTAGTGCAGACGCTCAACAGTCTAGCACTCGTGCAATCGCTCAACAGTCCACTCGAAATTGTTATCATCCCACACTTTAACACTCCTGGTGCAAACTTCACGTCGAAGTGTAGGTCTCTAAATGCTTCCCACAACTCTTGTTGTCTGGCCATTATCATTGAAGATACTAACACACTCTTCCGACTTAATGCATCAGCCACTACATTGGCCTTTCCAGGGTGGTACTGCAATAAGCAGTCAAAATCCTTGAGAGTCTCCATCCATCTTCTCTGACGCATGTTCAATTCCTTCTGATCGAACATATACTTCAAGCTTTTATGATCACTAAACACCGTGAATGTGCATCCATATAAGTAGTGTCTCCAGACTTTTAACGCAAACACTACAGCAGCAAGCTCTAAATCATGGGTAGGGTAGTTCCGTTCGTGAGTCTTCAACTGCCTTGAGGCATAAGCTACAGCTTTCTTGTGCTGCATCAAAACACATCCCAGACCTTGGTGAGATGCATCACAGTAAACTTCATATGGTTCCTCTGGCTGTGGCAGCACTAATACTGGTGAGGTTGTCAATTTTTCCTTCAACAATTGAAAACTCTCCTCACACTTCTCCATCCATGCAAACGGCTGATTCTTCCTGGTGAGTTGTGTCAAAGGAGCTACAATCTTAGCAAATCCTTCAATAAACCTTCTGTAGTATCTTGCTAGTCCGACAAAACTCCTTATGTCCGTGACAGTCTGGGGCTGTTTCCAGACAAGAATTGTCTCAATCTTTGCTGGATCGATAGCGATTCCTTCCTTCGTTATCACATGTCCCAAGAAATTTACTTCGTTTAGCCAAAACTCGCACTTCGAAAAATTGGCATACAGCTGCTTTTCGCGTAAAACTTCAAGAACTTGGTGTAAGTGTTCTTCATGTTCTTCTTCATCCTTCGAATAAATCAAAATATCGTCGATGAATACCACCACAAAACTTATCCAGAAACGGGCTGAAGATCCTATTCGTGTAATCCATGAAAATTGCTGGTGCATTCGTAACTCCAAAAGGCATAACGAGATATTCATAATGTCCGTAACGAGTTCTGAAAGCAGTCTTTTGAATATCTCCTTCTCTTACTCGAATCTGATGGTATCCCGATTTCAAATCAATCTTTGAAAACACCGCTGCGCCCTTCAATTGATCCATCAAATCATCGATGCGTGGTAGAGGATAACGATTCTTGATAGTCACCTTGTTACGCTGTCCATAATCCACACATAGACGCGAACTTCCATCCTTCTTCTTAACCAACAATACCGGAGCTCCCCACGGCGACACACTTGGTCTGATAAATCCTTTCTCCAACATGTCTTCAATCTGACCCTTAAGCTCGCTTAATTCCAATGGCGACATCCGGTATGGTGCGATTGAGATAGGTCCAGTTCCTGGGTGCAAATCAATAAAGAACTCCACCTCTCTCACCGGGGGTAATCCTAGAATCTCAGATGGAAATACGTCCGGGTATTCCTTGACTAACATCACATCTTCTATGTTTACATCCATCTTGGTCTCCACGTTAGCCAATGATAAGAACTCCTGAGTCCCTTCTCTCAGTGATACTCCAAGTTGGTTAGCAGTCAAATATCGAGTGACTCCAGGTTCGGGGAAAAGAACCAGTTTTTGAGCGCAATCCAAAACTACGTAATTATAGGACATCCAATCCATGCCGAGAATGATCTCGAGGGATTGTAGGGGTAGACAGATTAGATTAACCAAGAAGTCCCTAGTCTGAATTGTTACCGTACAGTGTAAACATGCAGAGTCTACAGTCAAAGTCTTAGCAGGCGTAGTAACAACCAAATCAAAAGGCAAAGCAGATACAAACAACTTCAAACTATGCACACAATCCATAGCAATGAAAGAGTGGGTTGCCTCCGAATCAAAAAGTGCAGTTAGGGTGTTACCTGCAATCTCACAATCTTGCTGGATTAAATTTTGGGCTTGACCTCCAGCTTCAGCACCCATGTGATAGACGCGGCCTCTAGCAGTAGGACGGGTAGCCATAGTCGTGTTCACGGTTGGCTCCACCTTCGGAACCCAGCAATCCCTCGTCACATGTCCTGGCTTCCGGCAATTGAAACACATAAGATCCCTTGTGGTACAAGCAGTAGCCATGTGCCCTTCTTTCCCACATCGATAACACCGGACTCCTTGTCCCAATTGCCTTCCAAAAGTCTGATTCCCCCGCCGATTCTAGCCCCTCCGGTTGTTCTGTGGCCGGTTATACGGCTTGGCAACTTGCTTCCCTTTATTATTCTGGTTATGTATCCGACTAGGCCCTCTTGAGTTAAAGTGACCACCTCTGTTAGCCCTCTTATTCTTCATTTCTTCCCCCTCTCTACATTTTTCCACTAGCACTTGGAAACGTTGTATTCCCAAGGGTAGGACCGAATCTTGGATCTCATACTTCAATCCATTCTGGAAGCGATGACACATGAACTGTTCATCGACTTCTTCTCGGAAGAATCTGAAGTGTCTGGATAGCGACTCAAATTTAGCGGCGTATTCTCCCACTGTCATACTCCCCTGGTACAATTTCAGAAATTCATCCCCCAACTTGGTCCTCGTACTCATTGGGAAGTACTTGTCTAGAAACTTCTTTTTGAATGACTCCCAGGTCACTTCCTCTTGAGCCGACGCCATCAGTGATCTCGTACTTCTCCACCAGTACTCTGCGTCCCCTATCAGCAGGTACGTGGCATAGTTGACTCGCACTACTGCCCGACAGTTAATCATCTCGAATATCTTTTCTATCTCTTGGATCCACTGGTCCGCCCTTTCTGGACCCTCATCACCTGTGAACTTGGGAGGGTTATGACGGCGAAAGTCCTCAAGCCCTCTAGACTCAGCAGCGCAAATCTCTCGCTCTCTCTTCTCTAAGTCGCATTGATTCTTGGCAGCCGTCTGGGCAGCAACAGACGCAGCCATATTGTTCATTGCTTCAGCCATCCTATCTTCCCGGCTGACATTTGTCATTGCGGTGTCGTCTCTTCTTGGAGGCATTGTTTCCTACAAAACCATCATTACTTCAGTCACACCACAACTCACACAAGACTTGAAACTTTAACTACTTGCTTCTTATGCATGATCAGCTAATGACTCAAAATAAACACTTTAATTAGAGCTCAAACCCAAAAGTTAACCAAATGCTCTGATACCACAATTGTAACACCCCGAGTTTAAAACACAGCGCGGGTGTATTTTTTTTTTTTAAAAAAATCAATAATAAAAATGATTTTCCTGATTTAATTCGAAAGGAATTAAAATAAAGTTTCCGTAAATCAATAAGTACTCAATTTTGGGAAATTTAATAATAAACATTAAGGCATTTTTAAAATGTAAACAATGTTAGAGTGCAGAATAATACAACGGAAAAAGTCGTACATTAATTCCCAAAATAAAATTACATTTCCCAAAACTCAAGACCCTATACAAAAGTCTAGACTGATCATGCACTAAGCTACAGTAGCACGGTCCCCACCGTATCCTCTATAAGTCTCATCTTCAGCCAACCGTCCGTCCCTCTACGTTCTCCACGTAGACTTCGTACATAAAGATCAGGGAAAACTAACGACGTTTCCGTCGTTAGTGTATCCGACGGTAGGACGGGTTCGGGTAACATCTGAGGGCAAAGCCCAAAGTCCACAATATAATAGCAAGGGTCACCGACCGAAATTAACAAATATTCACATAGCATATATTGCACAGCAACAATTATAATCATGGTATAACGTATGATGATGAGGAAAATAATAATGCTCATTTGAAAATTTATGACTTACATGCCTTTTCAAAACAGCAGTCAATGATTATGAAGTATGCGGTAAGTACAAACAACACGTCAACAAAACACAATCATTAATTCAGAATTTTAGATTATGGACAGTACTCACACACATTAATTTCCAACATTCATCATATAAACAATCGTGACACACCGGTCAACAGTCCAGTACCAATGCAGACGCTCAACAGTCTAGCACTTATATACCCAGGGTACAATCGCTCACCAGATCAGTACCTAGTGGAGACGCTCAAAAGATCAGCACGTGGTTGCGCATTTCAGGGTACAGACGCTCAACAGTCCAGTACCAGTGCAGACGCTCAACAGTCCAGTACCAGTGCAGACGCTCAACAGTCCAGTACCAGTGCAGACGCTCAATAGTCCAGCACTTATACACCAAGGTACAATCGCTCAACAGATCAATACCTAGTGGAGACGCTCAACAGATCAGCACGTGGTTGCGCATTTCAGGGTACAGACGCTCAACAGTCCAGTACCAGTGCAGACGCTCAACAGTCCAGCACTTATATACCAAGGTACAATCGCTCAACAGATCAGTACCTAGTGGAGACGCTCAACAGATCAGCACGTGGTTGCGCATTTCAGGGTACAGACGCTCAACAGTCCAGTACCAGTGCAGACGCTCAACAGTCCAACACTTATATACCAAGGTACAATCGCTCAACAGATCAGTACCTAGTGCAGACGCTCAACAGTCCAGCACTCGTGCAATCGCTCAACAGATCAGCACGTGGTTGCGCATTACACTGTGGCCCATCACGGGTACCACTTGACTATGCAATGCATGGAAGATGCAATGTTTCACTTCTCTAGAAACAGCATACAAAACAGCAATTCATGCCTCTCAATCATAATTCTCCCCATCACAAACATGACTAAACACCCAAATATTCATTAACATTCTAAAATGTTTTTCCCAGACTCTAACATTCAATTACGAAATTTAAAAATGGGATTTTTCTGGGATTTACGAATATGTATTTGAATACAAAAGCCAAAAATAGTATAGAATCACTCTATGTATTCGAATACAGCCCTCTGGTATTCGAATACAGAGGCAGATTTCAGTGCATAAATCAACCTCTTTCATTACATCAGTAAAGTTTCAAAAATTTCATCACCACAACTTCAAAATTCCACTTTAACTCACCACAACATTTTCAGTATTCCCCAGACACTCAAGGTTTACAAAACACTCTTGAAAACTTGGAATTTTCTATAAAACTTGAATCTGTATTCGAATACAGGTCCCCGGTATTCGAATACAAAAGCATGAAATGCAGTTTTAACATTCTGTATTCGAATACAGCATGCCTGTAGTCGAATACAGAAGACCAAACCTTGAAAATTCCAGCATTTCTCCCATATCCTTAAAGGTTTTTCAAAACATCATCCCTTCCACTTTAATACCATTTCACAGACCTCATTTAAATCATTTAATTCCTTCTCAAAGTTTCTCAATACTTTAAAACTCACATGACAGTGATTAAAATTGATTTTTTTCTGGAAAACACGAATCTGTATTCGAATACAGCTTCCTTGTATTCGAATACAGAAGCTGAAAATGGAGTTTCTGGAAAAACTCGAATCTGTAGTCGAATACAGCATGCCTGTAGTCGACTACAGATGAGAATACAGTGTTAAAATTTCACTTATGTATTCGAATACGACATGGTCATAGTCGAATACAGAGGTTTAGTCAGAAGCAAAAATCCTTCTTCTGTATTCGACTACAGGGGCTCGTAGTCAAATACAGGTTTTGAAAACTTAGGCAAAACAGAACTTGACAGGTTGTATTCGAATACACTCATGTTGTATTCGAATACACCTTCGAAATACCAGTGAAATACTTCCTGAAACATCAACACTTTTTCAAACTATTTCTTTAAAAATAACAATCAAACATCAAACGGATTCTGCACTTTTTCAAAACACTTCCCTCATTTAAAATCCCTTTTCCTTTAAAAATCATCAACACCACCAGAATCACACACAAAACAACCAGAATCAGAATCATCAATATCACCAGAATCACTCAACACAGAACAGAATCAGAGTCACCATCACCAAATCATTCAGATTTTCAAACCATCAGAACATCATTTGAACATTGCAGTTTCCTCACTCATCAGAACAAACATGCAAGTATTCTGTTTTCTCAAAACACCAGAATGACATGCAAATACTCAGCTTCATCAAACATTAGGATGACATGCAGGCACTCAGTTTTCTCAACAACAGAATGACATGTAAAGCATTTCAGCTTTCACCACACAATAGAATAACATGCAAGTATTCAGCTTTCATGATACCACGGAAATACATGCAAGCATCACAGAACAACAAACCTCAACAGAATGCATTTTTGCATTTTAAGACTATTTTCAAAACAGTTTTATGACATGCATTTTAATCATCATTAAAATAACATGCAAACATTTTCCAACTTTCACCCATAAGTAAAACAGCATGTTTTATTAGAAAAACAGCCAGCAACAACCATCAGGATAATCACATATCAACAAAATGCATTTTCTTTCAAAATGTCATTTTTCGAAAATAGTTTTTCTTTTAAAAACAGAACTGAAATAACACACATTCGTGGCCCTAATGCAGCTAAAAGATGGAAGGTGCCCTTACCCTTGTAGCGTGCTCTGCTATTTCTCTTGTTCCTGCTGCGTTCCCTTTTCTGTGTCTAAAAATGGTGAAGCTGTTCCCTAAGTTTGCTACTGCAAAACTGGGCACTTTGGCTTCGTAACGAGGTGGGGATTAACTTTACTACTGTGGGTTTTCTGGTTTGATGGTTGGAATTTCAGTTAATGGTGTTTAGAGGAATTTCCCTCTCTTCAATTTGAATTCGGGAATGGCAAAACAGAGACAGAATGGGAGGGGAGATGGAGTTGGTACATGCAATATGGGCAGTGAGGAGGAAGGAATGGTGTTCTAACTTCACCATCCTGCTCACTCCTATTTATAAACTCTCATGGTGCCACCTCACTTGCCACTTGTCTGATTTCCAGCTTTTAATTATCTTGCAATTAGCCACTAATCCTTTCTTAATGATCTTGATTAATTTAATTACTTGAAATTAAATTAATTTCATTCTTCATCCAAAAAATTTAATTCATACTTCAAAATAAATATTTATATATAGATATTCACTCAAAACATACATATATAAATATTTACAAAAATTCCCAAAATGCCGTAGACAATAATTCCAAAAATTAATAATTAAAATTAAAGGTCTTACAAAACTCACTTATTGGATGAACTACATTCCTTAAGAACGATAAGTGATTAGAATAAGCATTGGGATGCACAAAATAACGTAAATATTAATCAAATGACACAAACGCAATTATTGGGTGAACTACAACGGTAATGAACGAAAATTTATTAGAATAAGCCATGGGATGCACAAAATGACTTAACAGTTAATCCAATGACACAAACACACTTATTGGATGAACTACATTCCTTAAGCAGGAAAAGTGATTTGAATCAGCCTTAGGATGCACAAAATGACGTGAATGTTAAATTAATGACACAAAACGCACTTATGGGATAACTATATTCCTTAAGAACGAAAATCGATAAGAATATGCCTTGGGATGCCCAAAATGACGTAAATGTTCATCCAATGACACAAACGCACTTAGTGGATGAACACCATTGGTTCAGAACGAAAATGGATTAAATAAGCCTTGTGATAAACAACAGGACGTAAATGTTAATCCAATGACTCAAACGCACTTATTGGATGAACTACATTCTTTTAGAATGAAAAGTGATTAGAATAAGCCTTAGGATGCACAAAATGACTAAATGTTAATTCAATGACACAAACTCACTTATTGGATAAACTACATTCCTTAAGAACAAAAAATGATTAGAATAAGCCTTGACATAAATATTAATCCAATGACACAAACGCACTTATTGGGTGAACTACATTTGTTAAGAACGACAATGGATTAGAATAATCCTTTGGATGCACAAAATGACGAAAAATGATAATCCAACGACACAAACGCAGTTATTGGATGAATTACATTCTTTAAGAACGAAGGTGATTAGAATTAGCCTTCGGATGCACAAAATGACGTAAATATTAATCCAGTGACACAAACACACTTAACGGGTGAACTACATTGGTTAAGAACGAAAATGGATTAGAATAAGCCTTAGGATGCGCAACATGACGAAAATTGTTAATCCAATGACACAAATGCAGTTATTGGATAAACTACATTCTTTAAGAACAAAAGTAATTAGAATTAGCCTTGGGATGCACAGAATGACGTAAATGTTAATCCAATGACACAAACGCACTTATTTAATGAATTGAATTCTTTAAGAACGAAAAGTGATTAGAATAAGCCTTAGGATGCATAAAATGACATAAATGTTAATTCAATGACACAAACTCACTTATTGGATGAACTACATTCCTTAGGAACGAAAAGTGATTACAATAAACCTTGGGATGCACAAAATGACGTCAATATTAATCCAACGACACAAACGCACTTATTGGGTGAACTACATTGGTTAAGAACGATAATGGATTAGCATATTGCTTTGGATGCACAAAATGACAAAAAATGTTAATCCAACGACACACACAATTATTCGATGAATTACATTCTTTAAGAACGAAAGTGATTAGAATTAGCCTTGGAATGCACAAAATGACGTAAATGTTAATCCAATGACACAAACACACTTATTGGGTGAACTACATTGGTTAAGAACGAAAATGGATTAGAATAAGCCTTGGAATGCACAAAATGACGTAAATGTTAATCCAATGACACAAACGCATTTATTGGATGAACTACATTCTTTAAGAACAAAAGTAATTAGAATTAGCCTTGGGATGCACAAAATGACGTAAATATTAATCCAATGACCGAAACGCACTTATTTAATGAACTAAATTCTTTAAGAACAAAAAGTGATTAGAATAAGCCTTAGGATGCACAAAATGACGTAAATGTTAAAATAATGACACAAAACTCACTTATTGGATAAACTACATTCCTTAAGAACGAAAAGTGATTAGAATAAGCATTAAGATGCACAAAAATGACGTAAATATTAATCCCATGACTCAAACGCAATTATTGGGTGAACTACATTGGTTAAGAACGAAAATTTATTAGAATAAGCCTTGGTATGCACAAAATGACTTAAATGTTAATCCAATGACACAACCACACTTATTGGATGAACTACATTATTTAAGAAGGAAAAGTGATTTCAATCAGCCTTAGGATGGACAAAATGAAGTAAATGTTAGATTAATGACACAAAACGCACTTATTGGATGAACTTTATTCCTTAAGAACGAAAATTGATTACAATATGCCTTGGGATGCACAAAATGACGTAAATGTTCAACCAATGACACAAACGCACTTAGTGGATGAACACCATTGGTTCAGAACGAAAATGGATTAGAATAAGCCTTGTGATGCACAAAAGGACGTAAATGTTTATCTAATGACACAAACGCACTTATTGGATGAACTACATTCTTTTAGAATGAAAAGTGATTAGAATAAGCCTTAGGATGCACAAAATGACGTAAATGTTAATCCAGTGACACAAACACACTTAACGGGTGAACTACCTTGGTTAAGAACGAAAATGGATAACATAAGCCTTAGGATGTGCAACATGACGAAAATTGTTAATCCAATGACACAAATGCAGTTATTGGATAAACTACATTCTTTAAGAACAAAAGTAATTAGAATTAGCCTTGGGATGCACAAAATGACGTAAATGTTAATCCAATGACACAAACGCACTTATTTAAGGAATTGAATTCTTTAAGAACGAAAAGTGATTAGAATAAGCCTTAGGATGCATAAAATGACATAAATGTTAATTCAATGACAGAAACTCACTTATTGGATGAACTACATTCCTTAGGAACGAAAAGTGATTACAATAAACCTTGGGATGCACAAAATGACGTCAATATTAATCCAATGACACAAACGCACTTATTGGGTGAACTACATTGGTTAAGAACGATAATGGATTAGCATATTGCTTTGGATGCACAAAATGACAAAAAATGTTAATCCAACGACACAAACACAATTATTCGATGAATTACATTCTTTAAGAACGAAAGTGATTAGAATTAGCCTTGGAATGCACAAAATGACGTAAATGTTAATCCAATGACACAAACACACTTATTGGGTGAACTACATTGGTTAAGAACGAAAATGGATTAGAATAAGCCTTGGAATGCACAAAATGACGTAAATGTTAATCCAATGACACAAACGCATTTATTGGATGAACTACATTCTTTAAGAACAAAAGTAATTAGAATTAGCCTTGGGATGCACAAAATGACGTAAATATTAATCCAATGACCCAAACGCACTTATTTAATGAACTAAATTCTTTAAGAACAAAAAGTGATTAGAATAAGCCTTAGGATGCACAAAATGACGTAAATGTTAAAATAATGACACAAAACTCACTTATTGGATGAACTACATTCCTTAAGAACGAAAAGTGATTAGAATAAGCATTAAGATGCACAAAAATGACGTAAATATTAATCCCATGACTCAAACGCAATTATTGGGTGAACTACATTGGTTAAGAACGAAAATTTATTAGAATAAGCCTTGGAATGCACAAAATGACTTAAATGTTAATCCAATGACACAACCACACTTATTGGATGAACTACATTATTTAAGAAGGAAAAGTGATTTGAATCAGCCTTAGGATGCACAAAATGAATTAAATGTTAGATTAATGACACAAAACGCACTTATTGGATGAACTTTATTCCTTAAGAACGAAAATTGATTACAATATGCCTTGGGATGCACAAAATGACGTAAATGTTCATCCAATGACACAAACGCACTTAGTGGATGAACACCATTGGGTCAGAACGAAAATGGATTAGAATAAGCCTTGTGATGCACAAAAGGACGTAAATGTTTATCTAATGACACAAACGAACTTATTGGATGAACTACATTCTTTTAGAATGAAAAGTGATTAGAATAAGACTTAGGATGCACAAAATGACGTAAATGTTAATTCAATGACACAAAGTCACTTATTGGGTGAACTACATTGGTTAAGAACGACAATGGATTAGAATATTCCGTTGGATGCACAAAATGACGAAAAACGTTAATCCAACGACATAAACGCAGTTTATTGGATGAACTACATTCTTTAAGAACGAAAGTAATTAGAATTAGCCTTGGGATGCACCAAATGACGTAAATGTTAATCCAATTGCACAAACGCACTTATTTAATGAACTACATTCTTTAAGAACGAAAAGTGATTAGAATAAGCCTTAGGATGCACAAAATGACGTAAATGTTAAATTAATGACACAAAACTCACTTATTGGACGAACTACATTCCTTAAGAACGAAAAGTAATTAGAATAAGCCTTGGGATGCACAAAGTGACCTAAATCTTAATCCAATGACACAAACGCATTTATTGGGTGAGCTACATTGGTTAAGAACGAAAATTGATTAGAATAAGCCTTGGGATGCACAAAATGACTTAAATGTTAATCCAATGACACAAACGCACTTATTGGATGAACTACATTCTTTAAGAAGGAAAAGTGATTTGAATCAGCCTTAGGATGTACAAAATGACGTAAATGTTAAATTAATGACACAAAACTCACTTATTAGATTAAATACATTACTTAAGAACGAAAAGTGATTAGAATATGCATTGGGATGCACAAAATGACGTCAATGTTAATATCATGACACAAACTCACTTATTGGATGCACTACATTCCTTAAGAACGAAAAGTAATTAGAATAAGCATTGGGATGCAAAAAATGACGTAACTATTAATCCAATGACACAAACGCACTTATTTAATGAACTACATTCTTTAAGAACGAAAAGTGATTAGAATATGCCTTAGGATGCACAAAATGACGTAAATGTTAAATTAATGACACAAAACTCCCTTATTGGATGAACTACATTGCTTAAGAACGAAAAGTGATTTGAATAAGCCTTATGATGCACAAAATGACGTAAATGATAAATTAATGACACAAAACTCACTTATTGGATGAACTACATTCCTTAAGAACGAAAAGTGATTAGAATAAGCCTTATGATACACAAAATCACGTAAATGTTAATCTAATGACACAAACTAACTTATTGGATGGACTACATTCCTTAAGAACGAAAAGTGACTAGAATAAGCATTGGGAAGCACAAAATGACGTAAATATTAATCCAATGACACAAACTAACTTATTGGATAAACTACATTGGTTAAGGACGAAAATTGATTAGAATAAGCCTTGGGATCCACAAAATGACTTAAATGTTAATCTAATGACCCAAACACCCTTATTGGACGAACTACATTCTTTAAGAAGGAAAATCGATTTGAATCAGCCTTAGGATGCACAAAATGACGTAAATGTTAAATTAATGACACAAAACTCACTTATTGGATTAAATACATTCCTTTAGAACGAAAAGTGATTAGAATATGCCTTGGGATGCGCAAAATGACGTAAATGTTAATATAATGACACAAACTCACTTAATGGATGGACTACATTCCTTATGAACGAAAAGTGATTAGAATAAGCATTGGGATGCACAAATTGACGTAAATATTAATCCAATGACACAAACGCAATTATTGGGTGAACTATATTGGTTAAGAACGAAAATTTATTAGAATAAGCCTTGGGATGCACAAAATGACTTAAATGTTAATTCAATGACACAAACTCACCTATTGGATGAACTACATTCTTTAAGAAGGAAAAGTGATTTGAATCTGCCTTAGGATGCACAAAATGACGTAAATGTTAAATTAATTACACAAAACGTACTTATTGGATGAACTATATTCCTTAAGAACGAAAATTGATTAGATTATGCCTTGGGATGCACAAAATGACGTAAATGTTCATCTAATGACACAAATGCACTTAGTGGATGAACACCATTGTTTCATAAACGAAAATGGATAAGAATAAGCCTTGTGATACACAAAAGGACGTAAATGTTAATCCAATGACACAAACGCACTTATTGGATGAACTACATTCTTTTAAATCAAAAGTGATTAGAATTAGCCTTAGGATGCACAAAATGACGTAAATGTTCATTCAATGATACAAACTCATTTATTGGATGAACTACACTCCTTAAGAACGAAAAGTGATTAGAATAAACCTTGGGATGCACAAAATGACGTAAATATTAATCCAATGACACAAACGCACTTATTGGGTGAACTACTTTGGTTAGAACGACAATGGATTAGAATACTCCTTTGGATGCAGAAAATGATGAAAAATGTTAATCCAACGACACAAACGCAGTAATTGGATGAATTACATTCTTTAAGAATGAAAGTGATTAGAATTAGCCTTGGAATGCACAAAAGGACGTAAATGTTAAACCAATGACACAAACACACTTATTGGGTGAACTACATTGGTTAAGAACGAAAATGGATTAGAAAATGCCTTAGGATGCACGAAATGACGAAAAATGTTAATCAAATGAACCGAACGCAGTCTATTGGATGAACTACATTCTTTAAGAACGAAAGTAATTAGAATTAGCCTTGGGATGCACAAAATGACGTAAATGTTAATCCAATTGCACAAACGCACTTATTTAATGATCTACATTCTTTAAGAACGAAAAGTGATTAGAATAAGCCTTAGGATGCACAAAATGACGTAAATGTTAAATTAATGACACAAAACTCACTTATTGGATGAACTACATTCCTTAAGAACGAAAAGTAATTAGAATAAGCCTTGGGATGCACAAAGTGACCTAAATCTTAATCCAATGACACAAACGCACTTCTTGGGTGAACTACATTGGTTAAGAACGAAAATTGATTAGAATAAGCCTTGGGATGCACAAAACGACTTAAATGTTAATCCAATGACACAAACGCACTTATTGGATGAACTACATTCTTTAAGAAGGAAAAGTGATTTGAATCAGCCTTAGGATGTACAAAATGACGTAAATGTTAAATTAATGACACAAAACGCACTTATTAGATTAAACACATTCCTTAAGAACGAAAAGTGATTAGAATATGCATTGGGATGCACAAAATGACGTCAATGTCAATATAATGACACAAACTCACTTATTGGATGCACTACATTCCTTAAGAACGAAAAGTAATTAGAATAAGCATTGGGATGCACAAAATGACATAACTATTAATCCAATGACACAAACGCACTTATTTAATGCACTACATTCTTTAAGAACGAAAAGTGATTAGAATATGCCTTAGGATGCACAAAATGACGTAAATGTTAAATTAATGACACAAAACTCCCTTATTGGATGAACTACATTGCTTAAGAACGAAAAGTGATTTGAATAAGCCTTATGATGCACAAAATGACGTAAATGATAAATTAATGACACAAAACTCACTTATTGGATGAACTACATTCCTTAAGAACGTAAAGTGATTAGAATAAGCCTGATGATGCACAAAATGACGTAAATGTAAATCTAACGACACAAACTAACTTATTGGATGGACTACATTCCTTAAGAACGAAAAGTGATTAGAATAAGCATTGGGAAGCACAAAATGACGTAAATATTAATCCAATGACACAAACTAACTTATTGGACGAACTACATTGGTTAAGAACGAAAATTGATTAGAATAAGCCTTGGGATGCACAAAATGACTTAAATGTTAATCTAATGACCCAAACACACTTATTGGACGAACTACATTCTTTAAGAAGGAAAATTGATTTGAATCAGCCTGAGGATGCTCAAAATTACGTAAATGTTAAATTAATGACACAAAACTCATTTATTGGATTAAATACATTCCTTTAGAACGAAAAGTGATTAGAATATGCCTTGGGATGCGCAAAATGACGTAAATGTTAATATAATGACACAAACTCACTTAATGGATGGACTACATTCCTTATGAACGAAAAGTGATTAGAATAAGCATTGGGATGCACAAATTGACGAAAATATTAATCCAATGACACAAACGCAATTATTGGGTGAACTATATTTGTTAGGAACGAAAATTTATTAGAATAAGCCTTGGGATGCACAAAATGACTTAAATGTTAATCCGATGACACAAACTCACCTATTGGATGAACTACATTCTTTAAGAAGGAAAAGTGATTTGAATCTGCCTTAGGATGCACAAAATGTTGTAAATGTTAAATTAATTACACAAACTCACCTATTGGATGAACTACATTCTTTAAGAAGGAAAAGTGATTTGAATCTGCCTTAGGATGCACAAAATGTTGTAAATGTTAAATTAATTACACAAAACGTACTTATTGGATGAACTATATTCCTTAAGAACGAAAATTGATTAGAATATGCCTTGGGATGCACAAAATGACGTAAATGTTCATCTAATGACACAAACGCACTTAGTGGATGAACACCATTGTTTCATAAACGAAAATGGATAAGAATAAGCCTTGTGATACACAAAAGGACGTAAATGTTAATCCAATGACACAAACGCACTTATTGGATGAACTACATTCTTTTA